>JAYESA010000002.1:157009489-157464489 GCA_036927795.1 Iris macrosiphon | reverse complement strand
CATCTGTATGAATCTTCTCAAGCGCCTCTTCATTCTTTTCCATAACATCCCGTATCCAATGATACCAGGTCTTTATGTGCTTGGACCGGCTATAAAATGTTTGGTTCTTCACAAGGTGAATAGCACTCTCACTATCGCAAAGTAAAGGATACTGCTCTTGCTTTAGCCCAATTTTCTGCAATAGATTCTTCATCCACAGCAACTCCTTGCAAGCCTCCGTCGCCGCAATGTACTCTGCCTCTGTCGTCGACAAGGCAATACACTTCTGCAACCGCGACTGTCACGATACTGCTCCACCAGCAAACATCATCATGTAGCCCGAAGTCGATCGCCTCGTGTATACATCTCCAGCCATATATCAGCGTCGGTATACCCAACCAGCTTCGGCTCATCACCACCAAAAAAAATCTCCAATCGGCAGAGCCCTGAAGATATCGTAGAATCCACTTGACCCCACTCTAATGTATCCTTCCAAGATTGTAAGTATACCTGCTAACTGTGCCAACTGCATGAGCAATTTCTGGCCTCGTACACAACATAGCATATATAAGACTCCTACAGCTGAGGCATATGGAATCCGCTCCATATCTTCCTTCAAGTCCTCGGTAGATGGATACTGCTCCTCAGTGAACTCAAAGTGAGCCGCAAGGGGGTTACTCACATTCTTCGACCCATCCATCCCGAAACGCTGAAGTACCTGGTGAATATACTTATTTTGGGACAAGTGTAGCAGCTTGGACTCTCTCTCTCTCTCTCTCTCTCGGTTGATCTCCATCCCAAGAATAGTCTTCGCTGCGCCCAAATCTTTCATAGAGAAGGTTGTGCCCAGTTGGCGCTTTAACTCCGTTATCCTAGTGGCATTCCGACCCACCAATAGCATATCATCAACATAGAGCAGTAAAATGATAAAATTATCCTCGGCAAAGAACTTCACAAATACACAGTGGTCCGACGTTGTCCGTGCGTAACCATGCTCCCCCATAAATGACTCGAACTTCCTGTACCACTACCTCGGAGCCTATTTCAGACCATACATGATCTTCCTCAACTGGCAGACAAAATATGACTTGCCCTTCTCACAGAATCCCTCTGGCTGCTCTATGTACAAATCCTCTTCAAGATCACCGTGGAGGAATACCGTCTTCACGTCCATTTGCTCGACCTCTAAGTCAAAACTGGTTGCCAATGTTAGCACCACCCGAATAGACGGCTGCTTGACGACTAGCAAAAAGATCTCATCATAATCTACGTATTTTTGCTGACCGTAGACTTTAACTACCAGACTCACTTTGTATCGAGGGCAAATAGCATCATCTGTCTGCTTCACTCTGAACACCCATCGATTCTTTAAAGTATTCTTACCCTTTGGTAACCACACCAGATCATAAGTAGAGTTGGCCTCCAAGGAACTCATCTTCTCCTGCATGGACTCCGTCCACTCCTGCATGTGTTCCTCTTCCATAGCCTCTACAAAACTTTGGGTTTCTCCACCATCAGTCAGTAGCACATACTCACCCGGTGAGTATTTCGTAGATGGTCGACGCTCTCTATCGCTCCTCCTCAATGGAAGCACTGGTGTTGGCTGTATACCAACAACCTCACCCTCAGGAACTGCCTCCTCGGCATCCTTATCCTTTTAAAGATCACCCTGACCACCATCAGCAGGCTGATGATCAAGGTTGGGAGCAGCTTCATGTACTGGCTCTTCCATAACTGGATCCTCTGCAATGTTCTATTGAAACTTCTCGAAGCAAAATGACTCTAACTCAGGCAATTTCTCATCCTCAGAAGGCATCTCAAAATCCTGAGTGTTGGTCATGGTCTGATCCTCGACGAATACCATGTCCCTGCTTCTGTAGAGCTTTCTTCCCACTGGGTCATAGAGTCTATAACTAAACTCATCCCGATCGTAACCGACAAAGACGTACCGCCTCGTCTTTGGCTCAAGTTTGGATCTCTCGTCCTTCGGTACATGCACGAAAGCCTTACAACCAACTACTTGCAGGTGATTGTATGATGGATCTTTACCGTACCACCTTTGTCAGGCACATCACCCTGCAAATGAGCACTAGAAGATAAATTAATAATATAAGCAGCGGTGTAAAGAGTCCCACCCTAATAGCTGTCCGACAAGTTTTCTTATGACAGCAAACATCGTACCCTTTGTAACACCCCGTTCTGTTCAAGTGGACTGCCGATTCAAACGACAAAAGTGCAATGTCCCGACCCGCTTTGCTCAGGCGAGAATACTCGTTTGAGGCAAAGGATATCCAGACTTGTCCCTACAGAATTCTGACTTAGGCTTTCAGAGGCTCGCTTGACGTATCGCTCAACCGAGGCGAATTATCGCTAAGGTGGGTGGCTATGGTAAACTTGTCTTTGCTTAGCCAACATACATAAAATCTAGAATGATACATGTTAGTCGCTAGGTATGGAAATAATCCCCTGTATGCTAATAAGAATCCAACGCACCTAGCTAAGGGAATAATCCCAACATGTACTGCTTATGCTAGAACATAGAAATAAAATATTGCTTATATTCAGACCCTCGCATGCTAAGTCCCTTATGGTTTCAACTCTCGTCTTACCTTCGGGCCCGAGCCAACGTGTTTGCGTAAGTTCCTTAGAAACGCATGCATGCCTGCTTGTATATTGCCTCGTTCAGGCTTGTCGCATAAACTATGCCTCAATTGTGTAATATTGTGCATGTCATGCATTCATCTAGTTCACCTCGGAAGACTATCAAATAGTCGTTCTGTGCAAGAATGAACCTGCAAGTATCCGGGACTGTTAGGTCACCAAGGCAATCTCCGCTCCAGGAGAAATGCATCAAGGCAAGTCATTCACTGAACAAAGAATCAAGATTCAAGCATCTCGTGTATTCGTGTTCTCGTGTATCTCGTAAAATTGGAAAGACTAATAATTGCATGTCGCGGACAACTCAAAAATGAGGTATAGCTCCACGGACGGTCTTCGGAGCACTGGGGCCGATCCGATCCGGATGGAACTTTACGGGTGGTCCATCATGTACGGGCGACTGGTTTGTAGCGCATCGTGTACTTTCGTTGCATTCCACTTGGCCTGGGACCACCTCATGTGCAAATCCATCGTGTACGGACGAGATGGTTCGTAGCGCCTCTTGTGCTTTCGTTGCGTTCCATTCTCGTCTGGGATTAGTCCTTTATGGCTATGCCAGCAACTCATGTCATGTAGCTAATTCATCCTCGCTTAGCGGCTATCCGCGTGCGAGTTATTGTATCGCATCAAAGAACAACTGAATACCTGAATGATCTAGATATAACGACTCTCGTGTTTGCATATGCTATTGCCTTGGTTTTCATTATGAATGCCCCTGAATGTTTATACTTGCCCGTGCTTGAATTAACAAATATTTTCCTTGGACATGGAAGGATAAATGGTAAGTTGGTAAGTCTCGCCGTATTTTCTCTCATGCCGCACAGGCACACTGCCACACGAGTTAGGCTATTCAATCTTTGCATGAAATTGATCCTAAGGCAACTAGAAAGACAACATAATAGTTGGTGCACGGAACCTATATTACGTGTTTGGATTTGTCGAGCGGGCGAGTAGCCTTCCCACCAGTGCATTCAATGTACTGATAATCCACCAGTTTGTTTGCAGGGTGCGGGAGAACCTCGTTCGGTGCGGATGCCTCCTTTGTGCGTGCTAAGGCCAGGAGTTCCCTCTGAAGCCTTGGAGCGCTGCATCCGGAGCAGAAGCACATATACAAGACATAATATTGGAACATCGTATGAACATCGCCTGTATAATCATTCCACAAGTGTAGCCACTTAGCACGCTTTTACTGTATCAGAGAGAGGCTTGAGCGAATTGTAATCTCGGCCAAGTGCCGCCTGTAATACTTGTTTATATCAATAAAAGAGCTTGTTCTACTTCTACTTGTGTTATTCAATGCTTCCGCTATATTGTCGACTCAGTGAACCTGTTATCAATCGCCTATGCGTTTATGATTCTGCTGCATTCGAACAATATGTGCGACTCTGTGGCTTAGAACTCTTACCGCCAGCCAATGAACCACGGCCTTGCATGGGCGTGGCTCACGCTCGTGCGGCATCACGTCCGGATGGGTCAAAGCAATCGTTCCGCGGGAGCGCTGGCGCGGTGATTCTCGCCTAGCGGGAACGACCGATTTAGCCTGCGGGAGATCGGGGCGTGACACCCTTTACATCAGCGTCCTGTTTATCCGTTCTGCTACACCATTGAGCTGAGGTGTCTTTGGCGGAGTCTTCTAGTGTTGTATCCCTTGCTCTTTGCAGTATGCATCAAAGGGACCGATATATTTGCCGCCATTGTCCGACCGAACACATATCAGCTTCTTGCCCGTTTTCCTTTCAACGGAGGCCTGAAACTCCTTGAAAGTTGGCAGCACCTGATCCTTGGTCTTTAAGGCATATACCTGTAATCCCCCTGATTTTCAAATTTTGATAAATTTGGATATTCTGAATTTTCTAGAATTTTCTTGGATTTTTCTGTAATTAAATTCAGGTATTTTAATTATTAAAGGATTTTTAAATGTTAATAAATAATATTAAAATATTATGAAAATAATATTTTATGGTGTAAAATGAAAAACCGGACATAGGATATTTTTTCGAGAATTTATTAGACCCCGGAAACATTTTTAAAAGCCAAAAATATATTTTTAATAATTAAATAAATTAAACCAAATCTGAACCTTATTAAACCTGGTTTATTTTGCCCTGAACCGAACCGAACCCGGTCTTGATGAACCGGGTTCAAGTTTATCGGGTCGGATCCGGGCCGTCAGTCCAACCCGACCCGTTAGTACCCAAACCCGACTGCCCAATCCCTAACCCCTAATTTTTCCCTTTCGATTCGACTCGCCGCCGGCCGCCGCCCGCTCGCCTCCCTGCGTCGCCTCCACTCCCGCAACGTCCGCCGCGCTGCTCCGGTTCCCTTCCCCTCACCGGCCGTCTCTCTCTCTCTCCCCCGGATGCCTATAAATTCCCTGTTCTCCGCCCGCCTCCGACCCTGCCCTAGCTCCACCGTCGTCGCCGGCCACTCTCTCCTCGCCGGCCACCTCCCTCCGACCTTCCCCTCTTCCTTCTTCTCCCTCTGCGAGCCCTCGAGTCGGCCTCAGCGCTCCGCCAGCGAGCCTAGCCGCTCCGCCTGAGCGCCACCCAGCAGAGTTCTCCCTCCGCCCAGCTCCTCCACTCCCCGGCCACCTCCGGCTCCAGCGCCGACGTCGTCCCCAGCAGCCCCGGCCTCCCTCTCCCTTTCCTTCCTCCTCTCCCAGCACCCGCATCCGCCTTCTCCCTGTCCAGCCCGCTGCCCAGCATACCTCCGGCCGCCCGAGAGCCGTCCGCCTCACCTGGCTCACCACAGCAGCTCCGGTGAGCCCAGCCTCCCCGGCCCGCCTCCAACCGCGCCGTCCTTCTCCGGCGGACACCGACACAGAAACCCTAGTTTGGACACGGGTTGGAGCAGCATCCAGGACACAGTGTATCGTGTCGGACACGCGACGGACACGGAGATTGCTGTTTTCAAACCCTGTTCAGGTACTTGTAATTTCTTGCTCGTAGCTCTGATTTCAATTCCGTCAGTTGCATCGCGTAGCCTGTATGACCCCCTCGGTGCCCGTGCAAACCGCTCGGGGCATCGCGTCCTGTAGTGATCGCACACCGCGATCCAAAAACAGGAAAACCAACGCCCTGTTTCACCCCGGAACTGAGTACGCCCCGCCAAACGGGACGACTTGGTCGCGTACGGTCTTCACAGATACGTGCGCGTCATTGATACGGACGTGCAGGATTTCACAGAAGCTGATTCGGATGTGCGTACATACCGAAATCAGTGCGTATCCGCGGACAACGCCCCGTATCCGTACTTTCTGGTTCTCGTTGTAACTTATTGTATAAATGTCGGATCGAAACAAAACTTGCGCCATTGGACTCGTAGCAATACGCTGGTCCTGTGAGCCAAGTTTGGTTCGATTCTGAGAACGTTGACAAAATCGCGTGTCGTGGCCCCACAAGCTCCACTCGACGGGCGATTTTGAGAACGGCTCATCGGAATCCAATTCTGGAAGTTCCGTTGGGTTTGTATCAACGTTCCTGACCTTTTGACACTAAGTTGGACTATTTTGGAGACCTTTGACCCTGACGCATTTTTCGGTGCAAAGCGGCCCACATCTGGACCCCGCCTTGACCCAAAAATGTCATTTTCGCCCCTGTGTCCAAATTGGACTCAAGGACAGGCGTTTCTAACTGATTGATATTTTCTGTATCTGATGGTGATGTTTGTTTCAGCAACTGGAGTACTGCCTGCAATCCCAGCTGGAGCCCGAGCTACAATTGGAGACAAAACCCAGGCAAGTATACCTTGCCAAATCCTGCAGTTTTGCAACTTATCTCCTGGATTATTTTTCATTGTCGTGCAAGATACTTGTACAATATTTGCATGATTTTCAGTTGTTATTTTCTTGTCATATATAGTTCTTGATGCTTGTTGATTTATTCCTGTTGCTCTAGTCATATTTTCTCGGTTTGCGTGCATGTATATTATTTGCTCTTTTTCTTGGATCACTACTTGTTCCATAGGCATATTGTGATGGTTTATGTTTACTCTACATCCTGGAGTTGACTTGACTGATTTCTTTAGTTCCTAGATGTTGTTATTGGACATTGACTACACTTGAGCAATCTCGATTGTGAGTACCCATTGTACTGCGATAGAGACTTGTTCATTTGACTACCTCCTTCGTGAGCTCCCGTTGGGCTGCGAAAGAGCCATACTATAGACTGGGAGTCCCCATTGGACTACTTTCTATAGGATCGTGATCTCCCATTGAGATGCGGTTACCTCGATTGTTTGTAGTCATGTTTGATAGCATCATTGGCATACCACCGTCTTAGATGTAGTGATTTCTCGTGTCTTATTTGCTTGTGTTTACTTTCTTCTCTATCTTGCATGTTCATTTACTGTATTTTGGCTCGTATTCTTTTGTATCTTGCTATGTCCCCTGAGGACCTGGTTTTGTTCTCCAGATTTAGCAGACGAGGAGTACCGCAGCTTACGGACCGATACCAAATGAGGGGATGATAGCAGTTGATGGTCCTGCTTATACTTAGTTACTTACTAGCATGTTTTAGTTATATTTTCTTGTCTTTAATCTCTTGTTTATCGGTAGTGGATTTATCTCCACCCGACTTTGTATTATTTCTTGCTGGATATTCGACAGTATCTTTACTTTCAGCATTTAATTCAGTTTTGTTTTAGTTCATACTGTTCTGTGGATGAGATTAGTAGATCCTGAACATTGTAATACAGCTTAAGTATGCTCCGATGGATCCATTAAATTGGGTTTGTCCATCGGTGTGTGCTGCTGGCCATTATCACGTGTTCAGTCCCTCGATATTTTGGGACTGGGACGTGACATAGTTTTTGTGGTGTCCCATGCAGGTCAACGACTAAATTGTTCGATTTCAACTTAGGGACCGAACAGGCCTGCAAATAAAAATAGGATAAGTTTTAGGATCTCATCCACTTGCTTGAAACGTTCTTGATATCTATATCGGATTCGAATCAATTTCTTGAATTGCATCCTGTCTTGATTCCTGAATGCCTCTCATTGTTTATTTTGGTTGCAGAGTTATGGATTCACGAGCAAACAACGAGGCTCCTGCAATATCACCACGAGATGTTGTGGTAACCAACGAAGATGAAGCGACACCAGTTGATGAAGGACGATCAGCTCAACAAGCAAGTCACCATGCCACGAGAATCCAGCAAAATGACATTCCACCATCGGTGCAATTGCCCGTAATTCCACCAGGGCAGGCCATGGACGGGCAGCAGATGTTTCAAATGATCTATGCAATAGTGCAAGCTCAAAAAGAGGCTTGGAGTCGCAGCTTAGTAATCGTACTAGAGCAGGCACGACGGCCAACGACGGGTTCTATCGCCGATTTTCGCCAGCTGAAGCCCCGTACCTTCTCAGGAAAAGAGGAGCCCACAGAAGTTCATGAGTGGCTCACCAACACACAACATCAATTGGAAGCAGCTGAACTTCCAAGGGAACGTTGGATGACTGCCGTCAGAATACAGTTGACGGACAATGCTCATCACTGGTGGCTATCTGAAGAGACACGGCTTGGACCAGACCGAGCCACTTGGGAAGAGTTCTCTAGACTCTTTCTGGAGATGTACATTCCAGCCATTGCTCGATCAGAACTTCAGGACAAGTTCAATCGCCTCACTCAGGACAATCTGACAGTGGAAGAGTACAACACGGAGTTCATTCGTCTGAGTCATTTTGCCCCTACTTTGATTCAGACAGAAGAAGAAAAGGCTGAGAAGTTCTTCGACGGACTAAACATTGAGCTACAGAAACTGATTGGATTCGTTGCGCCTACATCTTATCCGGATGTCCTTGCTGCAGCACGACGCATGGAGCGCGTCATCAGGAGAGAGAACAGTCTGAAAAGGTCATCCACATCAGCACAAGCCGGAGCTCCACAGGAAGAAACTGCAAAAAGACTTCACAGTTACCAGCCACCAGAAGCATCTCCACAGGCAATACCTATCTGTTCATATTATCACAAGCGAGGTCATATTGAGGACCAGTGCAGACGAAAAAAGAGATTATGTTTAGCTTGCAGATCCAGTCAGCATTTGTTAAAGGAATGCCCAGAGCATCAAGAAAGAGCACCAAAAGTTAACCAACAAGCGTTACCAGTACCGAGGCCAAACTATCCAGCGTTGGGAGCACCACAAACGGAAGTTCAAAAAGTTCTACCACCAGCTTCAGGAGGGTATCAGCCGAGGCCACCTTTGATACCCCAGGCACTGCTCTTCCAGCAGGCTCAGCAGCAGCAGAGGAATCGACGGCAAGGACGTGGACAAGCCCTCACGATGACCTTGGAGAATGCGCAGAATCGTGGAGTAGATAGTGCGCGTAAGTTCTTGTAGTTTTCTGTTTCTAGATCGTGCCTGTTGGTTCGTGACCCTAGACTTACCCTGATAATTTTAACTTGTTAATAATAGATAACCTAGTGATCACCTAGTAATTTTTGCTGTTAAATTAATATGCTTTAAAAGAATAACCTGTTTTTCTAAAAAAAAAACTGTAATTTTCTAGATTTCCCATATTTGGGAAATTGCATAACATTTAATGCTTAGGAAAATAATTTTCCTAGGTATTACTCTCAACCTTGAAATTCCTTAATTTTGATGTGCTTCGAACAAATGGTTGTAACCGTGTAATCTCTGTTGACCGGTTATTCTTTGATTGCGAGGACGCAATCCTCTTAAGGGGGGTAGATTGTAATCTCCCTGATTTTCAAAATTTGATAAATTTGGATATTCTGAATTTTCTGGAATTTTCTTAGATTTTTCTGTAATTAAATTCAGGTATTTTAATTATTAAAGAATTTTTAAATGTTAATAAATAATATTAAAATATTATGAAAATAATATTTTATGGTGTAAAATGAAAAATCGGACATAGGATATTTTTTCGGAAATTTATTGGACCCCGAAAACATTTTAAAAAGTCAAAAACATATTTTTAATAATTAAATAAATTAAACCAAATCTGAACCATATTAAACCTTGTTTATTTTGCCCTGAACCGAACCGAACCCGGTCTTGATGAACCGGGTTCAAGTTTATCGGGTCGGATCCGGGCCGTCAGTCAAACCCGACCCGTTAGTACCCAAACCCGACCCGTTAGTACCCAAACCCGACCCGACTGCCCAATCCCTAACCCCTAATTTTTTCCCGTCGATTCGACTCGCCGCCGGCCGCCGCACGCTCGCCTCCCTGCGTCGCCTCCGCTCCCGCAACGTCCGCCGCGCCGCTCCGATTCCCTTCCCTTCACCGGCCGTCTCTCTCTCTCCCCCGGACGCCTATAAATTCCCTGTTCTCCGCCCGCCTCCGACCCTGCCCTAGCTCCGCCGTCGTCGCCGGCCACTCTCTCCTCGCCGGCCACCTCCCTCCGACCTTCCCCTCTTCCTTCTTCTCCCTCCGTGAGCCCTCGAGTCGGCCTCAGCGCTCCGCCAGCGAGCCAGCCGCTCCGCCTGAGCGCCACCCCGCAGAGTTCTCCCTTCGCCCAGCTCCTCCACTCCCCGGCCACCTCCGGCTCCAGCGCCGACGTCGTCCCCAGCAGCCCCGGCCTCCCTCTCCCTTTCCTTCCTCTCTCCCAGCACCCGCAGCCGCCTTCTCCCTGTCCAGCCCGCTGCCCAGCACACCTTCGGCCGCCCGAGAGCCGCCCGCCTCACCTGGCTCACCGCAGCAGCTCCGGTGAGCCCAGCCTCCCCGGCCCGCCTCCAACCGCGCCATCCTCCTCCGGCGGACACCGACACAGAAATCCTAGTTTGTACACGGGTTGGAGCAGTGTCCAGGACACAGTATATCGTGTCGGATACGCGACGGACACGGAGATTGCTGTTTTCAGACCCTGTTCAGGTACTTATAATTTCTTGCTCGTAGCTCTGATTTCAATTCCGTCAGTTGCATCGCGTAGCCTGTATGACCCTCTCGGTGCCCGTGCAAACCGCTCGGGGCATCGCGTCCTGTAGTGATCGTACATCGCGATCCAAAAACAGGAAAACCAACGCCCTGTTTCACCCCGGAACTGAGTACGCCCCGCCAAACGGGACGACTTGGTCGCGTGCAGTCTTCACAGATACGTGCGCGTCGTTGATACGGACTTGAGGGATTTCGCAGAAGCTGATTCGGATGTGCGTGCACACCGGAATCAGTACGTATCCGCGGACAACGTCCCGTATCCGTACTTTCTGGTTCTCGCTGTAACTTAGTGTATACACGTCGGATCGAGACGAAACTTATGCCATCGGACTCATAGCAATACGCTGGTCCTGTGAGCCAAGTTTGGTTCGATTCTGAGAACATTGACAAAATTGCGTGTCGTGGGCCCGATAGGCTCCACTCGACGGGCGGTTTTGAGAACGGCTCATCGGAATCCAATTCTGGAAGTTCCGTTGGGTTCGTATCATCGTTCCTGACCTGTTGATACTAAGTTGGACTGTTTTGGAGATCTTTGACCCTGACACATTTTTCGGTGCAAAGCGGCCCACATTTGGACCCCGCCTTGACCCGAAAATGTCGTTTTCGCCCCTGTGTCCAAATTGGACTCAAGGACAGGCGTTTCTAACTGATTGATATTTTCTGGATCTGATGGTGATATTTATTTCAGCAATCGGAGTACTGCCTGTAATCCCAGCTGAAGCCCGAGCTATAATTGGAGACAAAACCCAAGCAAGTATACCTTGCCAAATCCTGCAGTTTTGCTACTTATCTCCTGAATTATTTTTCATTGTCGTGCAAGATACTTGTACAATATTTGCATGATTTTCAGTTATTATTTTCTTGTCATATATAGTTCTTGATGCTTGTTGATTTATTCCTGTTGCTCTAGTCATATTTTCTCGGTTTACGTGCATGTATATTATTTGCTCTTTTCCTTGGATCACTTTACTCTACATTCCTGGAGTTGACTTGACTGATTTTTTTAGTTCCTAGATGTTGTTATTGGACATTGACTACACTTGAGCAATCTCGATTGTGAGTACCCATTGTACTGCGATAGAGACTTGTTCATTTGACTACCTCCTTCGTGAGCTCCCGTTGGGCTGCGAAAGAGCCATACTATAGACTGGGAGTCCCCATTGGACTACTTTCTATAGGATCGTGATCTCCCATTGAGATGTGGTTATCCCGATTGTTTGTAGTCATGTTTGATAGAATCATTGGCATGCCACCGTCTTAGATGTAGTAATTTCTCGTGTCTTATTTGCTTGTGTTTACTTTCTTCTCTATCTTGCATGTTCATTTACTGTATTTTGGCTCGTATTCTTTTGTATCTTGCTATGTCCCCTGAGGACCTGGTTTTGTTCTCCAGATTTAGCAGACGAGGAGTACCGCAGCTTACGGACCGATACCAGATGAGGGGATGATAGCAGTTGATGGTCCTGCTTATACTTAGTTACTTACTAGCATGTTTTAGTTATATTTTCTTGTCTTTAATCTCTTGTTTATCGGTAGTGGATTTGTCTCCACCCGACTTTGTATTATTTCTTGCTGGATATTCGACAGTATCTTTACTTTCAGCATTTAATTCAGTTTTGTTTTAGTTCATGCTATTATGTGGATGAGATTAGTAGATCCTGAACATTGTAATACAGCTTAAGTACGCTCCGATGGATCCATTAAATTGGGTTTGTCCATCGGTGTGTGCTGCTGGCCATTATCACGTGTTCAGTCCCTCGATATTTTGGGACTGGGGCGTGACAATACCCAAACTTTCCTGGAACAATCATCAATAAAAGTTACAAAATAAGAGGCACTACCAATAGATTTTTTCTTTATAGGACCGCAAACATCCGAGTAAATCAACTTGAGCAACGTCGACTTCCTTGAACTTGGGTGACTTTGGAAAGACAGCATATTTTATTTTTCTGCCAAATAGTGCATGCACCTCTCCAATTTTGTAGACTTTAGCAAAGAAATCACCTTCCAGTTCACCAAGTAGCTCATCCACTTCTCACTGATATGACTGAGCCATCTGTGCCACAACTTGGTAGACGTATCAGTAGTTGCGTTCACCTCATGTGTCCCATGTGCGCTCCTTTCCATATAGTAGAGCACGGACCTCTTGCTTCCTTTAGCAATCACCATCGAACCTTTGGAAAGCTTCCACTGACTATTCCTGAAAAGATTAAAGAAACTCTCGTCATCCAACCTTCCAACCTGTCATGCCCCGATTAGGACGGTTATCCAGCGGGAGCGTTGGCGTGGTGATCTCATATCCAACGAGTGGTGTATGGATCATTTAGAAATGTCCAAACTGATTCATAGGTCTCGTGCGATAGTTGGATTGAAAGATTTGAGAATGTCTTTAACAAGTGATAAGGCTTATATCGAATAGGGATTCGAAAATGGAAATCGATATCTTGGTTAAAAAAAACTTGTTGAAAACTTGGAGGATCGTGTAAGTAATTTTGGATTGAAATAAATAGATTAAACTTGAATACAATATCGCTCGAATAGAAGTTAGCCTAAGAAATAAATATTGTGGTTTGATGAAAGAGGTAAGCGATAACAGATTTAACCTGGAGTTTGGAAGAACGATCTTGAATCTAGTTCAAAAAGATAACCTTTGAAATCAGTCCCAACGAGAACGATTATCCTGCGGGAGCGCCGGCGTGGTGATTTTATGTATGGCGGGGATAATCGAACTCACGGGAACATGTTCGATGATTATTCCAAATAAACTTGATAAATAAACGTATCAAAAGTGGATTAAACTTGAGCTTGAATATTCGAAACTTAGTTGCTTGAGGAATGCCAGAAATAGACTATGGATTTATCGAACGGTAACATTGAAGTTGGATAATTTTGATAGACAAATTATAATCATTGCATGAACGGATATGACTTGATGGATTTTATATATAACTTGGATGGAGAAAAGTGAAATGATAAGGTGTCTCAATTGTTTCGAAGATAACTATAACGTTCGACGTTCTTGTCTTGTGTAAGCGTAAATCTATACTCGTACATACGTCATGCCCAGATTAGAACGATTATCCAGCGGAAGCTTTGGCGTGATAATCTCACATCCAACGAGGGTAATCGAACTTGCAAGAGATCGGGGCATGACACAACCGACACTAGGTTGAAACGGATATCAGGGACGACGAACTTCTTTCAGAACAAGAAGTACACCCATCTTTTCCACAAATGCACATCTCCAATGGCAACTGCCTTCGATACATCTCTATTTTCCATCTTCAACACTCTACAGTCGCCTGTTGTGTAAGTAGCAAATAGTGTCCTGTTGTGAGATACGTGCGCTGAAGTCCCTGCGTCCACCAGCCAAGAGTTGTCATCGAAAGTGAGGTTCATAACTACCTCATCACCTACATGATCAAATCGCCTCCAATGTGTCGAGGCCGCCACTGTAGTATTTTTGCCCTGCTTTCCCTTGTCGCCCTTCTTCTCTCTCTTCCAAACAAAACAGTTTCGCTTTATGTGGCCCTTCTTGCCATATTGGTAATACTCCGAGTACTCGTACCGACCATTGAATATTCCCCTATTTTTGTCTCTGCTACTGTAAACACCCAGATTTTTTAAATTAAAATATGAATTTTGGGGATTTTTTTATGATTTTTTAATAATTAAAATAAATATTCTTCAGGGATAAATATTTTTGAGTATTAAATTAAATATTAAAATATTATGAAAATTATATTTTTCAGTGTAAAATAAATAATTAGATATAGTGTAAATTTTCTGGAATTTATTGGACTCAAAAACTATTTTTAAATAGCTAAAAATATCGTTTATAAATAAACCAACATGAACCAACCAGAACCGAACCAAAACAAGCCTAAATTAACCCAATTAAACCAAACCAACTCTAAAGAATTCGGATCTAGACCCGACCCGCTGACCCGAACCCACAACCCGACCCCTATACCCCTAAACACAGTAACTGAAAATCCGTCGAATTCCCGCAACCGCCATCTGTTCAACCACCGACCGTTCCCCGCCGCCGGCCGCTCGTCTCCCTGACCGGTGAACCGCCGTCCGACCGTCCATCTCCCCTCCGGTCTACCTCCCCATAACCGCCGGCGACCCCCCTATTTAAACCGAACCCCACCGCTGTCACCACCATCACCAATCACCGCCTCCGCCATCACTCCGGTCACCGCAGCAGCCCGACGACCCTGACCTCCGGCGACCTCCTCGACGGCCACGACGACCTACGCCGGCGATGAAGAAAACCACCAGCAGCTTCAGCAGCCGCCGCCGACCAGTCGAGCACCGCCGCCCCGTCCACACGCAATACAGTCGATTCTGACCCCCTGTTCCAGTGAGTTTTTCTTCCTCCTCGTCGCGTCAATTTTTGAATGGCCTATTGCGACATGTTCGTTGTGTGACCCTCTCGAACCCTGTGCATTTAGATTGGGATATCGTATCCTGTGTCGGTCGCAAACTGCGACGCAAAACAGAAAAAATAACCCAATTTTGGATTTCAAAAACTGTTCCAAACTCCCAAGTTCATGGTCATTTTTCTCCCAACCTAGTTAATAATTCTAAAATTTATTTAAACAATAAATTAGACAATATAACCAAGTTTTAAACCTTGTAATTAGTTTATTTTATTGTGCTGTAATTTGTGTTTTATTCGCGGGTGAAGTTGACCAAAATTTTAGTTTTTTAAAACCCAAATTTTCTGAAACTAGGTGTGTCCCGCTAAACGAGACGACTTCGTCGTATGCAAATTGCACCGAAAGGATCATATCATCAATGCGGACGTGTGGTATTTTGCGGAAGTTGATTTGGATGTGCGTGCACACCGGAATCAACGTGTATCCGTCAAAATTGTTCCGTATCGGACATGTTCTGAAACTCGTTATAACTTTGTGTGTGCTTGTCATTTCGTAATGAAACTTGCGCCATCAGATTTATAGCGTTATGCTAGTCCTGTGGTCCAAGTTTGGTTCGATTTTGAGAACGTTGACAAAACTCCGTATCGTGGGCCCCACGGCTCCACTTGACGGGCGATTTTGTGACCGGCTCATCGAAATCCAGTTCTGGATATTCCGTTGGGTTTATATCATCGTTCTGGACTTGTAGACACTAAGTTTGATGAATTTGGAGAACTTTATCTCTGGCATATTTTTTGGTGCGAAGTGGGCCACCTGTAGACACCGCTTTGACCAGAAACTGTCAATTTTGTTCCTGTGTCCAAATTGAACTTATGGGTAGGCAATCCTAGCTATTTCATATCTTCCGAGAATGATGGTAATGTTTATTTCCGCATCCGGAGGCGTACCTGAAGATCTCGCTATTACTGAAGCAACTGAAGAAATTCAAACCCCAGCAAGTGTACCTTGTCAATCTTGCAGTACTTGCTTCATATTATTCTCTTGATTTATTTATGTGATGTATCTGTTCAACCTAGGACCGTGAGATGTTGCTTAACGTCCGAATAATATTCGGGTGTCGATGCTGTACGCGGAGTCGTGTAACGTCACTTAGAGAGTTGATATCACGATCCTAAATTTACGTGCTTGCTTTATCAAGTATGTCATACCATAGGACACTTGACACTATTCATGAGACAAAATCTTCCTGAGTTATTCATGGTGATTCTGTATAGGTTACATGATTCGTGACATAGATCTTACATATGCATAGCTATCATTATGACTCGTTGCATTAGCTAGAGGTCATGATCTTGCATGTTATAGATATGAGACGTGAGGTTACATTGGGTGGGGAGAGTCTTACCATACTAAAGGCTGATTATGTTATATATATATTACTGGGAGTGCCTTAAACTCTGACCATAGCTTTGGCACACGTACTGGCCCTTCGAGATAATAAATGTTGTTATGGGTTTCCCAGAGCCTATAGTAGTTTCAGCCTGAGTATGATTAATGCTCTCATTTGCATATCACATAGCTGGTTTTACTGTATTTATTTGGCTTGAGTTATTCTTGTACCTTGCTATGTCCCCTGAGGACCTGGATCCGGATTATGTCCCCAGGTTTAGCAGAGGAGATCTACTCCGAGGTATACGGGACAGGAGCAGACGCTGGAGCAGTACCAACACCAGAGGACGAGGTGATACCAGAGGATTTCTCCTGAGTATTTGCTTTATATACTCAGTCATTTCTGTTGTTAGATACTCTATTTCATGTCTCGTGGATTTCTGTATTAAACTCATTATCGGGTTGTTCCCCGAGATATTTTATTGAGACTTGTTGGATATATTTTATTTCGATTATTTTGATATTTGATTTATGTTATCTTCTGTGGATGAGATTAGAATTAGACTGTGACATGTATCGTAGACCTTTTTTATTGTTTTACAGCTTAAGTACACTCTAACGGGTCTATTAAATTGGGTTTGCCCATTGGAGTGTGCTGCTGGCCATTGCCACGTGGCTAGTCCCACGATATTTTGGGATCGGGACGTGACATAGTTTTTTGGTGGTCCATGCAGGTCTACGACTAAGGTCAACGACTATGGTCTACGACTACATAGTTTTTTGGTGGTCCATGCAGGCTTACGACTAAGGTCAACGACTATGGTCTACGACTATATTGCTTCGGTTTCGACTAAGGAATCGAGCAAGCCTGCGATTATGATTAGGATAAGTTATAGGATCTCATCCATTTGATTGAATCATTCTTGATCTCTTTCGGATTCGAAATAAATTCTTGACTTGCATCCTGCCTTGATTCCTCTGTGCGCCTCTTATAGTTTATTTTGGATGCAGAGTAATGGATCTACAAGCAAACGACGAGACTCCCACAGGAACACCATAAATTACAGTTGTCACCTACGACGATGAAGTGACACCAGTGGGTGGAGGTCAATCAGCTCAACAAAGCAATCAAGCAGGTCAACATACCTCAAGGTTCCGGCGAGACGATATTCTACCACCACCGCAGTTTACTCCACCAATGCCTATCTTTCCACCAGGACAGCCTATGGATGGTCAGCAGATATTCCAAATATTCTACGCAATGATGCAAGCCCAACAACAGATTCATCAAGTGGCTCAGCGTCACGAGACAGAGAACCTGAGAAATAGTATAGTGACCGCACTGGAGCAGGCGAACCCACCAGCTAGACGGTCATCGACGGGATCTATCACCAATTTTTGCCAGCTGAAGCCTCGTACCTTCTCAGAAAAGGAGGAGCCCACTGAAGTTCATGAGTGGCTCACAAACACTCAACACTAATTGGAAGCTGTTGAGCTTCCAAGGGAGAGTTGGATGACTGTTGTCCGGATGCAGTTGACGGACAATGCACATAACTGGTGGCTATCTGAGGAGAGACGGCTCAGACCAGACCGAGTCACTTGGGAGGAGTTCTCTAGACTCTTTCAGGAGATGTACATTCCATCTATTGCTCGATCAAAACTTCGGGACAAGTTCAATCGCCTCACTCATGACAATATAACAGTGGAAGAGTACAATACGGAGTTCATCCGTCTGAGTCGTTTTGCCCCTACCCTGATCCCGACAGAAGAGGAGAAGGCTGAAAAGTTCTTCGACGGACTAAACTTTGAGCTATAGAGGCGGATTGGCTCTATTGCACCTACTTCTTACTCGGACGTCCTTGTTGCAGCCCGACGCATGGAGCGCGTCACCAGGAGAGAGTCCAGCCTGAAATGGCCATTCATACCAGCACCAACCAGAGAATTACAAGGGGAGTTTGTAAAGCGACCCCAGATGAATCCACCACATAGAGCAGTATTATATTCCCTATCCCTTCCTACTTGTCACTACTGTGGCAAGATAGGCCATATTGAGAGGGAGTGTAGACTTAAATTGGGATTATGTTTAGCATGCAGATCCAGTCAGCATTCGGTAAGGGATTGCCCTGAGCGTCGAGAAGGAGCACTGATAGTAAACCGACAAGCTTTACCAGCACCGGGAGGATATCAGCCGCGACCACCCTTAGTACCATGGGCAGCACTCTTCCAGCAGGCCCAGCAACAGCAGAGGGCACCACCGCAAGGACGTGGACAGGCTTTTGCGTTGATAATGGAGGAGGCAAAGACTCGAGGAGTAGCGAATACGAGTAAGATTTAAGTTTTATCATAGCTATCTATTCCTAGTAATACTTTAACACGTGCATGTTAGTTCCATCCCTAGCCTAAGCCTAGTATTATGCTAGCATGAACTTGTTAGTTTAGATTAGTAATTGATACCCAAGTTTTCATAGGCTGTAGTTGATCTTTGTTCTAACCATATTCCTTTACTCTTGAATTACTTATCCCTCATTGCCTAGGAAAATACTTTTATTCCTTCCCGATTTGTTCTGCTTGAACAAAACCCTCACCCTTCCTCTCGATTTCTTCTTGTTCATGATTCTTTATCCCTTGTGTTGTGCTACAAACATATTTTGCAACCGCGTCATCTCTTCTGACCGATTATGTTTCGTTTTCTTAATTGCGAGGACGCAATTCTTTTTAGGGTAGATTGTAAACACCTAGAATTTTTTAAAATTTAAATATAAATTTTTAGAATTTTTATGTGATTTTTTAATAATTAAAATAAATATTCTTCAGGGATAAATATTTTTGAGTATTAAAATAATATTAAAATATTATAAAAATTATATTTTTGAGTGTAAAATAAATAATTATATATAGTGTAATTTTTCTGGAATTTATTGGACTCAAAAATTATTTTTAAATAGCTAAAAATATCGTTTATAAATAAACCAACCTGAACCTAACCAAACCAAGCCTAAATAAACCCAATTAAACCAAACCAACTCTAATAAATTCGGATCTAGACCCGATCCGCTGACCCGAACCCACAATTCGACCCGTTAACCCCAAAACACAGTAACTGAAAACCCACCGAATTCCCGCAACCGCCGTCTGTTCAACCCTCGACCATTCCCTGCCGCCGACCGCTCGTCTCCCCGATCGGTGACCCGTCGCCCGACCGTCCATCTCCCCTCCGGTCCACCTCCCCGTAACCGCCGGCTACTCTCCCCTATTTAAACCGAACCCCCACCACTGTCACCACCATCACCAATCACCGCCTCCGCCATCACTCCGGTCACCGCAGTAGCCCGACGACGACGACAACCAACGCCGCCGCTGACGACAACCATCAGCAGCTTCAGCAGCCGCCGTCGACCGACCGAGCACCATCGTGCCGCCCCGTCCACGCGCAGTACAGTCGATTTCGACCCCCTGTTCTGGTGAGTTTTTCTTCCTCCTCGTCGCGTCGATTTTCGAACGGTCTGTTATGACACGTTCGTTGTGTGACCCTCTCGAACCATGTGCATTTAGATTGGGGTATCGTGTCCTGTGTCGGTCGTAAACCGCGACGCAAAAATAGGAAAAATAGCCCAATTTTGGACTTTAGAAACTGTTCCGAACTTCCAAGTTCATGGCCGTTTTTCTCCCAACCTAGTTAATAATTCTAAAATTTATTTGAACAGTAAATTAGACAATATAACCAAGTTTTAAACCTTGAAATTAGTTTATTTTATTGTGCTGTAATTTGTGTTTTATTCGCGGGTGAAGTTGACCAAAATCTTGGTTTTTTAAAACCTGAATTTTCTGAAACTGGGTGCGTCCCGCTAAACGAGTCGACTTCGTCGTGTGCGAATTATACCGAAAGGAGCGTATCATCAATGCGGACGTATAAAATTTTACAAAAGTTGATTTGGATGTGCGTGCACACCAGAATCAACACGTATCCGTCAAAATTGTCCCATATCGGGCATGTCCTAAAACTCGTTGTAACTTCGTGTGTGTTTGTCGTTTCGCAACAAAACTTGTGCCATCAGATTCGTAGCGTTATGCTGGTCCTGTGACCCAAGTTTGGTTCAATTTTGAGAACGTTGACGAAATCCCGTATCGTGGGCCCCACGGCTCCACTTACGGACAATTTTGTGACCGGTTCATCGGAATCCAGTTCTGGACATTCCGTTGGATTCATATAATCGTTCTGGACTTGTAGACACTAAGTTTGACAAATTTGGAGAACTTTGTCTCTGGAACATTTTTCGGTGCGAAGTAGGTCATATGTGGACCCCGCTTTGACGAGAAACTGTCAATTTTGCCCCTGTGTCTAAATTGGACTTATGGGTAGGCAATCCTAGTTGTTTCATATCTTCTGAGAATGATAGTAATTTTATTTTAGCATCCGAAGGCGTACTTGAAGATCTCGCAGTTACCGAAGCAACTGAAGAAATTTAAACCCCAAGCAAGTGTACCTTGCCAATCTTTCAGTACTTGTTTCATATTATTCTCTTAATTTATTTATATGATGTATCTGTTCAACCTAAGACCGTGAGACGTTGCTTAACATCCAAATAATATTCGGGTGTCGATACTGTATGCGGAGTCGTGTAACGTCACTTAGAGAGTTGATATCACGATCCTAAATTTACGTGCTTGCTTTATCAAAGTACGTCATACCATAGGACACTTAACATTATTCATGAGACAGAATCTTCCTGAGTTATTCATGGTGATTCTGTATAGGTTATAAGATTCGTGACATAGATCTTACATATGTATAGCTATCATTATGACTCGCTGCATTAGCTAGAGGTCATGATCTTGCGTGTTATGGACATGAGACGTGAGGTTACATTGGGTAGGGAGAGTCTTACCATACTAAAGGCTGATTATGTTATATATATATATATATATATATATATATATATATATATATATATATATATATATATATATATATTACTAGGAGTGCCTTAAACTCAGGCTGGTTACATAGTTTGCACCTGTTGATATATTTTTACTGCATTTATTTAGCTTGAGTTATTCTTGTATCTTGATATGTCCCCTGAGGACCTGGATCCGGATTATGTCCCCATGTTTAGCAGAGATCTACCCCGAGGTATACGGGACAGGAGAAGACGCTGGAGCAGTACCAACACTAAAGGACGAGGTGATACTAGAGGATTTCTCCTGAGTATTTGCTTTATATACGCAGTCATTTCTGTTGTTAGATACTCTATTTCCTGTCTCGTGGATTTCTGTATTAAACTCATTATCAGGTTGTTCACCGAGATATTTTATTGAGACTTATTGGATATATTTCATTTTGATTATTCTGATATTTGATTTTTGTTATCTTCTGTAGATGAGATTAGAATTAGACTGTGACATGTATCATAGACCTTTTTTATTGTTTTACAACTTAAGTATAATCTAACGGGTCCATTAAATTGGGTTTGCCCATTGGAGTGTGTTGCTGGCCATTGCCACGTGGCTAGTCCCACGGTATTTTGGGACTGGGGCCTGACAGCTACCACCTAGACCCCTGCTTTTATCCCTTCCACGGCTGTGAAACAAGCACCACTGAGTGGGATGTGGATGAAGTGGCCTGAGAACATCTCTGCATCTCTTCATTCAGTACCCCGCTCTTGGCAAACTCCAGATGACCACGCCTTTCGGAGTAGATGGGATTATAAACACTCGTACGTTCTAACACGAGTCTGTCAATGTACACAGCAGCCATAGTCCCTGAACCTCGTCGTCGAACTTGACTCACATCGAGGATAGATGGTCAACCATGCCATGGAATTCACTCAAATGATCCGTAATAGACGCCCCATCTTTGTGCCGCAAACCCATTATCATCCGGATCAGGAACAATTTATTTATCCCGGTCTTCTTCGCATACAAAGATTCCAGCTTATCCTACAGTATCCTCGCGTGCTCAATACTGGCAACGTGGTTATACACGTTCTCGTTAACAAACTGCCTTATGTATCCACACACATGTATATGCTCAAACTTTCATTCCTCTTCGGATTTGTCACTAGGCGTCTCGAAAGCAAATATTGGCAGATGCAGCTTCTTGACAAATAGCAGATCCTTCATCTTGCTCCTCCGGTAATGATAGTTGGTGTAACGACTCGCTCCGCATCGATGCGGATAGCCGATTCAAATGGCACAAGTGCGATGATCCAACCCACTTTGCTCAACGAGAAGACTTGCTTGAGGCAAAGGAATTCCAGACTTGGCCCTTCAGGAGTTCAGACATAGACTTTCAAAGGCTCGCTCAGAGTATCGCTCGACTGAGATGAATCATCACTAAGGTGGGTGGCTATGATGAACTTGTCTTTGCTTAGCCAGCATACTTAAAATACAGTTGATATATGCTAGTCGCTAGAAGAATCACCGCTTGCATGCTAATAAAGAATACAACACATCTAGCTAAGAAAATAATCTCATCTGATACATCTTTGTATAGAACATGAAAGTAGATCGGTTGAACGGAATGGTAGGCTCGCTTTACACTTCTTATAACTTTGCCTCGAAATATTACTTTTGTTCCTTATATGTTCTTTGAAGTTCATTGCTCCATAAGTCTTGAAATATTCATCACATAGATACGGTCTTGGTGCAGAAGCACAACATAGATTCTGGTTAACTTACATGTGGCAGAAGACTATCAAAATAGTCGTTCCGAGCCAAACAATAGAAACATGAAAAGTCTTCGGGACCGTTGGACTGCCAAGGCAACTTCCAAAATAGAAACTGCAATAAGTAGTAAGACGGCAGCGTAAACAATGCATGAAATGTAACAAAACAGATCTTGAGATCTCTGAACGAGTAAAATGTATAATCACTGTGTCAAGTATATGTTCATTCAAGGTCTTAAAGTGTTGCATATAATAAAAGTTTAGTGTTGATCGTCAATGGTCATGGACAACCTGTGCACATGATTCAGGTTCCTGCGGACGGTACGCCGGTCGTACCGGGGCTAATCCGAACCGGTCAGAAATATTTTAGATAGTCGTTGCTTCCGACGGGAAGGCGTGTAGCGAGGCTCGCTACCTGCGTTGCATTCCATTCCCGTGCCGAGACTATACCTTGTCCATGGCGGCTCGTCAGGTCATAAGACCAAGTTTATCATTAGTATATTGCATATGTGGCGGCAACCCGCTTATGGGCTCGTTAAGAACTTGTGGCAAGTAATAGATGTAAAGTAACCTGAAGTTTGAAACATATTTGAGTAGTCTGAGTAAACATGTTTATACAAGTATAGCATGCCGGTGTAAAATGAGTATAAGATATCTGAGTAATCTGCACAACCTGAGTCACAAAATGATAAGAGTATTGTAAACTGTGTATATCGTGCACTTGGTTTAGAAACACGCTCGTAGCATACATGTGTTCATTATGCGATATTGGGATTTATATATATATATCTATATTCGTGCTGGGTTTAACTTGGTTTTATACTTGGGCAGGGAAGGACAAATGGTAAGTTGGTAAGTATCGCCGTGTTTCTTGTATATCGCACGGCGCACTGCCACACGAGATAGACTTTGTATCTTATGCATGAAATTGATCCTAAGGCAAGAATAACAAGATAACTTAATAGTTGGTGCACAGAACTAATATTAACGTGTTGGATTTGTCGAGCGGGTGAGAAGCCTCCCCACCAGTGTATTCATGTACTAATAACCCACCAGATTGCTTGCAGGGTGCGGAAGAACCTCGTTCTATGCGGATGCCTTATTCGTGCGTGCTAAGGTGTCACGCCCCAGTCCCAAAATACCGAGGGACCGGACGCGTGGCAATGGCCAGCAGCACACACCGATGGACAAATCCAAAATAATGGATCCATCGGGGCATGCTTAAGGTGTAATATAATAATAAGCAGGTCCAATGGTACAAGTCACAGTCTATGCTAATCTCATCCACAACAGATAATCACAGATCAAATGTCAGAATAATGTAAGTAGGAATAACTAACAAATCTCAATAAAAGTGTCTCGAAGAACAATCCGAGAATAAGTCTGATACATAGATGCAATCGACTGGAAAATAAAGGAACTAGAAATAGAAATAAATGAGTATATAAAGCAATTACTCAGGAGAAGTCCTCTGGTACAATCTCGTCCTCGGGTGGCGGTATAGCTCCTGGATCAGCTCCTGCTGCGGTCCCGTATACCTCGGGAAATATCTCGTCTGTAAATCCTGGGGACATAATCCGGATCCAGGTCCTCAGGGAAAATAACAAGGTACAGAAAATACAAGCCAAAATAAATGCAGTGCAGCAAATAATGCAATGAATAGGGTAAGTATGTAACCATCTATGTAAAAATGCAAGTAAGAGCATCACTAGTGCTCAGGCCGAAGCTACTACAAGCTCTGTGTCGGGGAGCCGGTAGCGGTAATAACCGGTAGTGGGCCAAGCTCGGCTTCCGAGTCTTGTGCCTCTCAATAATAGGGGTTTTATATATATATGATCAGCCTGTAGCCTGTGTGTCTCTCCCCACCCCATGTAACCATACGTCTCATGTCCATGTGGCCCCATGTCCATGTCATGCACAATCATATCTAATGAAACAAGTCATATATTATATAGGAACATAATGTCAATGTCAAGTCCTGTATCCTATACAGAATTACCACTAATATCTCAGGAAGATCCTGTCCATGAATAGTGTCAAGTGTCCTGGGTTATAATGTACTTGTCACGCCCAGTCCCAAAATACCGAGAGACTGGATGCGTGGCAATGGCCAGCAGCACGCACCGATGGACAACCCAATTTAATGGATCCATCAGGGCATGCTTAAGTTGTAGTCTAACAGGAAATAGAACAATTATTACAAGTCCCAGGTTATTCTAATCTCATCCACGACAGATAATCACAGAGTAAATGCCAGAAATAATGCAATAGAATAAATAAGCAAATCTCAAATAAGTGTCTCGGGGAACAATCCGAGAATATGTCTGGTACATCGAATGCAAATAGACAGGAAATAAATCAACTGGAAATAGAAATACTAAGTATATGAAGCCGGTACTCAGGAGAAGTCTTCTGCCACGATCTCGTCCTCAGTTCCTGGTTCTGCTCCAAGAAGTATTCCTATTTCGTACACCTCGGGGTAGATCTCTTCGGCTATACCTGGGGACATAGTCCATTCCAGGTCCTCAGGGGACATAACAAGGTACAGATAATACAAGCCAAAATAAATGCAGTGCAGAAATAAAGGAACAATAGGGTAAATAAATAAACCAGCTAAGTGATATGCAAGTGAGAGTTTTAGTCATACTCAGGCTGAGACTACTACAGGATCAGTGTCGAAGAAACCATAGCAGTATTTTCTCGAAGGGCCAGTAAGGTACCAAAGCTCTGTATCAGAGACTAAGACACCTCCAGATAACATTATTTATATTATAATCAGCCTTGATATGGCAATACTCTCTCCACCCCATGTAATCTCACGTCTCATGTCCATGACACGCAAGATCAATACTAATGCAGCAAGTCATAGAGTCTCTAGGAATATAATGTCAAAGTCAAATCCTGTATCCTATTCAGAATCACCATGAATATCTCAGGAAGATCCTGTCTCATGTATAGTGTCAAATGTCCTGGATTATAGTGTACTTGATAAGACAAGTACGAGAAGTATAGGGTCACGAATGTCCATCTCTAGGTGACATACACAACATCGCGTACGGTGTTGGCACCCGACTAATAATCGGACGCTAAGTAAGTCACACGGTCCTAGGTTAAGCATGCCCAATGATATAAATAAAGCAAGAAAATATGCAACCAGAACTGTAAAGTTGGCAAGATATACTTGCCCATTGATGTATAAATAAGTCAAGAAAATAAGTAGCAAGCTGCAGGGTTTGGCAATGTATACTTGCCTGGGTTTCCGGCTCCAATTATAGCTCTGGCAGCAGCGAGATTTGCAGGCGGTACTCCGGTTGCTATAATAAACATCATCATCAGATCCAGAATATATCAATCAGCTAGAAATGCCTGTCCTTGAGTCCAATTTGGAGACAAGGGCAAAATGGCAGTTTCTGGTCAAAACGGGGTCCAAATGTGGGCCCGCTTTGCACCGAAAAATGTGTCAGGGACAAAGGTCTCCAAATTTGCCAAACTTAGTGTCAACAGGTCAGGAACGATGATACAAATCCAACGGAACTTCCAGAATTAGATTCCGATGAGCCGGTCACAAAATTGCCCGTCAAGTGGAGCCGGTGGGGCCCACGACACGCGATTCTGTCAACGTTCTCAGAATCGAACCAAACTTGGCTCACAGGACCAGCTTATCGCTACGAGTCCGATGGCGTAAGTTTCGTTTCGATCCGACATGTGTACACAAAGTTACAGCAAGATTCAGAAAGGACGGATACGGGGCGGTGTCCGCGGATACGCGTTGATTCCGGTGTGCACGCACACCCTAATCGACTTCTGTGAAATCTCACACGTCCGTATAGACGGCGCGCACGTATCAGTGAAGACCGCATGCGATCAAGTCATACCGTTTGGCGGGACGTACTCAGTTCCGGGGTAAAACAGGGCGTTATTTTTTCTATTTTTGGATCGCGGTTCACGATCACCACAGGACGCGATGTCCCGAGCGGATTGCACGGGCACCGAGGGGGTCATGCAGGCTACGCGTTGCAACTGATGAAATTGAAAATGGGGTTACGAGCAGAAAGTTACGAGTACCTGAACAGGGCTCCGAGAACGATGGTTTCTCGTGTCCGACACGGGTCCGAGCTAGGGTACGGGTTCGGTTCGCCGGAGAGGAGCTGGGCACGGCTGGGGGAGGTGGTGCGGCTCGCTGTGGCCGGGTGGCTGGGTCCCCGCTGCTGCGGGCGGCTCGCGGCGAGGTCGGCGGCTGCCGGAGCGAGGTCTGCGCGGCTGAGGGGGCGGAGGAGGAGGAGGATGAGAGGAGAGGAACGCGGGGGCGAGGTCGGCTGGCGGAGGGGCGCTGAGAAGGGCGGCGGGTCTCGGTCGGCTCTAGGCGGAGGTCACCGGAGTTAGGGTTTAGGGGAGGGGAGATGAGGGAGGAGGTGGCCGGAGTTTAGGGGGTTTAAATAAGAGGAGCCGCGGGGGGGGGGGGCTGACGCGGACTCCGGCGTCGTGGCCGGAGCCGTCGCCGGGAAACGCGGAGGGGGACGCGGGCTGAGACGTGGGGGGGAGAAGGTCGTGCGGGTCGGGCGGCTGGGTCAGGGTCTGTCCGATCCGACCCGACCCGATAGCCAAGGGTGGGCTGGTTGGGCTGGGCCGAGGTTTGGGCCGGGGTTTGGGTTAAGAAATTTAAATAATTAAATAAATAAATAAATAAATAAACAATAAATAATAATAGTTTTGAGGTGTTTAAAAATAGGTCCGGGGCCCAATAAATTTTAAAAAATTACCCTAAGTCCAGTTTTTATTTTACACCATAAAATATTATTTTCATAATATTTTAATATATTTTAAAAATATTTAATTTTACTTAATGCCAAAAACACCTTATTTTTAATTAGCAAAAATTTTCAAAAAATCCCAGAAAATTTCAAAAAATCAAGTTTTGAGAATCTTGAAAAATCAGGGGGTTTACAGTACTTGATAAGACAAGTACGAGAGTGTAAAGTGTCACGAATGTCCATCTCTAGGTGACAGTACCCAACACCGCGTACGGTGTTGGCACCCGACTAATAATCGGACGCTAAGTACGTCACACGGTCCTAGGTTAAGCATGAACCACAATAAATATATATATATATATATAGCCAAGGAAATAAGTAACAAAGACTGCAAGTTTGGCGAGGTACACTTGCCTGTGGTCCTGGCTCCAACTGTAGCTCTGGTCTCAGTGTGATCTGCTGGTACTACTCTGGTTGCTAAAATAAACATCACCATTAGATTCAGAAAATATCAAACAGCTAGAAACGCCTGTCCTTGAGTCTAATTTGGATACAGGGGCAAAAATGATATTTTCGGGTCAAAACGGGGTCCAAATGTGGGCCACTTTATACCGAAAAGCGTGTCAGGATCAAAGGTCTCCAAATTCGCCAAACTTAGTGTCAACAAGTCAGCAACGATGACACGAACCCAACGGAACTTCCGGTATTGGATTCCGATGAGCCGACCTCAAAATCGCCCGTCAAGTGGAGCCGGTGGGGCCCACGATATGCGATTTTGTCAACGTTCCCAGAATTGGACCAAACTTGGGTCACAGGACCAGCGTATTGCTACGAGTCCGATGGCGCAAGTTTTGTCTCGATCCGACGTATGTACACAAAGTTACAGCGTGTTCCAGAACTGTTGGATACGGGACGGTGTCCGCGGATACGCGTTGATTCCGGTGTGCACGCACATCCAAATCAACTTTTGCGAAATCTCGCACGTCCGTATCGACGTCGCGCACGTTTCAGTAAAGACCGCGTGCGACCGAGTCATCCCGTTTGGCGGGGCGCACTCAGTTCTGGGGTAAAATAGGGCGTTGATTTTCCTGTTTTTGGATCGCGGTGTGCGATCACCACAGGACGTGATGCGCCGAGCGGGTTACACGGACACCGAAAGGGTCATACAGTCTACGCGTCGCAACTGACGGAATCGAAAACGAAATTACGAGGAGAGAGAAACGGGTACCTGAACAGGGCTCAAAAAACCAATCTTCTCCGTGTCCGACACGAGTCCGAGGGCTGTGTCCGTGTCTGCCCTAGGGTTTAGGGCTTGGGGACACTGCCGGAGCTCAGGTAGGGGAGGCCGGCCGAAGGGAGGCTGGTGGCAGCGGGGCGGCGCTGGCAAGGGTGGCGGCGCTGTCCGTCGGCGCGGCGGCGCGCCGGAGCGGGAGGGGGACGGGCCGCTCGGGGCTGTGTTGGGTCGGGGAAGCCGGAGGCAGAGGGGGAGGTGGAAGGAGGAGGAAGCCGGGGCGGCATCGCGACGGGAGGCGGCGAGGTCTGGGCGGCGCGGTGCGTCGGAGTCTGGGTGGTGGAGTCGGGTTTCTACGCCAGAGGGGGAAGGTGACGGGGAAGGAGAAGAGGGGAGATGGTCAGGTGGCGGTGATGGCGGTCCGGTGAGGTGGCGGAGGAGGTCGAGGTCGGCAGGGGGTCGGCTCGCCGCGGGGAGGGAAAGGTTGGCTCGCCGCGGGGAGGGGAAGGTCGGCTGCTCCGGCGAGGGGGGGGGTAGCCGACGGCTAGGTTAGGGTTAGGGTTAGGGTTAGGGTTAGGGTTAATTAGAATTAGGGATTTTTCTTTTTCTTTTTCTTTTTCTTTTTTCTTTTTCTCTTTGTTTTTCTTTGTGGAGAAAAACTTAGAAAATTATGTATTTATACATACAGAAATTGGACTAGGGTTTGACATAGGATTTGGGTGGGTCAACGCTCCTTGGGCTTAGCTTCGGCTCTCATGGGGATGTTGGGCGCTTAGCACGGGTTTAATTCGGTTTAATTCCACATCGATTTTCAGGACTTTAAACGGGTTTTCGGAGTCCAATAAATCCGCAGAAAATTATCCGTGTCCGGTTTTCCATTTTACACCATAAAATATTACTTCTATAATATTTTAATAGTAATTAACAGCAATTAAAAATCATTTAATTATCAAAAGTCTAGGTTTTAATCTCAGAAAAATCCTAAAAAATTCTAGAAAATTGATAAAAACTAAATTAGAAATTCATGAAAATCAGGGGGCTTACAATCTACCAAACTTATAAAAATTTCGTCCTCGAAATTAAAATATGGTAGGGCTCTCTCTATCCAATCCACTTGATTACAGTCTAAAGGATTTCTCTCAAGTGAATATTGCGGTCTCTACCCAACTTAGAATTTACCCATCTATCATCTAAGGCTATCCATCTAATAAAGCTATGCCCCAACTTATTTAATCATGTTATTGAATCCTCAAGTCTTTAACACCAAACACATCACCTATGATACTCCCTAAATCATATATAAAAGGGTCATCAACAAGGAGACCGGCCTGTGGGGTATATCTAGTACTGTCTATATATCAACTTATACCAAGCACGAGGTTTCGTCTTTCCGAAATAAGGGAAGACGAAGATCAATAATAAAGAGTTCAAGGGTGAGGTAATAGAATAGAAGTATCAGGATCAAGGCGTTTAGCGAATTCAAATGGGATTTGTCAAGACAATTGTGGATTAAAATCCTATTCTAGTAATCCTTTGTTCGCATGCTCGTATTAGTACAGTTATGTAACTGATACGATATACTCTGACATATCTAGAGGGCAAGTATACTAGTCAACTATATATCTCAATCCACGTGAAGTAGTCGTACGAAGAGCGAACCAAAATGCACTAAGGTTGATCAGACCGTAATACACTGATTCTGAATAGACAATTGTATTAGTGTGTCGATCCAATAATACATATGTCATGAACAAGCTCGATAAAAGGATAAGCTTGCAAAACCAGGCTATATTAGCAACATAAGTTAAGGTAGTACAACAAATACAAGTATGCTAGATGATGATGAAAAGGAGGTACAACTTAATTCAAGTTCACAAAACAACACAAAATAAGCACAATAACAAAAGGCTCTATAATCTCTATAGTTATCAGTTATAAGCAAGTTCAAAATTACATAGGTTAAGGCTGATGTCACGAATCAATAGGCACGAGATAAAACAAATCTATAAACAGATAACTACGAAATTTTTTGCGCATTAGCTACTCCATGGGTCTGTGCGTCTTCCAAAGTCATCGCTGGAGCTTGTTCACGTTCTTGCAGTTGATTCCTCTGCTGCTGTTGAGCTTGCTGGAAGAGTGTTGCTTGTGGTGCCAAGGGTGGCCTCTGCTGATTCTCTCCTGGGGCTGGTGGTCTGACTCCTTTAACTCTCGTTTGCGGTGCTTCCAACGCTGGAGAGGCTGTCCTTGGTGCTGGTAACGCTTGTTGGTTATTCATTGGTGCTCTGTCTCGACGTTCGGGGCATTCCTTCTTTAAATGCTGACTGGATCCGCAAGCTAAGCATAATTTCCTTTTGCGTCTACACTCGTTCTCTATATGGCCTCGCCTGCGACAATATGGACAGACAGATATTACTTGAGGAGGTGCTTCTGGTGGCTGGTACATGGGAGACTTCTTTGTAACTTCTTCTTGTGGTGCTCCGGCTGGTGCTGATGTGGCTGGTTGATGAATCATCAATGCTTTCTCTCGATGATGAGGACAATCTTTGGCTAAGTGTTGACTGGTTCCGCAAATCAAGCATAATCCTAACTTGCGTCTGCACTCCTTCTCAATATGGCCTTTCTTGCGACAATGCTGACAAGTAGGAAGAAATAAGGCTCTGGGGGCTGCTCTTGGTGGTGGATTCATCTGTGGTCGCTTTGCAACTCTTTCTTGTTGTGCTTGGTCTGGTGCTGATGCATACGGCCGCTTCTGGCTGGACCCTATCCTTGTGTCGCACTCCATGGGTCTTGCTGTAGTAAGAACATCCTCGTCTAAGGTAGTTGCAGTGGGGCTGATTAACTTCCGTAACTCTGAGCTGAATCTATCGATGAACTTCTCTGCTTTGATCTGTTGAGCTTCTTCTTGAACTTTCTGATGGGCTTGCATCATCGCGTAGAACATTCGAAACATTTGTTGTTCGTACATAGCCTGCCCTTGTGGAACGGTAGGCGTCGGTGGAGCCAACTGCGTCGATGGTGGAACGTCATCTTCCTGGATTCTCGAGGCATGCTGACTTGCTTGCTGTGATGATGGACCTTCACTAACTGGTGTCACTTCATCTCCGTTGGTTATCACAGCACCTTGTGGTGTTTTTGGATGAGTCTCATCGCGTGCTTGTGAATCCATTGCTCTGCATCAAAATAAACTATAAGAGGCGTACAGGAATCAAGGTAGGATGCAAGTCAAGAATTTAATTCGAATCCGATATAGATGTCAAGAACGATTCAAGCAAGTGGATGAGATCCTAAGAAACTTATCCTATTCCTTATTGCAGGCTTGCTCGGTCCCTAAGTTGAAACCGAACAATTTAGTCGTTGACCTGCATGGGCCACCACAAAAACTATGTCACGCCCCAGTCCCAAAATACCGAGGGACCGGACGCGTGGCAATGGCCAGCAGCACACACCGATGGACAAACCCAAAATAATGGATCCATCGGGGCATGCTTAAGGTGTAATATAACAATAAGCAGGTCCAATGGTACAAGTCACAGTCTATGCTAATCTCATCCACAACAGATAATCACAGATCAAATACCAGAATAATGCAAGTAGGAATAACTAACAAATCTCAATAAAAGTATCTCGGAGAACAATCCGAGAACAAGTCTGATACATAGATGCAATCGACTGGAAAATAAAGGAACTGGAAATAGAAATAAATGAGTATATAAAGCAAATACTCAGGAGAAGTCCTCTGGTACAATCTCGTCCTCGGGTGGCGGTATAGCTCCTGGATCAGCTCCTGCTGCGGTCCCGTATACCTCGGGAAAGATCTTGTCTGTAAATCCTGGGGACATAATCCGGATCCAGGTCCTCAGGGGACATAACAAGGTACAGAAAATACAAGCCAAAATAAATGCAGTGCAGCAAATAATACAATAAATAGGGTAAGTATGTAACCATCTATGTGAAAATACAAGTGAGAGCATCACTAGTGCTCAGGCCGAAGCCACTATAAGCTCTGTGTCGGGGAGCCGGTAGCGGTAATAACCGGTAGTGGGCCAAGCTCGGCTTCTGAGTCTTGTGCCTCTCAATAATAGGGGTTATATATATATATGATCAGCCTGTAGCCTGTGTGTCTCTCCCCACCCTATGTAACCATACGTCTCATGTCCATGTGGCCCCATGTCCATGTCACGCACAATCATATCTAATGCAACAAGTCATATAGTATCTAGGAACATAATGTCAATGTCAAGTCCTGTATCCTATACAGAATCACCACGAATATCTCAGGAAGATCCTGTCCATGAATAGTATCAAGTGTCCTGGGTTATAATGTACTTGATAAGACAAGTACGAGAATGTAAAGTGTCACGAATGTCCATCTCTAGGTGACAGTACCCAACACCGCGTACGGTGTTGGCACCCGACTAATAATCGGACGCTAAGTACGTCACACGGTCCTAGGTTAAGCATGAACCACAATAAATATATATATATATATATAGCCAAGGAAATAAGTAACAAAGACTGCAAGTTTGGCGAGGTACACTTGCCTGTGGTCCTGGCTCCAACTGTAGCTCTGGTCTCAGTGTGATCTGCTGGTACTACTCCGGTTGCTGAAATAAACATCACCATTAGATTCAGAAAATATCAAATATCTAGAAATGCCTGTCCTTGAGTCCAATTTGGACACAGGGGCAAAAATGACATTTTCGGGTCAAAGTGGGGTCCAAATGTGGGCCACTTTGCACCGAAAAGCGTGTCAGGGTCAAAGGTCTCCAAATTCGCCAAACTTAGTGTCAACAAGTCAAAAATGATGACACAAACCCAACAGAACTTCCGGAATTGGATTCCGATGAGCCGACCTCAAAATCGTCCGTCAAGTGGAGCCGGTGGGGCCCACGATACGCAATTTTGTCAACGTTCTCAGAATTGGACCAAACTTGGGTCACAAGACCAGCGTATTGCTACGAGTCCGATGGCGCAAGTTTCGTCTCGATCCGACGTGTGTACACAAAGTTACAGCGTGTTCTAGAACTGACAGATACGGGACGGTGTCCGCGGATACGCGTTGATTCCGGTGTGCACGCACATCCAAATCAACTTCTGCAAAATCCCGCACGTCCGTATCCACGTTGTGCACGTTTTGGTAAAGACCGCGTACGACCGAGTCGTCCCGTTTGGCGGGGCGCACTCAGTTCCGGGGTGAAACAGGGCGTTGATTTTCCTGTTTTTGGATCGCGGTGTGCGATCACCACAGGACGCGATGCGCCGAGCGGGTTGCACGGGCACCGAGAGGGTCATACAGTCTACGCGTCGCAACTGACGGAATCGAAAACGGAATTACGAGGAGAGAGAAACTGGTACCTGAACAGGGCTCGAAAAACCAATCTTCTCCGTGTCCGACACGAGTCCGAGGGCTGTGTCCGTGTCTGCCCTAGGGTTTAGGGCTTGGGGACACTGCCGGAGCTCAGGTAGGGAAGACCGGCCGAAGGGAGGCTGGGGGCAGCGGGGCGGCACTGGCGAGGGTGGCGGCGCTGTCCGGCGGCGCGGCGGCGCGCCGGAGCGGGCGGGGGACAGGCCGCTCGGGGCTGTGTTGGGTCGGGGAAGCCGGAGGCAGAGGGGGAGGTGGAAGGAGGAGGAAGCCGGGGCGGCGTCGCGACGGGAGGCGGCGAGGTCTGGGCGGCGTGCAGCGGAGTCTGGGTGGTGGAGTCGGGTTTCTACACCGGAGGGGGAAGGTGACGGGGAAGGAGAAGAGGGGAGATGGTCAGGTGGCGGTGATGGCGGTCCGGCGAGGTGGCGGAGGAGGTCGAGGCCGGCAGGGGGTCGGCTCGCCGCGGGGAGGGGAAGGTTGGCTCGCCGCGGGGAGGGGGAGGTCGGCTGTTCAGGCGAGGGGGTGTAGCCGACGGCTAGGTTAGGGTTAGGGTTAGGGTTAATTAGAATTAGGGATTTTTCTTTTTCTTTTTCTTTTTTCTTTTTCTCTTTGTTTTTCTTTGTGGAGAAAAACTTAGAAAATTATGTATTTATACATACAGAAATTGGACTAGGGTTTGACCTAGGATTTGGGTGGGTCAACACTCCTTGGGCTTGGCTTCGGCTCTCATGGGGATGTTGGGCGCTTGGCACGGGTTTAATTTGGTTTAATTCCATATCGGTTTTCAGGACTTTAAACGGGTTTTCGGAGTCCAATAAATTCGCAGAAAATTATCATGTGTCCGGTTTTCTATTTTACACCATAAAATATTACTTCCATAATATTTTAATAGTAATTAACAGCAATTAAAAATTATTTAATTATCAAAAGCCTAGGTTTTAATCTCAGAAAAATTCTAAAAAATTCCAGAAAATTGATAAAAACCAAATTAGAAATTCATGAAAATCAGGGTGCTTACATAAGGCGTGGAGTTCACTCTGGAGCCTTGGAGCGTTGCATCCGGAACTGAAGCACATATACAGGACATAATGTTGGAAGATCGCCTATGTATTATCCCAAGTTATAAGCCGTTTGGGATGTCTTCATTCTTAGAGAGAGAGCTTGAGCGACTTGTAATCTTGGCCTAGCGCCGCTTGTAATCTTATTCATTATCAATAAAGAGCTGTTTTGTATTCATACTTGTGTTTATTCTATGTTTCCGCTATATCGACTTGGTGAACTAGTTATCAATGGTCGTTTCGGTATTTGCCTTGCGCGGGCACAACTCCAGGCTCGCGTGGCATCACGTCCCGATGGAAACGATCATCCCGAGGGAGCGTTGGCGCGGTGAGTCGCGCCTAGCGGGGACGGCCGATTCCAGCAGGAGATCGGGGCATGACAGTTGGTACCGTTCAGGTTTACCATGCGCACCTGCTTCGCGTCCATCTCTCCTCTCTGGTTTGCATGTCAGCTCCTGACACCCGTCTGAAATTCCAGAACCTGGCTCTGATACCACACTGTTGGAAATGAAACGAGAAAACCGTTCCCCAAACCAGAGAGTACATGCGAGAGAACCGAGCAAAACGCACAAACCAAAAAATACCAAACACAAATCGCAGACCCAGAGATTTTTACCTGAAAATTTCAGATGAAAAAAATTACGGGACGATCGGAGTCCAACAATGATGAAACTTCATTAATGGAATAAAGAGATTACACCCTCTACAAGCTCCTCACCGATCCAACACGGATCACCACAACTCTTTGGAACAGAAAATAGATTACAACACGAAGATAAAAGACAATGAGAAATATCCAAAATTGATCTCCTTCTCCGACATGGCCTCCAATCCTTCTTTCTCCTCTCCAAAGTTACAATGGCACTCTAGCCACAATTTTTCCTCTCTTATTTTTTTTCTCTTGTTGTTATATATTGCATGAGCCTTTATATAAACCCTTGAATGAATTATGGTTTCCATATGAAAATCTATATATAGAAGCCAAAAATATTTATGGAAATTCTATCATATTTAATCATATATTTAATAAAAATCAAATCATAAATTGACTTGCCATAAATTGAAAATCCAATTATATAGAAAGTTAATAAATAAAAGATCTAATCATAAATATATAATTAAAGTCAAAGATGAAAATCCAATATAATATTTGCTTACCATAAATAATCTAATACACGGCGCTCGATGCACTTTTCGAGCTTTTCCGACACACGGATCGTCGCACTTCGGGGTATTCTCCACATAGGTTGGAACCCCACCCACTCCAAGACTCATCATATATGCATTCTAAAATTTTCCTTTATGAAAGCAATTCTGGATTTAGAATTTCCTTTTATTGATTTTTATGAATAACTATTATGAAAAACCTTCTGGATCTTGTTAATTATATTTCAGTTTTACCTGAATTTTCATTTTTTTTTTTTTTTTTAGTTGACTACCAGAATAGTTCAATCTAGTGTACTAGTTGTTTAATGTATTTTTAATGATTTGTCCAGGTTAACCATGCCATCTCATGTTATATGATTGTTTGTTGGTGCCTTTCGGAGTTCTTTGTTGTAAAATTCCACGCTCCTTTAAGATGGATTTTGTGGAGAGAAGGTTTAATGTCTTTTTAACAGAGCCTAGAACACTAGAAGGTTCTTCGCCAGTACCAAGGCTCTGTTGGAGAGAGGAAATATGCATTAACATTATAGCCTTCAGGACCATTCAAGTAATTCAGCTGTAACAATATATGGTTAAGATCTTTCATGTTCAGCAAGGGCCTATTCTGTACGAATTTCTTCTAAAGCTTCATGCCTTACCATAAAATTCTCTGGGACAAGGTGAAACTTATACACTGGTATAAAGATGAAAGTAGGCTTTACACATGTAGATCACAAGGAATGTTGTCTTCTAACCATACAGTGTACAACATTCCTATCTTCATATAACTATATGTTGTTGTCTACTATGATCCACAATTATTGCTTACTACAATTCTTATACACAAATCATAACAAAAGAAATTAGAGGCAGAAAGGAAATCAGTTCCTCAACCAGCTTATACACGTGGAGGAGGCCATTCCACTCAACAAATGAAAGATGCATGTCAATAGGCAGCATATACTTGCACAGCTAAGCAGTTTTTCACAAGGGTTCAGCAACAATACATCAATCCACTTCCAATTTCACAATGAAAATATAGTAAGTCTGCGAATTAAGAAGACTATTTCAGTAGCTTACATAGGTACCATGAAATTCAAAAGTACAAATTTTTGATTCTGGAGATTGTGACGATGGTCGAGTACTGCAATGACTCCATTACTACGTTGACGGTTCGACGAGGGAAAGAGAATTCTTTCTTCACCCATTTTCTCGCCTCTCTCTCTCTCTCTCTCTGTGTGTCTGTAGTGGGTATGCAACCCTGCTATTTATAGCTACCATGCCGACGGACCTATGCACGCACGTGCTATGCGTGCATGGATGTTGGAGTTGACACGTGTCCATCCTCAACTTGATGCAGTTGCAACCGGAGACATATGTCGAGATCAAGTTGCTACGTGGAGTCACTGTTGAGATCTGATGTTGCTGAAAATCTGGTCGGTTCTCATACTTGGTGTGTGTGACTTGGTCAACTTGACACTTGGCCTATAGAGAATCTTTCCAGTTGCTCGGAGGTGGTGATGGTGGTGGTGCTCGGCTGCTGTTGGCAGTGGCGGTGCTCGTGGAGGTGGTGGTGTAGGTGAAGGTGGTGGTGGAAGTGGCTGTCGGTGGTGGTGGTGGTGGTAGCTGTTGGTGGTGGTGTGCTCGGCGGAGGTGGTGGTGTAGGTAGTTTGGTCGGGGTGGTGTTGTAGGTGGTTGTGGTGTCGTTGTCGCGGTGGAGGTGGTAGTGTAAGTGGCTGGAGGTGGCAGCGATGTTGCGGTAGTGAAAGTGCTGGTGCGGGATGCTGTGGTGGTGGTGCGGGTAGCTATGGTGGTGGTGCGGGTTGCTGTGGTGGTGGTGCGGGGGGTAGCAGCGGTCGGTTCGTGGTGCTCCGGTGGAGGTGGAGGCTCGTGGTGGAGGTAGAGTCAATGGTGTAGGAGGCAGCGGCGGCTCGTGGTGGAATTGCCGGTGTAAATGACGGTGATGGTGACAGTGGCTGCGGGTTGTGGTGGAGGCGGTGGTGTTGGTGATGGTGATGGTGGCAATGGCGGGTCGTGGTGGCGATGGCGGGTTGTGGTCCGGCGGGTGGTGTAGTCGGTGTGGAGAAGTAGAATGGAGAAGAAGAAGAAGAAGAATGAAGAAGAAGAAGAATAGAAGAAGGAGATTTCGACTGAATGTAGAGGGGAGGGGAGAAGATAGAGGGTGGTTGGAATTTTTAGGTCTCCTCTTGGGATTAGGGCCGGACACATTGAGAGGGATGTGTGGGTGTTAATATAGGGGGAATGTGTGGTTGTTATGGGGGGGAGAGATTTGAATCAATTGCTAGGATTTTACATGAGAGAAAACACAATGCAAGAGGGGAGAGAGAGTGTGAGGTGACCGGTCATGAGGATGGGGGGGTTCTTTATTTGGTTTTCACCAATAGGAGGGTGACACCTAGCACCCTCTTTGCATTTTAGCCCATTAACATTTGGGTGTTTACACATGAAGGAAAAAGGGTGAGAATTTAATGTGGGAAGTTGTGTTTGGTGTTTTGTGGGATGAGAGGGTGTTGGATATTTTGTATGAGCCTCATGAATGGGTGTTGGGTTAAGTTGGGGTTAGGTTAAGTAAGTTTCCCCAATTTACTTAAATAAAGTGTCATAGGTGCTCTTATATTAAATGAGAGTACATGTGGTCTCAATTGGGAGTGACACGAATGTCATGGATGGTGTAGGCTTGGTGTCAGTCTTGGACCCTTTAATTGGTTAGGCAAAATGGGTTGAGTTTGTGTTCCCAAATCGATGGCAACGACATAGGTATAAGGCATAGGATTGAAGAATTAATTTTCGTGACGGGAAAGTTGTGCAATTAAAATAGAGCATAAGGGTGTATGTTTATAAGTGACAGAAATGTCCAATGCTTATAAGTGACAGAAATGTCCAATGCCTAGGTTGGCTTGTCAGGTCAAGAGTGCAGAATTTGTTGGAAAGTAAAGGCTATTGTTGTGCTCCAATTATTAAAGCAACGGTAAGGTGCACCAAGGGTTTAAATTAAAGAACCAGTCTACACATCCCTAATTTCTAATCCTTAGACTACCTGAAACTAAACCAAAATTCTTACCATAACCAGTCTACCTAAAATTATTTGAGGGGGTTTACATCCTTCCCAACTTAGAAGAATTTTGTCCCCGAAATTAAAAATAAAGCACGAATAAGAGTTGTGAGAATTAAAAAGTTAACGGGTAATGAAATGCAGTACGTAAATTTGTACCTCGGTCCTCAAATAAATGCGAAAAATATTGTCGAATAGAATCCTCGCGCTCCCAGGTAGACTCGTCCGACGAATGATGCTTCCATGCAACCTGACCAGTCGAATAGTCTGTTCCCTCAAAACCTTCTCACTACGATCGAGTATCCCTACTGGCTGCTCCACATATGATAAACTAGGCCCGACTGTAATTTCTGAATGATCGAGCACGTGGTTAGGGTCTGCCATGTATCTTCTCAAAAATGATACATGAAATACGTCGTGCACGCCTTCTAATGGCGGAGGCAATACAAGACAATAAGTCACTTCGCCAACATGCTCCAAGATGTCAAAAGGTCCGATGTACCTCAGACTCAGCTTGTCTCTGCCCCCAAATCTGATGGTACCACGAGTAGGCGATATCTTCAAAAACACATGATCACCTTCCTTGAATTCCAAAGGTCTGCGGTGAGCATCTGCCCAATGCTTCTGACAATTCTGTGCTGTGCGCAGGTGGCCCTGAATCTGCTTCACCTTTTCCACTGTCTGTGTCACCAATTCTGGACCAAGTAACTGACGCTCTCCCATGTCACTCCAACAAGTCGGCGACCTACACTTCCTGCCATACAGTGCCTTATAAGGTGCCATCTGTATGCTTGATTGGTAGTTGTTGTTGTAGGAGAATTCCACCAAGTGTAGATGGTCCTCCCAAGATCCTCCAAAGTCGATCATGTACGCTCTCAACATATCCTCTAGTATCTGAATCATACACTCTGACTGACCATCAGTCTGTGGATGATATGCGGTGCTGAACTTAAGGCGAGTTCCTAGACTCTCCTGCATACTCCGCCAAAAATATGACTTGAATCAGGAATCATGATCCGATACAATACTGACAGGCACTCCATGTAGTCGTACTATCTGCCTCATGTACATGTCAGCCAATATCTCCGTGGACTGCCCAACTCTGAAGGGTAAGAAATATGCCGACTTAGTGAGTCGGTCCATGACAACCCAGAATGCATCCTTTCCGCTAGGGCTCCTCGAAAATCTTGTGACAAAGTCCATGGTAATGTGCTCCCACTTCCACTCAGGAATGGGAAGCGGCTGCAATAGTCCTACAGTCCTCTGATGTTAGGCATTGACTTGCTGACAGACCAAACATCTCGCCATGAATCTCGCAATCTCCCTCTTCATCCCATGCCACCAATAGTGTTGTCTCAAATCTCGGTACATCTTCGTACCCCCAGGATGAATAGAATAAATCAAACTATGGCCTCGGTCATCAACTCCTGGCGTAGCTCGCCACTCAGAATATATAGGCGATCACCATACCTCAATATTTTGTCTTCGTGAATCCGGAGTCCTGTCTGCATGTCGGCCTTTGTCCTCTCCCGCAGTCGTCGGAATCTCGCATCGGTAGGTAAGGCTGCCTTGATCCTCTAAACCAATATAGACTGAACTTCTAAACTGGATAACTGTCCATCCATGCATGGCAATACAATTTCTATCCCCGAGCTCCTGAAGATCCTCTAACAAATGTCGCTGAGTCATCAAAAAATATGCCATGGGTTTCATGCTTAAGGCTTCTGCTACAATATTCGCCTTGCCAGGGTGGTACTACAACTAAATATCATAGTCTGTCATTAACTCCAGTCAACGCCTCTTTCTCATGTTGAGCTCCTTCTGAGTGTAGACATACTTCAGACTTTTGTGATCTGTGTAAATCTCAACCCGCTTTCCATAAAGGCAGTGCAGCCATAGCTTTAGTGCAAATATCACCGCAGCTAGATCTAGATCGTGTCGGGTAATTCTTCTCATGAACCCTCAGCTGTCTCAATTCGTAAGCTATCACCTTGTCATGCTGCATCAGTATACATCCAAGTCCGCTCCCAGATGCATTGTTATACACTATAAATCCTCCAAATCTAGAAGGAAGTGTCAAGATCGGTGATGTTGTCAAACGCTTCTTCAGCTCATCGAAAGCCGCCTGATACTCCTCATTCTAGATAAACTCATCGCCTTTACGCGTCAACAGCATCATAGGCACAGCGATCCTCGAAAAGTTTTCCATGAACCTCTGATAATATCCGGCAAGTCCGAGAAAACTCCTAACCTCCGTAACTGATGTAGGGGTAGGCCACGTCTCCACTGTGGTGATCTTCTCCGAGTCAACTGATATTCCATCTCCAGTGATTATGTGACCCAGAAATGGTACCCTATCCAAACAGAACTCGCACTTGCTGAGCTTGGCATACAGCCTCTTCTACCTCAGCATCTCCAACACGATCCTGAGATGCTCCTCGTGCTCCTCCTGGCTCTTAAAATATACCAAGATGTCATCGATAAATATCACCACAAACTTATCTAAGTACTGGTGGAAAATCTTGTTCATCAGGCTCATAAATATTTTTGGCGCGTTGGTTAAACCAAACAGCATGACTAAAAACTCATAAGTGGTGAGGGTGGTGGTGCTCGAAGGTGGTGAGGGTGGTGGCGATGATAATGGGGTGGAGGTAATAGCGATGGTAGTGGTAGTGGTGCTCGAAGGTGGTGATGGTGATGGTGCTCTACTGCTGTTGGCAGTGGCGGTGCTCGTGGAGGTGGTGGTGTAGGTGAAGGTGGTGGTGGAAGTGGCTGTCGGTGTTGATGTTGATAGCTGTTGGTGGTGTTGTTCTCGACGGAGGTGGTGGTGTAGGTAGTATGGTCGGTGTGGTGTTGTAGGTGGCTGTGGTATCGTTGCCGCGGTGGAGGTGGTGGTATAAGTGGCTGGAGGTGGCAGCTGTGCTACGGTGGTAAAGGTGGTGGTACGGGCTGCTGTGGTGGTGGTGCGGATAACTACGGTAGTGATGCGGGTTGCTGTGGTGGTGGTACGGGGGGTAGCAGTGGTCAGCTCGTGGTGCTCCGGTGGAGGTGGAGGCTCGTGGTAGAGGTGGAGTCTATGGTGTATGAGGCAACGGCGGCTCGTATTGGAGTCGGTAGTGTAAGTGACGGTGATGGTGGCAATGGCTGTGGGTTATGGTGGAGGCGGTGGTGTTGGTGACGGTGATGGTGGTAATGGCGGGTCATGGTGGCGATGGCGGGTTCAGGTCCGGCGGGTGGTGTAGTCGGGGTAGAGAAGTAGAATGGAGAATAATAATAATAATAATAATAATAATAATAATAATAATAATAATAATAATAATAAAGAAGAAGAAGAAGAAGAAGAAGAAGAAGAATAGAAGAAGAAAAAGGAGAGTTCGGCTGAATGTAGAGGGTAGGGGAAGAGAGAGAGGGTGGTAGGAATTTTTAGGTCTCCTCTTGGGATTAGGGCCAGCCACATTGGGAGGGGTGTGTAGGCGTTAATATAGAGGGAATTTGTGGTTGTGATAGAGGGAAATTTGAATCAATAGCTAGGATTTCACATGAGAGAAAACACAATGCAAAGTGAGAGAGAGTGAGAGGTGACCGGTCACGAGGATGGGGGGATTTCTTCATTTGGTTTTCACCAATAAGAGGGTGACACCTAGCACCCTCTTTGCATTTTAGCCCCTTAACATCTAGGTGTTTACACATGAAGAAAAATTGGTGAGAATTTGATGTGGAAATTTGTGTTTGATGTTTTATAGGATGAAAGGGTGTTGGGTGTTTTGTATAAGCCTCATGAATAGGTATTGGGTTAAGTTGGGGTTAGGTTAAGTCGGTTTCTCCAATTTAATTAAATAAAGTGCCATAGGTGCTCTTAAATTAAATGGGAGTACATGTGGTCTCAATTGGGAGTGACACAAATATCATGAACGGTGTAGGCTTGGTGTTAGTCTTGGGCCCTTTAATTGGTAAGGTAAAACGGGTTAAGTTTGTGTCCCCAAATCGATGGCAACGACATAGGTACAAGGCATAGGATTAAAGAATTGATTTTTGTGACGGGGAAGTTGTGCAATTAAAATAAAGCACAAGGGTGTATGTTTGTGAATGACAGAAATATCCAGTGCCTAAGTTGGCTTATCAGGTCAAGAGTGTAGAATTTGTTGGAAAGAAAAGGCTATTGTTGTGCTCCAATTATTGACGCAACGGTAAGTTGCACCAAGGGTTTAAATTAAAGAATCAGTCTAGACAACCCTAATTTCTAATCCTTAGACAACCTGAAACTAAACCAAAAATTTTACTATAACCAGTCTACCTAAAATTATTTGAGGGGGTTTACATACGCTTATCGATAGATACATATTTTTCTAGGATGAGTATAGGAGGCTCCGCGAAGAGTCGACCCAACCCACACCTGGAGAGGGGAATAGTTCCTCGGAACCCCCGGCCCACCCAGCTTCGTCAGATGACGAGCTGTGGATGAGAGTTGTTGGTGGTCTACATGGGGAACATACTACAGTACAGGATCCTACTGTGCCTATGTTGCTTCACAGTCCTCTAGGATACCCTCTGCCGATGTGCATACCCCACAGCCTTCCCAAGAGTCACAGCGGGCCCAGGAGAGAGTTGACCTTCAGATCGCATCTCTGCATGACGAGTTAATGCAGAGGATTACGGTACAGTCGTAGCCGCAGACGGACGATAAAACGCTCATAGCACATTTTGAATCGCTAGAGCGTAGCATCATGGAGCTGAGGGATCTGATCACATCGACAGAGCGCAACATGATGTCGCTGCAGGAGTCGCAGTTGACCGTGGGCGCCACACTATCGAGGATGCAAGCGTCATATATTAAGATGAGCGAGCGAGTGGAGTCTGTGGGCGCTTCACTATCGAGGATGCAGGGATCTCATCTTCAGATGGGCGAGCGAGTGGAGCATAGTACTAGAAGATTATTATCTGTCATGTATACTTGCGACGCTCAACTGACAGAGTTAGAGCAACGACGTCCTCCTGGTCCGCCTGCATCGTCATCTACATCGAATCCTGCATTGGGTTCTATGACGCTTACACAGGAGCAGTTTGACGCGCTATTATCTCAGATTCGACGTGGCTCCTCCTCCTGATCAGTAGTAGGTTTTTTTCGACATGTGTGTATTGGCCCATTCATAGGAATTTGTACTTATTATTTGTACACTTTTATTGTATGACTTATTTGTATATTTTTATTGTGACTGGATATTGTATGACTATATTCGGACCTTAGAGCTTTTTATTGATTTATTTCATCATTGTTGTTGTGTAATTGTACCTTTGTTGAGTGTTCCACCGAAGGGGTCAGCAAACCTAGGAAATTCAACGGAGGGTTGCTCTGGGTCTGTCTATTTATTTGAAATGTGACCATACTGCAGACATGTTATACTGTGATATTGCAGGCATTCATTTATTTTATTTTTTATTTTTTTTATTTTTTAACCTTAGCGACGTTTAACGACGTTTAGTGACGTTCAGTGACGTCCATAGGAGTCGCTAATAACGTCGCTAAACTGTCAAATAATTTATCTTACGTCGATGACCGTCACTAAACGTCACTAAATATTATTGACATGGCAATTTTGTCCATGTCAGCTTTTCGTCGCTGATTATATCGCAAGTTATCGCTAAATTTAACTACAATTACCGACTAAAATAAAATATCACAATTTTGGCGACCTGAGACGCTAAGAGTCATCATTCTTGCGACTTTTAAATGTCGCTAAATTACGTCGCTATATCGACATTTTTCGACGTCGTTTTGATCAGCTACTAGCTTTTTAGCTACTAAATCAAAACGTCGCTAAATACATCGCTACTTACTATTAGCGGCGTAATTTAGCGATTTGGCGACTCTTTCCTGCGTCGCCAATTTGCCTTATTCTGGTAGTGAGGGAATCTGGACCTCAAGGGGGAGGACAGCTTCGCTCCCGTAGACCAAGGCAAATGGCGTGCTACCAGTCGGTGTCTGGACTGTTGTGCAATAGGCCTAGAGGCATTCACCCAGCTTCTTTCCAGTCACGCTTATTGGATGACACAAACTTCTTTTGGAGCTTGATGATTATTTTTTGAATGCTTCTTCCAAACCATTGGCTGCTGGATTGTAGGAAATCGAAGATACATTTTGGATTCAATTTTTATCGTAAAACCGATAGAAGATGTGGCTTGCAAACTGATGACCATTATCATGGATGATCCTTCGTGGTAAGCCGAAGAGCTATATGACATGATATTTGACGAAGCTAATCATGTTTGATATCTTTACTTCCACATGCAGCACGACTTCCGCCCACTTGGAGAAGTAATCGGTGATGGCCAATATAAATCGATGTCTCTTAGACGAAGGTGGACTAATCGGTCCAATGATATCCATTTTCCATGATTTGAACGGCCAAGATGCTACCGTTGGGTATAAGAATTTTGAGGGCTAGTAGATAAAGTCTGCATAAATTTGACACATTTTATATTTTCTCGCATAGTCGACGACATCAGCTACCATTGGCGGCCAATATAATCTATCCTTCGAAGACGATCCTGCAGCTTCGGACCAGGTTGATGTGTCTCGTAAACACCGTCGTGAGCTTCACGGAGTGCTTGCTTCACCTCTACATTCGATAAGCATCGTAGCAGAAGCCCATCATAGGAACGACGATACAATATTTTAGTAGTTGTATCGTAATAGAACCAGAGAAAACATCTCCTAACGGCAGTGGCTTCCTTTGGGTTATCAGGGAGAATTCTATAGACTGTGTAGTCTATGAATGAGAGTCTCCAGTCCTGGGTGTTGGTGTCTATCTCGGCTGTATAATTCAGACACGTGTTGAGGCTATTTTTTGAGCAGATTGTCGTGCCCCGATCCCGTAGGGGCCGATCGTCCTCGCTTGGTCCCTACGGAACCGTTCGTCCTCGCTTGGGCGCGATATCGTGCAAGCCTAAGTTGCGCTTGCACCAGACACGTACCTGCACAAGACACAAGATAGACGAAAATATATATATATATATAGGCACAGAGTATAAATACAGAGAACCAAAGTTGAACACATTTGATAGCACACAAAATACTTTCATTTTATTAAATACTGAAGATTTGGATTACAAAATGCTTGCTTGGCTGAGTTACAAAATATGCCTTAGAAGGCTTACAACTCTTTTTACATTCCCAAAACTAGCCACAACGCCCATTACATTATGCCCTTGTAGTAGGACCAAAATAACCAAAACATCTAGCAGAAGAAGAGTAGCCCACTGGAGAGGTAAGCAGCGGAGGAAGCAGCACGAACACAGTCCTAAGGAAGGGTGCGCACACGCTGGTTCAAGTTCAGGATGCTTGCCAAACTCTCGCTTCCAGTACCTGGATATTTGCCCATAAATGTGGGTCAGTACTACCACATGTACTAGTGAGCGACCGTGGCCAAACTCACCTTAGAAATCCACACTAAGTAAAGCATATGAAGCTAACATTATTAGGTGATCTTTCTGGTTGTCTAGTTTCTTTTTAACAATTTGCAAGGAAACATAGACAATATATATCGCATATGTATATGATAATTCTTACCCACGGCCGAGCGGTTATCCCTGTAGCAGACACACAAGTTAGGCACAATTTGCATATAAATAACTTATGAATCAATCTTTTGGTGTCAAACTGATAGGTATGCAAGAAGGTAAACCTAACATGCGCCCTATCTATATGACGGTCCATGAGTTTCTCCATTATTGGACAACAACACCCCCTAGATTCCGTAGGAACGGAACATCAGGGTGCTCTCACAATCCCTTCCGGACCGACCGATTCCCAGTGCCCCAGAAACCGATCGAGAGACTATTACCTTGTGCACAAGTTGTCCGAGACCCATGCATGACAAGCAAACATTTATAAATCAAACTCTTAGGATGCACATGTTAACAAGCATATAACAATCTAATAGCCACGCCCCCCTAGATCCCGTAGGACCGGAACATCAGGGCGGACCACTAGACTATTCTCTTTCATTCTTTTACACATGACACAAACACTAACCATGAAGGTTTTATGCACGATATAGTGATGCAACAAGCGAGTAAGGGGCAACATTCTATTGAAGTAAAGCTGAAACTCTATGTATATTTGTATGCAGTTCATTTCATTAGCTTATCTTTTTAGTGAGGCAACATTTAGTGAACTAGAGATTCTTTTCATTAGGCATGCAGACTTAAAGGATTCATCGAAGGGCCTAAGCCACTCGCCGAATGAATCGAACGAGAGGATGGGGAAGCCTTAAGCGACGTTCACTCTTTGGTTATGCGTCCTGAAAATGCAACAATACTTGGTTAGCATACTTCGATCTCTTTCCCTTACGATTCGAAAAGAACGCGCAAGCGAGAAGGCAAAATCATGAAAACCAAGTTATCGAAAGCAACTCAAAACACAAAGCAACACAAAACCAAAAAGTAAAGCAACCAACGAAAACTCTTGGACTTATTTCAATAGAAGTCGTTCGATTAATTCGAAGGGTTCATTGCACTTCGTCCGTGTTGATTTAGCTGTAAGGTTTCTCCGAGACTCGATTCTCAACCGAGTCGAAGCAGCGTAGTGTTCCATAAGTAACCGTTCGGAGCGGGGCGTTACATACTACCCCACTGAGAAAAAGTTTCTTCCACAAAACTTAAGAGATCAAGGAGGCGATATACTATGCATCAAGAGATCAAGGGAAACAGACTCACCAACATCGTGTCCGCTCTCATCACGCTCAATATTCAACTGATACACTCTAGGCCTTCTTATCTGATCAGTTGGTTCAAGAGCAGGACTCGGAGGGGTCTGAGTTTCTACACCTACATCATCCCCCGAGTTCTCAGTAACTTTCCTCTTTGGGCAATCACAAAATTCGTGGCCAGGTTGCCCACACTTAAAACATAGCCGGTGGAGGAAACGGCAAGTCTCTTTAAGGTGATCCGGACGGCCACAGTAGCTGCACACTTTTCTGCGGTTCTCACCCGCGTTAGCCTATTTCTCGGGATCAGCTTTCTTCTCACCATTGTGGTATCGCTTAGCAGGAGGGTTTCGAGGAGCGGGTGCCTTCTCCGCAGCACCTTGCGGCGTAAACTGTTCATTCTGCACCGCTGCCTCAAATGCTTGGATGTACGTTTTGCACTCCCGGTTCATAACATCTTTTCTCAGATTATCGTTTAAGTCTTTTATGAACCGATGTGTGCGGGCTCCCTCGTCGGGAATCATTGAACTAGCGAACTTAGCAAGCTTAGAAAATTCTGACTCATAATCTTCGACGGACATGTTCCCTTGCTTAAGTTCGGTAAACTCGTCTTCTTTTCTCTGCCTGACAGCTGGTGGGAGGTAATGTGCAAGGAATGCTTCCTTGAACATTCCCCAAGTGATCCTACCATCCTGATACTTGGTGGCAAGGTCTGCTTTCTTGACTTCCCATCAATCGTGTGCACGTAACCGCAGCTGCATATCCGCACACGCCACCCTCTTGTTCGTAGGTATTGAGGCAAAGCTAAACAAGCTCTCCATCTTTGCGATCCAGTCCATCACCTTATCCGGCGTGGTCCTGCCTTCAAACTCCGGAGGGTTCAACTTCAGAAACTCAGCGCCTTTAAAGGTAGACTTTCCGGCCGCGCGATGAGGCTCATTTGTTTCTACTAATCATGCGTCTTGAGGCATGGTCGGGGCAGTCACAGGTGTTGCAGCGGTTCCCGATGCACCACTGTGTGCTACTAGTGTTGTCACAATTTGAGTCAGGAAGTCAAGCTGCTTTTGTTGTACCAAGGCTCTAGCATCAGCTCGTTGCTGCTGAGCCTCGAATCGTTCTTGTTGCGCAGCATGACGATCATTTGGATTCTGTAGCATTACAATCAGTCTATCCATTTGATCATCGCTCACGCTAGCTGTGCGCGATGTCTCAGGGTTACTAGCACCTGTTTTTGTCATCTTTGCTGCAAAAGAGAGTAGCTTGCATTAGTCTCATAACGTATTATGGACTTATTGCATGGGATATTGGGTTTTCATACTCTTATGGACCTTTCTCACTCGATTTACTTCTTATAGATTCGAAATCAATTTTCGAAATTCGGGACTTTTGAAATCGCTTGAAAACTTATATCATTTTCGAAAACGATGTTTGAAGAGGCCAAAGGCGTTGAACCATGCTCTGATACCACCTGTCGCACCCCGATCCCGTAGGGGCCGATCGTCCTCGCTTGGTCCCTACGGAACCGTTCATCCTCGCTTGGGCGTGATGCCGTGCAAGCCTAAGTTGCGCTTGCACCAGGCACGTACCTGCACAAGACACAAGATAGACGGAAATATATATATATATAGGCACAGAGTATAAATGCAGAGAACCAAAGTTGAACACATTTGATAGCACACAAAATACTTTTATTTTATTGAATACTGAAGATTTAGATTACAAAATGCTTGCTTGGCTGAGTTACAAAATATGCCTTAGAAGGCTTACAACTCTTTTTATATTCCCAAAACTAGCCACAACGCCCATTACATTATGCCCTTGTAGTAGGACCAAAATAACCAAAACATCTAGCAGAAGAAGAGTAGCCCACTGGAGAGGTAAGCAGCGGAGGAAGCAGCACGAACACAGTCCTAAGGAAGGGTGCGCACACGCTGGTTCAAGTTCAGGATGCTTGCCAAACTCTCGCTTCCAGTACCTGGATATTTGCCCACAAATGTGGGCCAGTACTACCACATGTACTGGTGAGCGACCGTGGACAAACTCACCTTAGAAATTCACACTAAGTAAAGCATATGAAGCTAACATTATTAGGTGATCTTTTTGGTTGTCTAGTTTCTTTTTAACAATTTGCAAGGAAACATAGACAATATATATCGCATATGCATATGATAATTCTTACCCACGGCCGAGCGGTTATCCCTGCAGCAGACATACAAGTTAGGCACAATTTGCATATGAATAACTTATGAATCAATCTTTTGGTGTCAAACTGATAGGTATGCAAGAAGGTAAACCTAGCATGCGCCCTATCTATATGACGGTCCATGAGTTTCCCCATTATTGGACAACAATACCCCCTAGATCCCGTAGGAACGGAACATCAGGGTGCTCTCACAATCCCTTCCGGACCGACCGATTCCCAGTGCCCCAGAAACCGATCGAGAGACTATTACCTTGTGCACAAGTTGTCCGAGACCCATGCATGGCAAGCAAACATTTATAAATTAAACTCTTAGGATGCACATGTTAACAAGCATATAACAATCTAATAGCCACGCCCCCCTAGATCCCGTAGGACCGGAACATCAGGGCGGACCACTAGACTATTCTCTTTCATTCTTTTACACATGACACAAACACTAACCATGAAGGTTTTATGCACGATATAGTGATGCAACAAGTGAGTAAGGGGCAATATTCTATTGAAGTAAAGCAGAAACTCTATGTATATTTGTATGCAGTTCATTTTATTAGCTTATCTTTTTAGTGAGGCAACATTTAGTGAACTAGAGATTCTTTTTATTAGGCATGCAGACTTAAAGGATTCATCGAAGAGCCTAAGCCACTCACCGAATGAATTGAACGAGAGGATGGGAAAGCCTTAAGCGACGTTCACTCTTTGGTTATGCATCCTGAAAATGCAACAATACTTGGTTAGCATACTTCGTTCTCTTTTCCTTACGATTCGAAAAGAACGCGCAAGCGAGAAGGCGAAATCATGAAAACCAAGTCATCAAAAGCAACTCAAAACACAAAGCAACACAAAACCAAAAAGCAAAGCAACCAACGAAAACTCTTGTACTTATTTCAATAGAAGCCGTTCGATTAATTCGAAGGGTTCATTGCACTTCGTCCGTGTTGATTTGGCGGTAAGGTTTCCCCGAGACTCGATTCGCAACCGAGTCGAAGCAGCATAGTGTTCCATAAGTAACCGTTCAGAGCGGGGCGTTACACAGACCAACTCTTGTCCGACCACAGTGATGAGTTAATGCATATTGACTGGGATGGTCAAGGAGGCTGCGAGGCCGGCCAGAGCATCCTCCTCGATATTTTGTAGTCGGGGTGTGTGCTCTATGAAGAACCCGTCAAATGTGGAGATAATATTCAGCGCTGCTTGGTGGAAAGGAATTAAATCCTCATGCTGTACTTCATATTCGCCCCAGACCTGACTAACTATCAGCATGGAGTCATCGTAGGCCTCTAAGTAATCTATTCCTACTTGTTTAGGGAGTTGGGGCCCCATAACGAGAGCGTTGTACTCTACCACATTGTTGGAGCACGGTTCTGTGAGAGAGTAAGCGCGGTTGATAACCAGATCGTCTGGGAAGATCAATATTATCCCGACTCCAGCGACAATATCGTCTTTGGGCCCTGTTCTTGAAGTCTCGTCGAAGAACATTCGCCAAACGGCCTCTACGCTCGTCACGTTTGAGTCCGCCATTTTGTTTGGGATCTCATCGTAGAGTTTTGACATTTTTGGCACCGGATCGGCGGCCAAGAAATTAGCCAATGCTTGGCCTTTGACGGCCTTCTGCGGAACGAATACCTTGTCATATGGTGACATCAGTATTGCCATGTAGCCAAGCGGGAATTGAGTGCCCCTGGTTTGGTCCTGAGAACCCTGAGAGGGTTGACTTGTGAAACTACATGGATGTTCTGCCCCGACACATAATGTCGGATTTTCTGAATAGCAAAGACCATAGCGAGACACTCCTTCTCAACGGGATTGTATCTGTGCTTCGCGTCGACCATCATTCTGCTGAGATAGTAGATAGCATGCTCATGACCCGCATCACTCTTCTTGGATAGCAGAACAGCGAGAGAGTGATCCATTGCGCGTATATATAGCAAGAAGGGTCTTCCCACAACAGGGGCCAATAAGACTAAGGGATTCGTAAAATACTTCTTAATATCGGCGAATGTTTGCTGGCATTCTTTGGTCCAAACGAAGGAGACTCTCTTCTTCATGAGCTGAGTGAACGGCTGGCAATGTCCAGAGAGGTTTAATATGAACCTCCTAATGTATGCCAATCATTCTTGAAGGCTGCGAAGTTCTCTGATATTCTTTGGCGGATGTATTTCAATGATTGCTTTAGTTTTGTCAGGGTCTATGTGGATACCCTTTGAAGTTATGACAAAATCCAATAATTTGTCGCTGGAGACTCCCAAAAAGGACTTTGTCGGGTTCATCTTCATTTGGTGTGCCCGTATTAGGTCGAACACCGTCCTCAAATCTTGGAGGTGATCATCCTTGGAGCAACTTTTGACGATGATATCATCAACATAACACTCGACTGTCTTGCACATGTGTTCGCGAAAGATGGTGCTCATAGCTCGCTGGTATGTTGCAATCAGATTTTTCAGACCAAAGGGCATAACTGTGTATCAATATACTCTTATTGGTGTTCAGAACAACGTATGTTTCGCGTTGTCTGGAGACATCTTGATTTAGTTGTAGTCCAAGAATTCATCCATGAAGGATATACGCTCGAAGCCATAGGTGTTATCGATTATTATGTCGGTGATTGGGAGAGAAAACTCGTTATTTGGGCATGCCAAATTTAGATCATGAAAGTCTATACATATTCGGATTTTCCCGTTCTACTTGATGACGGGCACAATATTGGCCACCCAATCTGAATGTTGTTCTTCTCGGATGAAGCCACTGGCTATTAGTTTGTTTACTTCAGCTTCAATGGCATTCATGATATCTAGACGGAACCACCATTGTTGCTGTTTCACTAGCTTAGCATTTGGCAGGATGTTAAGTTTATGGACTGCGATCTAGGATCTAATCCAGGCATGTCTTCGTAGATCCAAGCAAAGACGTCGATATACTCCCTTATGAGCTGAAGTAGGGATTCACAAACTTCATCGGACAAAATTTTGCTGATAAAGATAGGTTTAGGGGCGGATTCATCGCCTAGATCGACTTGTACGACTTTGTCCTCAGTAGGAGGTTCCCGTTGCTCGAACCGTAGCTCCCACTGTGCGTCTAGGCGCTGGGCCCAGGGCTCAACCTCGAAGAGTTCAGGTGGTTCCTCGTTGTCTTCTTTTGGGTAAGCTGATGTCATACAGATGGACAACGTTTGTTTGAATATCTCATCGATAGTTGTGTCAGAGTCCCAAGCAGAGGATTGTGAAGAGTGAGACTGTAAGTCTTCCTCTTCCCCCGAGTCTTCGGGAGTAGATGGAGGTGTAACGTATCCCAGACCATGTCGAGTCTTATGGTAGTAATTCTCGAACTTGTATGCAGGAGCGAGGAGACGCAGAGGCAGTCGTCAACATTTGTCATAATTCAGGCCATGGCTGCTTTTAAGATCATAACTCATCTTCTGGATGAGGTACTTAGCTTGTGAAATGTAGTGGTATATTTGCATTCTTCCTACTTCAGGTTCTGGTTCTTGCTTCTCAGGGATGAAGGACTAGAGGCATTCTACCCAGCCGAAGATGGTGGGTTTTTCTTACATCCTTCTTGATGGGAAGTAGGAGCTTTGACTAGGGAGAATTCGATTCACTTCATAGGTGGTAGTCACTTGTGTGTGCAGTTGCAGGCCTAGACCGTGCTCTAAAAAATATAATGCACTTAAATGTGCGACATCAGAGTAGTTCAAAGATAACCCTTTATTCATGAAGTAAGATATCACTTTTAGGGGAATTACATCGTCTAGGGAGGGAACATCAGCATAAGCAGCTATGTATTCTTCTCGTTCGTCGTGATCTATCCCCAATGCGAGTGACCGCTTCGGAGGTCTCCTGGGAAGATTTACCACCAATGGTTCTGAAGCAGTAACGGGTACTGGATTTTCTCCAGATGGTTGACTTGGTCTTCGTAGGTGAACGACCAAACGTTCTGGTGCCTTCTTGTGAAGTTTTATCACCAAAGGTTCCGGAGCGGTAAAAGGTTTCAAAGCTTTTTTGCAAAGTTTTACCATGAGGGAAGAAGCTGTGTTAGGAGCTCGTTCTTTAAGACAGACCCTCAAGGGTTCGTTTGGTGTGGTACCTGCCTCTTCTTCATCGTCGGTGTCGTTACCAGCCTTACCTTGGTGGACTTGTTTGTACAGGATCGGATCGGAGTAATATGCTTCGACTCCTTTGAATGGATTGACATCGGCGAACTCTATTTTGATAATGGTGACCGTCCACATACTTCAAGCATTGGTGCAGAGTATATGTCTTGAATTCATGTATCCATGACATCCCAACAAGATGTTATAAGATACATCTACGTCTATGACGTAGCTGGTGACCTCTATTCGTAAGACACCGATCTGACATTTCAGGCAAATTTTTTCCAAGGGTAGCTTCTTCCAGCATTGAAACCGCTGATGTTAGTTTTGGTTGCTACCAACTGATGCATTGGGATTCCCAGGGTCTGGAGTAGACTGTGCGGGATGATGTTGATAGAAGAACCAGGGTTAATGTGCAATCTTGTTGCGAGAATATGATATTGGGTATTGCCTCTATCACGTCGTTGTAGTGGGGACATACAGTGGGGTCCTCGACCGATGGCTTGACCTGGGCCAGGTAAGTATCGGCGTTCTGAAATGCCTCGCTTAGAGCATCTTAGGTGTCTTTGGAGAGAAGGAGGAGCTCAAAAAGTAATAACTTTGCTGGAGTGTTGGCAAGTTGTGCCAAGATGTCAAAGTTGTAGGATTTCTACAACTCATGAGTTGTCTCTTTTCACAAAGGTTTGTTGAAGTGAGTCTCTTTCTGCTTCAGTTTTTTGGCTGCGGAGGGATGAGAAGGACCCAGATCATATATGGTAGGTGCAGTGGGCGCAACAGCTGACGAAATACCATCTTTGGGGGCATTATAGTCCCACTGGTAGGCGAGGCCTGATCTAGTTGCCCCTGCCATAGCTTCTTCGGTTGAAGGAGAAACCATGTGACAGGTTTTGGACTTCTTCCCTTTGGATTTAGTGGTAGAGGACGTTTCTTATTTCATCATGTCCTAAACGAGATCTGGGTGAACCCACATGACCTCGCCCTGTGGTGTGCTGAGGTACCAGCCTGGCTGTTTGGTTGCGAGCTGGAGGAATATTAATAACCTCCATCATTGCCCTTGAAATCGGGACAACACCATCTTAGGTTTCCGTCACTGGAAAATGCCCAAACTGGAGAGAAACATGTTGGCAGCGATCGTCTTGTCCTCAAAGTCCAAGGTAAGGGATTTGGAATTGAGCAGGCGCTAGATGTACCATTTCAACACGTAGCAATCTCGTGTTGGATGATGGACATACTAGTAAAAATGACAGTATTTGGGATTATCCACCTGGTCGTCCTCCTAAGGATATTTAATCTCGGGCAATTGGAGCTTGTTACTCTTCATCAGCACGTCAAACATTGTCATGATGTCGTCATCGTAGAAAGAATAGATCTCTCTCGGTTTGGGGGCCTCAACCGGCTTCGAATCTGGCATAGGGGACTTTTTGAACAAATTGACAGTAAGGGCCTGCTTCCCTTTGCCGTCACGAGCAATGTTGCCCTAATTATTGTTGGTGTTGATGTTGTTGTTTTAAGGACGCTTTCTCCTATTATCAGCGACGGGGATCTGTGTTCCCAACAGTCGGACGTCCTTCACATTCTTTTCGACAGCAACGACACTTATGATAAATGTTGTCTAGTCTTTGAATTGAGCTGTGCTCGTCCAAAACCTTAATGCTGGGAGCAATTTTTTTTGACATGTGTCCATCAGCGTGGACTCCGAATTTTTGGGGGGTAGTCTGAGCGCAGCTTGCCCGAATCATTCTATGTATTCTCGTACCGGCTCTTTTTCTTTTTGAACGATGTCCATCATGGATGACATCGCCATGTCATTCCCCCCGTCATAGAACCGAGAAAGAAAGAGCCACTTAAGGTATTCAAATAAGGAGATGCAATTGTCTTGAAGACTGCAAAACCAGTTTAAGGCTACCCCGGACAATGCCCCAACGAAGAGCTTGGTGAGAAGGGCGTGACTGCGAGGTAGATGCCCAGTTGTCGTCTCAAACTAACTCATGTATTGATAGGGAGATATCTACCCGTCAAATAGAGTCGAGGCGGGCTCGAAGTTCTCGTATTTCTCGCATGGCCTCACGGACATCATCTGCTACGGGAGAAGCATATGACACTGGCAGAGTATAATTGCCATCAGCGGGTGGGACAGTTGCGTTTGAGTCTACGTTGGTCCCTTGATCCTGGTTTGCTTGCACAAAGGTCCTTGGTGGCTGTGAGACCATACTTGCCTTGATCTCTAGCATTATCTGGGTCAAGGCCTGCATTGAGGCACTCATGGTGTGCATTATTGCCTCCAAAGCATTGAGGCCTTGGCGAATGTTGGTGCCCTCAATGTCCTCCCCAGCCATGAATATTGTCCTTACATGGTGGGAGACAGATGGGATGGTAGATCTCTCACTTTTTGCCTCAGACTCTTGCGTAGAATAGTCCTCAGGGAAAGTGGACAGTATTGTATTTGCTTTTGACTCGAAGGGAACACTACCCCCAGTGTCGAAAGGCGCTTTACTTTGATGGGAGTGGCTACCCTCCGTGATCTCGACGTTTATTCCTTGAGAATCATTGTCTTCACGGAACAACGAAGAATTGCTACCGCTGGCGGAGTTATTTTGGATTTTGAGGAAGTATTACCCCCAGTTGTTGCCAGTTTTGACTTTGAGCGGGTGCCTAGGAAAACTCCTACAGCATGTACCGCTTCTTGCCTCCGGCATCTCGACACTCGAGAGGGTTGGAGGTGTTGGACTTCCGGCCTCCCCTCATAGAAGGGGGCTTCCAAGTGGAGTAGCATGGGGAGAGGAACAACTCTTCCCCTTCTGGTATTTGTACTTGTTTTTTGGGACACTGTCGGGTGGGTGCTCTTGGTTGCAATCGTTGAAATACCAATTTTTGTTTGCAAGTACTGCCGCTTTGGCATAGCCGCAGTTGATGATGATGTGGGCACAGTGGTATCCCGGAGGGACATTTCATATGTCGTGGTTATTTTCCTCACTTTGCGCTTGTGATTGATCACGTCACGCAAGTCAGGTGAGGGATGATACACTTTTACACCCTTCCTATGAGGACGGGTAGACCGAGCGCATGGGTGTGTAGGTGTTGCTTTTGCTCCCTAACCTGACGTTCATACAAGAACTTTTTCCAAGTCATCAATGGAAGACTTTTGAGACTGACAATGTCTTTGTGCCACTGCGGGCCGGACGCATGGCTCAATCTTGTATAACTTCCCGTCAAAGGCACGTATTACAATTAGCGGTGCACGCTGACGGTCAGCCGCCTAAGTAGTTTTTTGAGCTTGGCGAGTTCGTACTACCGAAGACTTCCTCGCCCTAGCATGCACTGGTGCATAATATGAAGATTCTACACTTTCCCCTTTGTCAGAGTGGCGCATGGAGTCAGCGCCACATGAGATTATGTCAAAGTCAGAGTCTTTGTTGTCGTCTGGGGCACATACAGCCACCTTCATGTGTTGGGAGCTTGGTGCTGCATGGCTCTTCTTCTTCTGCGCTCGTCGATGTGGGCGCATGGAACGTGCACCAGCTTCCGAGCTTCTGGCATCGTAGTATTTTTCTCTGCCAGAGCTCAAGTGTTGTGCGATCTTTTCCTCAGACGTGGCTGCCGGCTGGATAGGGACAGTTTGGGTAGACGCGTGCATGTGTGTCTTAACCATCAGGTAGAGAGACAGGGAGCGCATGCTCCATAGTTGGGTGAGGCATACTTGCCTTAGCTACCCACATCTTGCGGGTCTTCTTAGGCTTTGTTAGTCTCGGCGAAGGACTCGCAATGCCCTCAGAAAGCATTTCCTCGAAAGCCTCCTGGTCGAAGCGTACCACCAGTATCTTCTGGGTGGAACCCAGCTTCATCGCATCGGACTGTGTCACTATCTTCTCATTAGAAGAGAAGGACTTCCCCAGCAGAGTCGACACCTTGTTTTCCATTGATGTAAAGTTTGAACAAACTTTGTTGTTTAACAAACAAAAGAGTACAGTGAAATCCTAGAGAGAAAATCTAAGTACAATATTTTTGATTCTGGGGAGTGTGACGATGGAGATCGAGTACTGCAGTGACTCTTTTACTCCGTTGGCAGTCCGACAAGGAACGATGATGCTTTCTTCACCCTTTTTATCTCCTCTCTCTGTGTGTCTGTAGTGGGTACGCAACCCTGCTATTTATAGCTGTCATACCGATGGTCCTATGTGTGTATGTGCTATGCGTGCATAGATGCTGGAGTTGCCACGTGTACATCCTCAACAGGATGCAGTTGCAACCATAGACACATGTTGCGGTCAAGTTGCCACATGGAGTCACTGTTGGGATCTGTTGTCGCTAAAAATCTGGTCGGTTCTCATACTTGGTTCGCGTAACTTGGTCAACTTGACACTTGGCATGTAGAGAATCTCCCCAGTTACAACAGAAGACTTGAGGAGCACTGCCATATTAAACGCATGGAGTCTGAGATGCATGGGATACATGGGGCCAGAGACGTATGGAACGCATGGAGTCTGGGCCGCATGGGGACAGAGACGCATGGGACGTATAGTGTCTAGGATGCATGGACCAGAGATGCATGGAACGCATGGAGTCTGGGGCGCATGGGACCAGAGACGCATGGAGCTTTGTCTCTCATACATGTGGTTTTGTACGACTGGATAATGACAAAAGTAATTATGGCGGAGACTGACACCAACTGCCAGTGTCGAAGTTAAGGCATTTTAGAGTCATTATTATTGTCAGAGTCATAAAGCTCTGACTTGATTGATGTGACATTATGCGTCTAATGGGTCATGTGCCATTTGGATTTTGACGCATGTTGAGCTTCTTCGACGCATGAGGACTGAGGCGTATAAGGATTTTGAGATTTTTTATGCTTCTACAAAGGTAACATGAAATTTAAATATTTCAGCTGTCTGAAATGTTAAATTTATTATAAAAAAAAGCCATGGCATATTTGAGCCCTTTCAGCACTCAGCTCTTTCAGTACAAAAAAAAAAAAACAAGAGTCTTACTCTCTTCCCACATCTACCAATCCCTGTAGAATATACCAATCCCCTCCTTCCAATTTAAACTTCAACATCAAAGTGAACGAGAGACGATTACAATCAGAAGATTCTTAAATTGAAAACATTAAGCAACATATCAGAAAGATTAGAAGCCAATCTAAATTAACATTTCCATTAGATATGTTGTGTTTTGTTCTTTAATTTAAACTACAACATCAACCAACACCTATACAATCAAAAAGTTCTTTAAGTATATAACAATTTATTTCCATTTATGATCAAGAGCAACATATTGCTACATCATCCAATTCAAATATTACAGAAATACTTACACATATTTTACGAATATTCCTCGTCTCCCGAGCTTGTCTCTGTCATGGTGGCTTGAGAAGATTTAAACAAAAGGTAAATTTAATTCAGAGAATATAATTATTTAGATCTGGACACTAAAAATATAAGAAATATCTACCAATACTAATATTACATACACATTTTTAATTATATTCGGACAATCTCTTTTATCATGGTTTTGTCTATACAATCCACACCCATTACATTTTCGGTCTTTGGATGCTTTTGCCTTCTTTAATGCATTCCCTTTTCCTCCCTTGATCCTTTTTCCGCATCATTTAGCACGTACTTGGATTGGTTCTTTATAAGTAGGTTCAATATTGTAACTCATCAGTCCCGACACTGAGACACCCCCAACCGTTGGCTCAACAATCTCATCACCAACTACAACACCACTAATAAATTCATCAATTCTATCTTTTGCAACATCCAAAGCATCAGAGTACACCTTCATAGTTTGTTGATTTGTAAGGGCCCTATCAACCAAATTCAAGGCTTGTTGAATCAAACAAATCCGGTTTAAACAATAGGATTTGTCATCACATAACCCTATGTCACCCTCGAGAATGACGTTCCCGTATTTTGCCATTTTGTCCATATTTTTAAAATGTATTGGCTAGACAATGATTCAAAATCATAAAAAAATTGCAAATAAGACCACATGTCAACATAGGATCCCTGAACTCTCAAATATTTTTGCATGTACACGTTGCGAAATCCAATTCCTTATCATACACAATTTCTCGAGACTTGTGATTATCAAAAAAATTGTTTAATTTTATACACAATTTTAATGCCCTCATCATTCACAAGCTCAAATTTGTATTTGGAGCAAACACACATCTCCTCTTGAAATTTGTGAAACATTTCATTCGTGTAGATATCAACCATTTGGACCACCACATCATTTTATAATTTAAACTTAGGCCTCTCCACTATGTCTTTATAATCTGATACCTTCTCATTATGACGTAGGCGCTCAAGACCCCTACCAAATTGAATCATAAAATCTACCAATGAAAAAAAAAATGGGGACATAGCCTTTAAAGAATGAGTGAGCACTTTTCGCTCGTTAGCTACTAGAAATGTTGGCTGAAAAGATATGGTTCATATAACAAGGTGCCCATTTGTCAACTATATTAAACATACTTTATGGCTATTCATTGGAACTCAAGTCAATCTTTCCAACAAGCTCTCTCCACTTTGTTTCAAACTCTTCCTTGACCTCTGTTTTCCAAATGCACTTTGCAAATTCTTTATAATATAAACCATATTTAACAACATCAATCTTCTCAGAATTTTTTTTAAATATGCCAACTACAGTACCTAAGAAAGGTATTGAGAAGAGTCTCTGTTATTGCCTTTGTCATTGCTGAATCTTGATCGGTGATAATCATTGTAAGGGCATCACTCGACGTCACTTCAAGAAATCGGTGAAATGACCAATTAAAAGAATCAATTGTCTCATCTCCCAAAAATGCACTAGCAAATACAATAGTTTCATTGTGGTTATTTACCCTCATAAGTGGTACAAAAATTAAACCATACCGATTAGTATTATAAGTTGTATCAAATATCACAACATCACTATAAAATTTGTAAGCGCGTCGAGAAGTAGCATCGGCCCAAAAATAATGAGTTATCTTGTGCTCCTCATCAGATTTAATCTCAAAAGTGAATGACGGGTTATTAAATCTTTCGAGTTTTAAATACTCGTGAAACATGTCACCACCATGACCCTCTCTCACTTTCTTCATATTCCTTTCATGATTGTACAAATCTTGTTGTATACAACCAATATTTTTAAACCATCCGCCTGTAAACCAAGCAAATTATATTGCTGATATGTTGGAATATTTACTGCATCAAGTTGTTGAGTCAAATACTTCTGGGCATCTGTAATTTGGTGGTGAGATCCCATTAAATGTATCTTACTTGGGGTTGACAATGAGTGATTATGTCCCTCATCAAATACATGGATGACATAATTGTTAGTGGATGACCGAACAATAATAAGTCTAGCACCGCAACCCTCTCTCACTGCTTCTCGATGATAAATTACGTCGGGATCTGCTACCTATCACGCCTCGATTTCGCAGAATTGCTAAACGTCCTCCGGACGTGATGCCGTGTGAGCATAAGGCACGCCCGTACAAGGCCTAACATAATGATATATATATATATATATATATAAACACAACAGCAGAGTTTGGAAGCTAATAACACATATGAAATGAAGAAAAGTTCTCTTTATTGATAATGTACATCTTTATTACAAACTGTTAACTCAAAAATAAATGGGTATCGCACGGGCTTACAAGAGGGACGCAAAATGAGATAGTCGTTCCATAAATTATATCCCTTACTAAAACTTTAATAGACAACTTCGGACGAAGCTATCGCCTTGCCTCGGAGCAAGATAAGATGTGTGCATGAGCTCCGGATGATTTGTACAAGTTTAAAAAGACATGAACGGAGTGTGCTGAGTAAGGGACTAGTTGGGGGAAGAAGCTTCAGCTCCTTGTTGCGTCGCCTCCGCTCGGGGAACCTACTACAACGAGAGTCAGTACTTTAAAAAGTATCGGTGAGGACGAGCTAACCCAACTAACCAAATTGACACAGTATTCATGTGAAGCATATAAATTATGATTGTGTTTTATCTATCTTGCCTTAGTTCAAGTTACAGCATACAATAGGATTTGAAAAAACTGAAATAATTATGCCACTGTTCGGTGACTTTTAACCGTTCGTCTGCCATATGCACAAAACTTACCATGTTCTTTTCGGCCACGAAGACATAGTTAGCTTGTACAGTTTAAATATACACACATATGGGGACACTGGCATAGCCGTACATGATGAGTTATAGTTAAGGTAGATGGTAATCTATGCGATCGGGAGCAGATATCTCCGTTGCAAGTCTCGAACTCACTCGTGCTAGGCCATTATCACAACTATACTAACGTTCCGCCTAGGATGAATCGGTTACGGTACCCCCAGAGACCGTTCGCAGGAACCCTATACCTTGTGTACAAGTTGTCCGTGACCATGCATCGTCTCAAACTAAATTATTAAACCAAGTATTACAAGACAAAAAGCATGAAGTATAAGAGTTCAGAAAAATTCCATAGCATAGCCTATGTAAACCCCCTCAATTTTTAATTTTTAATTTTTAATTTTATTATTTTTAATTTTAAATATAGAAATTTTTGGATATTTTTAGCAATTTATATATATATATATATATATATATATATATATATATATATATATATATATATATATATATATATATATATATATATATTGATTTATTAAACTCATATAAATATTTGGTTATAAGTAGTATTTAAAATATTTGGCAAAATATATTGTGTAAAATTATTATTATAAAGTATTCGGATTTCTTCTAAAATTTATTTGAATGCAAATCTATTTTTGGATTTTTATCTCACACACACACACACACACACACACACACACACACACACATACATATATATATATATATATATATATATATATATATATATATATATATATATATATATATATATATATATATATATATATATATATATATAAAGAAAGAAAGAAAGAAAGAGAGAGAGAATAAAAAGAACAAGAAAAAATAAACCCAAACCCAAAAACTAAACCTACGTTTTCCCTACCCGTAGGCCACAGCAAACCATTTCCCCTTCTTCTCATATATATATATATATATATATATATATATATATATATATATATATATATATATATATATATATATATATATATATATAATCAACACCTAACCCTAACTCTAAGCACACACCACCGCCACCATCACCATCAAACTACCATTACCAAGCCCTCCCCTTTGCCACATCGACCGGTCAGTGCCTCCACACCCGCGTCGGCCAACCAGCCCCGCGTCGCAGGCCCCCGGTTGCTGCCCCGCCGCCAAGCAGGAGCAGCTGCAAACGATATTGTTGCTATCGTGGCCGACCGACGAAGACCTCCCGGCGAGCCCCGACGATCCATGACCCCCGACAAGCACCCCTGTTGGACGACCTCCCTCGTGCTTCCTCGAGGCGGAACGTGGTCGATTCCTTCCCCGCGACCGAGAATGCCATGAAACCGAACAGAATTTCACTTTCGACGAGTCAACTTCACGGCGCATTACAACTCTCCTCCCTTATCTGAATCTCGTGCCACCTTCTCTGGTATGATCCCTATCTAACCCCCTTCCAGTATCTTTAATTAGTTTATTTTAATTTGAATTAGGTTGATAATTATTTGAGTTCCAAAATCAAGAAAAACTTATTTTTTAAAATCCAAATTTTTTCGATACGGGGTACGTCTTGCCAAACGAGATGACTTCGTCGCGTGCGGATTGCACCCCGTATCTATAAACGCGGGCATGTGGGCTTTGGATAAACTTGATTTGGACGTGTGTGCATACCGAAATTAACGTGTATCCATCGAAAAATCCCGTATTTGTCTTTCTTGAATTCATGTTATTACTTCGTGTGTGCTTGTCGTTTCACAACGAAACTTACGTTATCGGATTCGCAGAGTTACGCTAGTCCTGTTGTAGTGCCCCGCTCCACGTCAACACTATGTACAAGAGATATCGGTTTGCTAACTCAAAAATGATATCTTCCTTAAGAGCTCCTTATTGAACCAGGAGATAACTGATCTAGGTGAGTGGACATAACTTCATTCTCTGATTCTTGCACGCCTTAATAATGAATCTGAGTTTTTGAATGCTTGTTTGCTTAAGAAGTTGTTTCATAAGAAGAATGATAGAACCTGCCCCTGCATGCTAATAAGAGAACTCACATAGCTTGTCATTGAAACGAACTTGCTAGCCTAACTAGAGAACTTGAAATGCTTGTCTAAAGAGTAAAAGATTTCTTGAACATGTTTCCACATCGCTTGTGTTTTGATAGAACCACATCGTACTTGAACTTGTTTAGAGTGGGCGGCATGTTCGCACAAAGATAGAAGAGAAGAGATAGATGGTCTGCTTGTTCATATCGTCTACATCGTAGAGTTTATCTGATAGTGTTTCATGCATTCGCATCGATCGGACAATGGCTATTAGTGAAGAGCTGAACCTTGGTCACGGCTGCTAATGATAGTGAAGAGCAACCATGAGTCACAGCTGCTAATAGCATCAGATAAAAGAGTTATTGGTTAGCTGGATTATCGCTACTAATCCTGAGTTTCTCGGGGACCAAAAAGCATATAGATAGTTCATCGTGTTGGCTTGATAGAAGGATAGTTCCTAGATGGTGCATTGTCCCTAGAGTCGTTGGGTAAAGCTCACGAGACACGCTGCGCACACCCTGATAGTAGCATAATCGGCTTGCCTTGTATGCTTGAATGAATCAAACAAGAACTATATTTTTAAAAGATGTTTCTAAAAGAAGTAATATGACTATGTTCATGTGCTGCATGTAACGAACATATGTAAAACTAGAAAGATCACTAGTAATGTAATATTTTATAACATGATTACTTAGTGTTGGTTTTAGTGAATGTTGCTTCTGTTCAGTTGATTTTAGACTCACCAGTACTTTCTCCACAGTGCTGACCCACCAACAGTTTGCTTGTTCGCAGGTGCTAGATCGTCCGAGGAAGCGATAGGCGTGCCTCATCCCCGGGACCTGAAAATCTGGTTTTGATGCCTTGAGCTATATCAATTCGATGATAGCCATAACTTTAATGATGTTATTGTATTCAGAGAACCTCGTGCCTTGGGATTTGCCCCGTATATTCAGATGGATTATTATTTGCAACACTGTCCCTCCGCTGCTTAATTGATAGATTCGATGATAGCCACAACTTCAACGATGTTGCCTTGTGCGGACGCAATCCCAGGCTCGCACGGCTTCACGTCCTGATGGCAAACGATAATACATGCCCCGCGGTTGTGCGGGGACGCGATGATTCACGACCGACGGGGGCATTGTCAGGACCTTCGGGATCGAGACGTGACATAATGGTATTAGAGCAATTCGATCCTCTGGCCTTACGCCCAATTCGATGTTGCTTCTAGATGACGATTCCTTGTGCGTTGATATCGTTATTGAATAGAGCGTTCCATACAATAAGTCCATAGATATTCTCAAAGTTGCGCAAAAAGTTTTCTGGATTTGATTTGTTGCTTGAGAGTGGTGCTTTCGTGCTTGTTGTTTGCTAGAGTTTTTGATTGAGGACGGTGAGGGATGAGGACTATCCCTGCTCTGGAAATCAAAAAGTTTCTCCTTGAGTTTCGAGGACAAAACTCTTTCTTGGTGGGTAAGTATGTAGTGCCCCGCTCTGCGTCGGCACTATGTACAAGAGATATCGGTTTGCTGACTCAAAAAGGATATATTCCTTAAGAGCTCCTTGTTGAACCAGGAGATGACTGATCTAGGTAAGTGGGCGGAACTTTATTCTCTGATTTTTTTCACGCCTTAATAATGAATCTGAGTTTTTGAATGCTTGTTTGCTTAAAAAGTTGTTTCATAAGAAGAATGATAGAACCTGCCTCTGCATGCTTAATAAGATAACTCACATAGCTTGTCATTAAAATGAACTTGATTGCCTAACTAGAGAACTTGAAATGCTTGTCTAAAGAGTAAGAGATTTCTTGAACATGTTTCTATATCACTTGTGTTTTGATAGAGCCACATCGTACTTGAACTAGTTTAGAGTGGGCGACCTGTCTGCACAAAGATAGAAGAGAAGAGATAGATGGTCTGCTTGTTTATATCGTCTGTATCGTAGAGTTTATCTGATAGTGTTTCATGCATTCGCATCGGTCGGACAATGGCTATTATTGAAGAGCTGAACCTTGGTCATGGCTGCTAATGATAGTGAAGAGCAACCATGAGTCACAGCTGCTAATAGCATCAGATAAATGAGTCATTGGTTAGCTGGATTACCGCTACTGATTCTGAGTTTCTCGGGGACCGAAAAGCATATAGATAGTTCATCGTGTTGGCTTGATAGAAGGATAGTTCCTAGATGGTGCATTGTCCCTAAAGTCTTTGGGTATAGCTCACGAGACACGCTGCGCACACCCTGATAGTAGCATAATCGACTTGCCTTGTATGCTTGAATGAATCAAACATGAACTCTATTTTTAAAAGATATTTCCAAAAGAAGTAATATGACTCTGTTCTTGTGCTGCATGTAACGAACATAGGTAAAACTAGAAAGATCACTAGTAACGTAATATTTTATAACATGATTACTTAGTGTTAGTTTTAGTGATTGTTGCTTCTGTTTAGTTGATTTAAGACTCACCAGTACTTTCTCCAAAGTGCTGACCCACCAACAGTTTGCTTGTTCACAGGTGTTGGATCATTTGAGAAAGCGATAGGCGTGCCTCATCCCCAGGACCCAAAAAATTGGTTTTGATGCCTTGTGTCACGCCCCAGTTCCAAAACGTCAAAAACTAGGCCACGTGTCACTGGCCAGCTGACACGTCACTAAGGGCTTAATCCATTTTGAATGGACCCAAAGAAACGTGCTACGCTGTCCTAAAATACTACAAATATAACACAGTCAAATCTATCTCATCCACAGGAAAATATCAGAAAAGCAAGTGCTGAATATATATAATCTGAGTCTGATACAGTACACAACTGGTGAGAATACAAGCCTACTACAAAAACTGATAATAGCGCAAAAAAATCAGATAGACTAAGTAGCGTCTATCTGAGCAAAACATCTCCATCTCCAGGTAGCAGCATCTAGGGTCAAGCCTACTCTGAGGGTGTCTCCTCGAGCTCCTCCTCGGTAGCACATCTGGCCTCCTGATCAGGCCCGTACACTGTGGGGTAGAAAGCCTCGTCTAGATCTGGCAGGGAACCAGGTCCTCAGTGGGATGTAACAAGATACAGGAAATGACATGCCATGTATGTAAATACTGAATAAAGAAAATAAATACTGGGTGCTAACCATACTAAGTAAAAATGCAAGTAAAGATCCAGTAGTACGCATGGGAATGTGTGGCTAGACATACGCTGACGTAATTCACCAATCGTGGCGACTGGCTAGTATAGGTGTCGTATGCCCCCGACTCAGGGAACTCTGTAATCGACCATCTCTGATACGAAGGTATAAAACATTATTGGAGGGGGTGTCCCATACGTCCACTAGTTATCTTTTCCATCCCCATGAAACTAAATGTCAAGTCGTACATTTCCTGAGTTATTCTAATCCGTGATGCGGGTCACACGTACTGGTAGCTAATCAAATATGCAGCTCACATCCATATATGCAAATGCAACCATGTTACGTGTTTTTGTGATAGGGTCTAGGAGAATATATTAGGATATTCTCTCAGCTGTTGGAGAGTCTGTAATATCATGTCAACATAACAGTTGACTGTACCCAAGGCAGTCTCAGGTGATCATGGTATATGAATTTCAGAACAAAGTAGATATCACAATTTAATTTAAACAATAACTTGGCAAGGTATACTTGCCTACTCCCTGATAGTGTTGAAACCCTGATTTTACAGTCAGTTGTGAAGGTGTTGGTGACAGGGGGTCACTGGCTGTGATGAAGTTGGTTTCTGTTAAAACAGATAGGTTCGTGAATATCATAGCTGTAATATAAAGCATATATATATACACATATATAACATAGATATATATATAGTAGGTATATATATAGATATAACAGTATATATAGTATATAAAGAACCGATAAAAGCAGGCATAAATATATAGTAGCAGGGTATATCCACTGCTATAGATAATATGGTATTTATCAGGGTGTATCCTCTGATTTATATAATATAATAATATAGTAGTCAGGGTATATCCACTGAGATATATATATATATAATAATAAATAGTAATATTCAGGGTATATCCACTGATGTAAATTAAAATGACAGGGCAGAATTTAAATACGTATATAGATATTTATATATATAAATATATAAGGAATAAAAGACAATGCAGGAATACATATATATAGGTACTGTATTATCCAGTATAATACATTATATATAGTATAAATAATATAATGACATTGCAGAAATATAAATTTACATATCTATAATAAGCTGTATTATCCAGCTGGATATTAATATATACATATATAGATAATATATATAGATATAGATATATATATATATATAATAGGTGCAGAAGATTAAATACAGAAAAATAAATAAAAGGAAAATGCAGAGTATAGTAATTATATAATTAGCATATTATATATACATATCATATAAATATATATATATAAAAAAATATAGATACCTATTTAGTAATTATACACTACAATATATAAATATACATATATAGTTATACATATACATATATACATATATAAATATATATATGTATAGAATATATATAGATATATATCTATAATATATATATAGTATAATATACTGTAAATATATATATATAATTATACATATAAATACATAGTAATATACATATATATATACATATTATATATACATATATATACATATATTATATATATAGACATGTATTAGAGATTATATACGTATTTATGTATAGTATAGGTATATATACCTTACAGGTGGCAGGGGGGGTCCCACACGGTGTCGCCGGCGAGAGGACGGCGGCGGAGGCAGCCGGAGGTGGCCGGAGGAGCTGTAGCAGCAGCAGTAGCAGATAGCAGCAGCAGCAGCAACTGTGGAGTGCGGGGGCTCTGGCCGGCGGAGGAGCGGCGGAGGTGGCCGGGCAGGCGACGGGTTTGGAAGAGGGAAGGGTGGCGGTCAGGTTGGTGGTGGGGGCGGGGGTCCACGACGGCTGTGGCGGCGGCTAGGGGCGGCCGGAGGTGAGGGTGGTGGTGTAGTCGGGATTTTGGCCGGGGCACTGTGGGGGTGAGGGTGGCCGGAGGAGGTGTCGTGGGGCGGTGAGGGTTGGTGGTCCGGTGGAGGGGAGGACGGCGAGTCGAGTGGGGGTGGTGGTGGCGGTGCACGGTGGCCGGAGGCGGCGCTGGCGGTAGATGGGAGTGGTGGTGGTGCTGTGGAGGTGGTGGTCGGGATGATGCTGTGGAGGCTGGCCACAGTGGAGCAGGCGGCCGGAGGTGGGTGGCAGTGGTCGGAGGGAAGGGGATGGGAGTGGCGACGGGTTCGGCAGTGGTCCGGTGGGCGGAGGGTGGCCGTGGTGGTGGTGGGATGGGTTGGAATGGAGAGGAGGGCTAGGGTTTATATAGGTTTAGTTGAGTGGCAATTCTGTAATTAATGGCAACTTCAGGGGTATTTTGGTAATTTGATAATTTGGGATATTTTCCAGCAGATTTTTCTGGAAGTTATGGGTGGGTCCCACTCACCTATGGTCTAGCCAATAGGATTAGGCCACCTAGCATGCAATTTTGCATATAAACCCCTAACTTTTCAATAATTACAAAAATACATAAAATTTGTATTTTGCGTAATTTCGTAATTTACCAAATTTCAGATACTGATTTCCCGTAATTCTGAATTGTACAAAAATGAGGGAAATAGCTGGGGAAAATATTTTGGACAGTGTGGGGTGAGTCTGGGCAGGGGCAGGGTCTGATTCTGCAGGTGATACGGTCATCGTATTTATTATTTAATAAATACTGCGCACGGTGTTTACTATTTATTTTGAGGCTGTTAGGGTCATAATCTTTCTACGGTGTCAATACGATAATTGTAATACAATTAGAGTAGAATATTATCGTATTTTTGGTTGGGCAAAACAGGTGTCTATTGGTCCTCAAATCACTAGGGTACAGAGGTGGGTAAAGAGCAAAAATTTAAATAGGAAATAAATAAAATGAAGCACCAAACAAGGTTTCTGGAAGTTGCTAAAAATACAGAAAGTGTAGTCTAACAAGTCTAGGGCAGGTATGTGAAATTTGTTTAGGGTTAACAGCTAGTGTGATGCCCTAATCAATTGTAATGAACAGGTGCACAATCAATATATAATAAATAAAATAAAATAAATTATCATAAATCTAATTAATCCAAACTAATCCTAAATTACTAAATTCTGGTCGAGGGAGTTTACAATCTACCCTCCTTAGAATATTTCGTCCTCGAAATAAAAACAACCATATAATGAGAATGAAAGATTAATTACGGACATAAGATGATTAAAAAAAATTTTAATTTGAAATATTGGACATACCCTGGTTTGAAAATAGGTTAGGATAACGCTGTCGAATATCCTCTTCCCGTTCCCAGGTGGATTCACCTGGTGCATGATGTCTCCATGCAATACGAACAAGAGGAATAGTCTGACCTCGCAGCACTTTCTCGCTACGGTTCAGGATCTCTACAGGCTCCTCCTGGTACGATAAGCTCGGTCCGATAGTGATCTCTGAGTAGTCTAGCACATGACTCGGGTCTGGAATGTACCTCCTCAACTGAGATACGTGGAAGACGTCATGTACTCCTTCCAAGGTCTGAGGTAGAGCTAGCCTGTAAGCAACTTCTCCGACGCGATCTAGCACATCGAAGGGTCCAATGTACCTTGGACTTAGCTTCCCTCTTCCTCCAAATCTGATAGTTCCTCTAGTAGGTGAGATCTTTAAGAACACATGCTCCCCTACTTGGAACTCTAGAGGTCGTCGGTGAATGTTGGCCCAGTGCTTCTGCCTGTCTTGTGCAGCTCGTAGGTGTCCCTGGATCTTCTTTACTTTCTCAACCGTACGAATAATCAGTTCTGGCCCCAGAATCTGTCTCTCGCCAACATCACTCCAGCATACTGGGGAACGACATTTCCTTCCATACAAAGCTTCAAAGGGAGCCATTTGGATGCTCGCTTGATAGTTGTTGTTGTAGGAAAATTCCACCAGATGTAAGTGATCTTCCCAGGATCCGCTGAAATCAAGCATACAGGCTCTCAGCATATCCTCTAAGGTCTGGATGGTGCGCTCTGACTGGCCATCTGTCTGCGGATGATACGAGGTGCTGAACTTGAGGCGGGTACCAAGACTCTCTTGCATACTTCGCCAAAAGTAAGATGTAAACCTCGTATCCCTGTCAGATATTATACTGACTGGTACTCCATGCAGACGCACTATCTCCTTCATGTACATATCTGCCAAGACTTCTGTAGATTGCCCGACTCTGAAAGGTAGGAAATGAGCAGCCTTAGTGAGTCTGTCTACAATTACCCAGACAGCATTACGACCACTAGGACTTCTTGGGAAGCCCGTAACAAAGTCCATCGTAATGTGTTCCCATTTCCATTCAGGTATTGGGAGGGGTTGAAGTAGACCGGCAGATCTCTGATGCTCAGCCTTGACTTGCTGACACACCAGGCATTTGGCCACAAAGCGTGCTATCTCCCACTTCATTCCATGCCACCAGTAATATTATCGCAGATCTCTGTACATCTTTGTGCCTCCTGGATGTATAGAGTAGGTTGAGCTATGAGCTTCTGACATAAGCTCATTACGAAGTTCTCCATTTGGAACATAAAGACGATCACCACATCTTAGAGTTCCATCTTCGTGTATGCGACATCCTGTCTGAATTCCAGCCTCTGTTCTTTGTCGAAGCCTCTGAAATCTTGCATCTGTTGGTAGAGCAGCTTTGATTCTTTCTACCAAAGTTGATTGCAGCTGATAGTTTGATAATTGGCCGTCAAGTCCTGGCATAATGACCTCTATTCCCAAATTTTCTAGATCTCTCAGAAGACCTGGTTAGGTGATCATAAAGAATGCCGAGGGTCTTCTGCTTAGAGCATCAGCTACCACATTTGCTTTCCCAGGATGGTACTGTAGATCAATCTCGAAATCTGTCATCACTTCAAGCCATCGTCTTTGCCTCAGATTTAAGTCTTTCTGAGTGTAGACATATTTTAGGCTCTTGTGGTCGGTAAAAATCTCCACTCGTTCGCCATATAGATAGTGTCTCCATAGCTTCAGGGCAAAGATGACTGCGGCAAGCTCTAGGTCGTGAGTGGGGTAATTCTTCTCATGAGTCCTCAGCTGTCTTGAGGCATAAGCTACAACCTTCCCATGTTGCATTAAGACACAACCAAATCCTTTTCCGGATGCATCGCTATAGATGACGAAACCTCCGGATCCAGATGGTATTGTCAAAATGGGGGCTGTAGTCAGACGCTTCTTCAACTCATCAAAAGCTGTCTGGCATTCTTCAGTCCATAAGAACTCCTGCTCCTTGCGGGTAAGGCAAGTAATCGGTTTCGAGATTCTTGTAAAGTTTTCTACGAACCTCCGGTAATATCCGGCAAGTCCTAGAAAGCTTCTCACCTCTGAGACATTGGTCGGAGTTGGCCATGTCTCCACAGATGAAATCTTTGCAGGGTCCACCGAGATGCCTTCTCCGGTGATCACGTGCCCAAGAAAAGCAACACGATCAAGGAAAAATTCACACTTGCTCATCTTGGCATAAAGGCTCTCCCGTCTCAGCGTCTCTAGTACCAGTCTTAAGTGCTCTTCATGCTCCTCGTGGCTCTTCGAGTATACCAGAATATCGTCGATGAAGACTACCACGAACTGGTCCAGATATTGATGGAAGAATCGGTTCATCAGATTCATGAATACAGCAGGTGCATTAGTCAGTCCAAATGGCATCACCAGAAACTCGTAATGACCATAACGAGTCCTGAATGCTGTCTTTGGAATGTCTTCTTTGCGTACCTTGACCTGATGATAGCCTGATCTCAAGTCTATCTTTGAGAATACCACGGCTCATGTTAGTTGATCGAACAGGTCATCAATTCTCGGCAGGGGATACTTGTTTTTGATTGTTAGAGCGTTGAGGGCTCTGTAATCAATACACATGCGATATGTTCCGTCCTTCTTCGGTACAAACAGCACTGGTGCTCCCCAGGGTGATGCACTAGGACGAACAAATCCCTTGATCTGTAATTCCTCCAGTTGAAGCTTCAGCTCGTCAAGCTCCTTCTTCGCCAGTCGGTATACATTGGAGGATACTGGTGCAGCTCCGGGAATTAGCTCAATAATGAACTCCACTTCTCTGTCAGGCGGTAGGCCTGGCAATTCTTCTGGAAATACGTCCGCGAACTCTGCTATAACTGATGGAAGTGCTGTCTCCATCGCCATGTAGGCTCTAGGAGTCTGGCCTACTCCTTGCTCTATGGTTCCTCGGGCATATTCGAACTCCGGGTGATCTGGGGGTCTAAAGATAACACTACCCTTACGGCAGTCTAAGATAGCATCGTTCTGGCTTAGCCAGTCCATGCCTAAGACAACGTCGAAATTTGGCATGGGGAGTACCAAAAATCGCGCTCTTAGTTCTCTACTACAAACAACTATCGGACAGGTTTCGATAATGTTGATAACTGGAACAATACCTCCTCCAGTAAGTATTTTCCAACACTTGGGTAGCGGGGAAGTAGACAGCTTGTGCATGGCTACGAAACTACTGGATATGAAAGACAAAGTAGCCCCAGAATCGAATAATACAGTTGCAGGTAATGATGCAACTAAAATGGTACCTGATATAGTTTTCCCTTCAGGCTCTTCTGCAACTGCAGCTAACGCAAAGACTTGTCCCTGTCTTTGCCCTCCAGGTTGTTGTCTGGCCTTGAACTGGGTCTCCTGAGTAGGCAAGGGTGCTCCTCTCTGATATCCTCCTGATGTGGAGGGTAGCATCTTCTGGGCTTGGGCTCCTGGCTTCTGCCCTTGTTGTGGTGCTGCATCTCTGCGTTGTGGGCAGTCTTTGGCCATATGATTTTTAGCTCCACATAACAGGCATAATCCCAGCTTCTTTCTGCAGTCATTGGCAAAATGCCCCTTCTTACCACAAAAGTGACAAGTAGGGAGCTTCTTCTTCTGGTAAGGCCCCGTCGTCTGCTGCGTCTGATATTGAGGACGACGTATAGGTCCTCCTGCTCCGTGCTGATTCTTGGCCGGGAAGGTTGGATTTGAGCGTCTGGCTCCTCGGCAAATGGCTTCTTGCTCCCTGGCTTCTGTAAGAACCTCGTTGTAGGAGATTCTCGACTGCGTTGTTGTGTACCTCTGGAGCTCGTAGTTAAGGCCATGGTGGAATCTTTTAGCCTTCTTCAGCTCATTCGGAATCAGATCAGCACCGAAACGACTTAGTCTGCTAAACTCCGCGTCGTAGGCATCTACCGTCATGTTTTCCTGCTCCAGGTGCAGGAACTGGGAGTATAGGGCATTCTGGATTGTCGCTGGAAAGTACTTGGCGTTGAAATGCTCCAAGAATTGTTGCCAAGTTTGGTCTTTTTCGACGCTGCGCTCTATGGATTCCCACCAGTGATGGGCGTTGCCAAGAAGTTGGCCCCTCACAGCAGTCATCCATAGGTCGGGAGTGAGTTGCGATCCTTCTAGCAGCATTTCGGTGTTGGAGATCCAATCGGAGATCTCTTCAGGAGTCTCGTTGCCTTTGAAATCTCTCGGGCTCATTTGACGGAAGCCTCGAACTGTGCCCGCTGGTTGGACAGGTGCGGGTGCCGGAGTAGTAGCTCTCTCCAAAGCCGTCATCAGATTCTGTCGCAGAGCTTCAGTCTGCTGCCACTGAGACTGTCTCAGGGCCTCAGTCTGTTGCCACTGGTTCTGCAACATAGTCTGGAAAAACTGCAACATTTGAGGTTGACCCTCAAGTTGTGGCATTAGGATGGGCAAGGCTGGAGGTGGAGGCAATGGTGTCTCCGCCTGCGGTGTTGTCTCCTCGCCAGAATTCTGGTGATTGGACGGGGTTCCTTGGACATTTGGCGAGGTGTTTGTGGCTTGGTCAGCCCCATTATTCGTAGGTTTTCCGGATATGTCCATATTTCTGAAGAAAATAGAGTAATTAAAAAAATACAAAGGAGATAATAATTGATAATCAAGCAAGATGCAAATAATAATAAAAAAAATATTTTAAAGATGGTGTCAGTGTGGATGAGACCTAATGTATCTATCCTATTGCAGGCTTGCTGGGCATGTCATCATACCACTAGCGATGTGAAGATAGACCTGCATGGGCCACCACTAAAACCGTGTCAAGCCCCAGTTCCAAAACGTCAGAAACTAGGCCACGTGTCACTGGCCAGCTGACACGTCACTAAGGGCTTAATCCATTTTGAATGGACCCAAAGAAACGTGCTACGCTGTCCTAAAATACTACAAATATAACACAGTCAAATCTATCTCATCCACAGGAAAATGTCAGAAAAGCAAGTGCTGAATATATATAATCTGAGTCTGATACAGTACACAACTGGTGAGAATACAAGCCTACTACAAAAACTGATAATAGCGCAGAAAAATCAGATAGACTAAGTAGCGTCTATCTGAGCAAAACATCTCCATCTCCAGGTAGCAGCATCTAGGGTCAAGCCTACTCTGAGGGTGTCTCCTCGAGCTCCTCCTCGGTAGCACATCTGGCCTCCTGATCAGGCCCGTACACTGTGGGGTAGAAAGTCTCGTCTAGATCTGGCAGGGAACCAGGTCCTCAGTGGGACGTAACAAGATACAGGAAATGACATGCCATGTATGTAAATACTGAATAAAGAAAATAAATACAGGGTGCTAACCATACTAAGTGAAAATGCAAGTAAAGATCCAGTAGTACGCATGGGAATGTGTGGCTAGACATACGCTGACGTAATTCACCAATCGTGGCGACTGGCTAGTATAGGTGTCATATGCCCCCGACTCAGGGAACTCTGCAATCGACCATCTCTGATACGAAGGTATAAAACATTATTGGAGGGGGTGTCCCATACGTCCACTAGTTATCTTTCCCATCCCCATGAAACTAAATGTCAAGTCGTACATTTCCTGAGTTATTCTAATCCGTGATGCGGGTCACACGTACTGGTAGCTAATCAAATATGCAGCTCACATCCATATATGCAAATGCAACCATGTTGCGTGTTTTCGTGATAGGGTCTAGGAGAATATATTAGGATATTCTTTCAGCTGTTGGAGAGTCTGTAATATCATGTCAACATAACAGTTGACTGTACCCAAGGCAGTCTCAGGTGATCATGGTATATGAATTTCAGAACAAAGTAGATATCACAATTTAATTTAAACAATAACTTGGTAAGGTATACTTGCCTACTCCCTGATAGTGTTGAAACCCTGATTTTACAGTCAGTTGTGAAGGTGTTGGTGACAGGGGGTCACTGGCTGTGATGAAGTTGGTTTCTGTTAAAACAGATAGGTTCGTGAATATCATAGCTGTAATATAAAGCATATATATATACACATATATAATATAGATATATATAGTAGGTATATATATAGATATAACAGTATATATAGTATATAAAGAACAGATAAAAGCAGGCATAAATATATAGTAGCAGGGTATATCCACTGCTATAGATAATATGGTATTTATCAGGGTGTATCCTCTGATTTATATAATATAATAATATAGTAGTCAGGGTATATCCACTGAGATATATATATATATAATAATAAATAGTAATATTCAGGGTATATCTACTGATGTAAATTGAAATGACAGGGCAGAATTTAAATACGTATATAGATATTTATATATATAAATATATAAGGAATAAAAGACAATGCAGGAATACATATATATAGGTACTGTATTATCCAGTATAATATATTATATATAGTATAAATAATATAATGACATTGCAGAAATGTAAATCTACATATCTATAATAAGCTGTATTATCCAGCTGGATATTAATATATACATATATAGATAATATATATAGATATAGATATATATATATATATATATATAATAGGTGCAGAAGATTAAATGCAGAAAAATAAATAAAAGGAAAATGCAGAGTATAGTAATTATATAATTAGCATATTATATATACATATCATATAAATATATATATATAAAAAAATATAGATACCTATTTAGTAATTATACACTACAATATATAAATATACATATATAGTTATACATATACATATATACATATATAAATATATATATGTATAGAATATATATAGATATATATCTATAATATATATACAGTATAATATACTGTAAATATATATATATATAATTATACATATAAATACATAGTAATATACATATATATATATACATATTATATATACATATATATACATATATTATATATATATAGACATGTATTAGAGATTATATACGTATTTATGTATAGTATAGGTATATATACCTTACAGGTGGCAGGGGGGGTCCCACACGGTGTCGCCGGCGAGAGGACGGCGACGGAGGCAGCCGGAGATGGCCGGAGGAGCTGTAGCAGCAGCAGTAGCAGATAGCAGCAGCAGCAGCAACTGTGGAGTGCGGGGGCTCTGGCCGGCGGAGGAGCGGCGGAGGTGGCCGGGCAGGCGGCGGGTTTGGAAGAGGGAAGGGTGGCGGTCAGGTTGGTGGTGGTGGCGGGGGTCCACGACGGCTGTGGCGGCGGCTAGGGGCGGCCGGAGGTGAGGGTGGTGGTGTAGTCGGGATTTTGGCCGGGGCACTGTGGGGGTGAGGGTGGCCGGAGGAGGTGTCGTGGGACGGTGAGGGTTGGTGGTCCGGTGGAGGGGAGGACGGCGAGTCGAGTGGGGGTGGTGGTGGCGGTGCACGGTGGCCGGAGGCGGCGCTGGGGGTAGATGGGAGTGGTGGTGGTGCTGTGGAGGTGGTTGTCGGGATGATGCTGTGGAGGCTGGCCACGGTGGAGCAGGCGGCAGGAGGTGGGTGGCAGTGGTCGGAGGGAAGGGGAGGGGAGTGGCGACGGGTTCGGCGGTGGTCCGGTGGGCGGAGGGTGGCCGTGGTGGTGGTGGGATGGGTTGGAATGGAGAGGAGGGCTAGGGTTTATATAGGTTTAGTTGAGTGGCAATTCTGTAATTAATGGCAACTTCAGGGGTATTTTGGTAATTTGATAATTTGGGATATTTTCCAGCAGATTTTTCTGGAAGTTATGGGTGGGTCCCACTCACCTATGGTCTAGCCAATAGGATTAGGCCACCTAGCATGCAATTTTGCATATAAACCCCTAACTTTTCAATAATTGCAAAAATGCATAAAATTTGTATTTTGCGTAATTTTGCAATTTACCAAATTTCAGATACTGATTTCCCGTAATTCTGAATTGTACAAAAATGAGGGAAATAGCTGGGAAAAATATTTTGGACAGTGTGGGGTGAGTCTGGGCAGGGACAGGGTCTGATTCTGCAGGTGATACGGTCATCGTATTTATTATTTAATAAATACTGCGCACGGTGTTTACTATTTATTTTGAGGCTGTTAGGGTCATAATCTTTCTACGGTGTCAATACGATAATTGTAATACAATTAGAGTAGAATATTATCGTATTTTTGGTTGGGCAAAACAGGTGTCTATTGGTCCTCAAATCACTAGGGTACAGAGGTGGGTAAAGAGCAGAAATTTAAATAGGAAATAAATAAAATGAAGCACCAAACAAGGTTTCTGGAAGTTGCTAAAAATACAGAAAGTGTAGTCTAACAAGTCTAGGGCAGGTATGTGAAATTTGTTTAGGGTTAACAGCTAGTGTGATGCCCTAATCAATTGTAATGAACAGGTGCACAATCAATATATAATAAAAATAATAAAAAAAATTGTCATAAATCTAATTAATCCAAACTAATCCTAAATTACTAAATTCTGGTCGAGGGAGTTTACACCTTGAGCCGTATCTATTGCTTTAAGATGCTTTTGTATAGAGGGACATAATGTATAAAACAATGCCATTGTATTCAGAGAACCTCATGCCTTATAATTTGCCCCGTATATTCAGATGGATTATTATTTGCAACACTGTCCCTCCGCTGCTTACTCGATCGATTCGATGATAGCCACATCTTTAACGATGTTGTCTTGTACAGGCGCAACCCCAGGCTCGCACGGGATCACGTCCCGATGGCAAACGATAATACACGCCCCACAGGAGCACCGGGGTGCGGTGATTTGCGCCCGGCAGGGGCGTTGTCGGGACCTTCGGGATCGGGGCATGACACCCGTGACCCAAGTTTGATTCGATTCTGAGAATCGTTGACCGAAACGTTATTTCAAGGACCCCACTGTCCCACTTGATAGGCATTTTCATGACCGGCTCATCGAAATTCAGTTCTGGATATTTCGTTGGATTTGTATCATCGTTCTGGACTCGTAGACACTAAGTTTGCCAAATTTAGAGAACTTTGTCTCTGATATGTTTTTTGATGCGAAATAGGCCACAAGTGGATCCCGTTTTGACCCAAAACTGTTCATTTTGCTCATGTGTCCAAATTTGACTTATGAATAGTCAATTCTAGCTATTTTTGATGTTCTGGAAATGATGGTGATATTTTATTCAGTATTCGAAGGCGTTCATGAGGATTCCACCTTTTTAGGAGCAGTTGGCGAGTTGAGCTTGCTACCTGGACTTTGTTATGACATCATTCAGGGCCCAGGCAAATATACATTGCCTTTGTTACAGTATTATGTGCTTATTGCTATTACTAGATTTTGATATTATATTTCTAGTTCTTTGTATATATGTTATTGTGACCTAGGACCGTTGCGATACTTAGAGTCTGAATTGTATTCAGGTGCCGATTTCCGTACATGAAATCGGGTATCGTTAGATTGTATTGTCATCTTATTCCTTTGTTCGTGCTAATTCTTGCACGATATACTTTAGGACACTAAACACGACTTGCATGTATAGAAGCCTTACTTGTGACATTCGAGGTTTTCGGCTTTTGTGTCAAGATTTAGGATCCGTGACATGAGATAGTTGACATGAGTATATCTACACATTGACTCGCGACATAGTTAGTGATTGATCTTGCGTGTTATGGACATGAGACTTGTGATACATAGGGACTGGGGAGAACTGTTACTTTCTGTTTTCGATATACATATTTGGAACATATTTTATTTTAGCATGGTTGTATCTGCATTGAGACTAGACTCATTCTTTGGTTTAACCTGGTTTATGGTCTATTTTGTGGGTTGATTCAAGCCATGAGAACATTTGGTTCAACCCTCAACCCTACCATTAATAACCCAACATTTCTCTCTCGCTTCACTTCTTCATTTCTTCCTCCTTCCTTAGTTTTCTCTCTCCATTTCTATAGACAAGTACATCTTTCATAAGAAATGGAGAAATCTTCTATATTATTGTTCCATTATGTTCATTATATGTTTCTAAGCACTTTTAGTTCTCGGAGTTTTTTTTTTGATGGATGGATTAGTGTAGATCTATATTTCTAAACTTAGGGTTTTATGGGTTTCATGAGTTTTTTCTTTATTTTGATCTATTAAACATGTGATTTCGAAAACCAGTTTCTGCTACATGATATAGCTTTCAATTTAGACATTTTGGCTTATGGTTCACCCGATTTGGACTAAAAATAAGATTTTTATGAAGAAAACAAGATTTCAGTTTTTGGAGCTTTTTCGCCATGGCTGAACCTGTTGTTGGAGAAGACGAATTTCCCATGCGGCCAGTGAGCCATGCGGTTGAGAGTGATATGCGGCCCGAGAGGGTTATGAGGCCTAAACTCTTGCCGCATACTGATAACATGTGTCTATCTAGTTGGACGCATGACTGCTTATTTTACACAAGTGTCCTTGAACACTTTGTGTTTCCACTCGTTGAACGAATGAGAAATTCGCTAAAGTCCAAGAACTTCATACGGCATCGACCCCATGTGGCACCGACACTCATGCGGCCTGGAGAGCATGCGGCCATTATTTTCTTTGGATGCATGGCTCTGAACCGTTGGCACTTATTTCTATGGTTTTGTCTTTTCTTCCTGACACACTTTATGACTTGTCACATCAGTCATATCAGTCACTTTATGTCATTTTACTGACACCTTAATTATTGCCTGTCACTTCATCACTTGTCCCAAGGAGTAGACCTTAACCCTGAGCATGCGGCCAAGTGGTTCATGCAACCTGACTTCACATGCGGCCCTGACTTCATATGCGGCATGACTTCATGCGGCCAGGATTGTCATGCGGACTGACTTTCCATGCGGCCTAGAGGCTCATGCGACCCTGCGTGTTTTGATTGAATATCTTCTTGATTCATGGGACCCAATGTATAATTGATAATTGGACTCGAATATTGTATATGTGCTGATACCACTATTGCCTTATTATTGTTCATGATTTAATGTGTGCCGAGGTGCGACACATCATGTCACGTGTTAAGTAATTATATTTGGATTGTGCATCGAGAATGCCTGAAAATTCCTGAACGTGTGATATTCTATATATATATATATATATATATATATATATATATATATATATATATATATATATATATATATCACGCCCTAGTCCCAAAATATCGAGGGACTAGACACGTGGCAATGGCCAGCAGCACACACCGATGGGCAAACCCAATTTAATGGACCCATCAGGGTGTACTTAAGCTGTAAAACAACAATATGGCAATGGTACTAATCTCATCCATAGAAATAAATACAATCAATATCAGAAATATAAATTAACAATAAGTCTCAATAAAATATATCTCGGAGAACAACCCGATGATAAGTCTGATACAATAGTCAAGAGACCAGAATAAAGAGTATAACAACAGCAAATACTGAGTATAGGTAAAGCAGATACTCAGAAGAAATCCTCGACGATCACCTCGCCCTCGGGTTTTGGTACTGCTCCTATGTATGCTCATGTCCCGTACACCTCGGAGTAGATCTCCTCTGCTAAACTTGGGGACATAATCCAGATCCAGGTCCTCAGGGGACATAGCAAGGTACAAGAATAACTCAAGCCAAATAAATACAGTGCAATAATAAATGAATCAATAGGGTAAGCTATATAACCAGCTAAGTGAAATGCAAGTGAGAGCATCACAAGACTTAGGCTGAGACTACTACACGCTCTGTGTCGGGGAGCCTATAGCCGATATACTATGTAATTTACTATGTATTGGGCCTATGGCACCATAAATATATATATATAATTAGCTTGTAGCCTGTGTGTCTCTCCCCATCCAATATAATCACACGTCTCATGTCCACGATATCTCATGTCCATGTCACGCAAGATCATGACCTCTAACTGTTGCAGTGAGTCATAATGATATCTAAACATATATAATATCTATGTCATGAATCATGCAGCCTATACAGAATCACCATGAATATCTCAGGAAGATTATGTCTCATAAACAGTGTCAGGTGTCCTATGGTATGACGTACTTGAAAATGCAAGCACGAGAATGTATAGGGTCGCGATATCCATCTCTAGGTGACGTTACACAACTCCGCGTACGGCGTTGACACCCGAATCTTGTTCGGACGTTAAGTAATGTCACACGGTCCTAGGTTGAACAAATACATCATATAATTAAATCAAAGAAATATTATGTGCAAGAACTGCAAGATTGTCAAGGTACACTTGCCTGGGGTTCGGACTCCAACTGCTGCTCTGGTATCAACGGGATCTGCTGGTACTCCTCTGGTTGTTGAAATAAATACCATCGGGTTCAGAAGATATCAAATAGCTAGAATTGCCTGTCCATAAGTCCAATTTGGACACAGGGGTTCAGAAAATATCAAATATCAAATAGCAGAAGCAGCAGCAGCAGCTCCAGCAGCAAGCGCGGCAGCAGGGCGTGGCGTTTGCGCAAGCGTGGCGAGGCCTAGCTTAGCGCAGTAGCGAGAGGGGGCTTGTATATAGATAGCTAGATATAGATATATAGATTGATAGATAGATATCTAGATAGCTAAGATAGATAGATACCTAGATAGCTAAGATGGATAGATATATAGATACATAGTTAGATGTATAGATATATTAGATAGATAGATAGGTATCTATGGTTTAATAGATAAATAGGTATATAGTTAGATAGATTGATGGATATGTGGAGATACATAGATAGCTAGATAAATAGATAGGTAGATATTAGATAGCTAAATTAGCTAGATAGATACATAGATAGATAAATAGGTATATGTTAGATAGATAAATAGATAGATAGTTGATAGATAGGTAAATAGGTAGTTTGCTAGATAGATTGACAAATAGGTAGATAGGTATCTAGGTAAATAGGTATCTATATATAGATACTAGATAGTTAGATAGATAGTTAGTTAGATAGGTACTAGATAGATACTAGATAAATAGATAGATAGATTATTAGATAGATAATAGTTAGCTAGGGAGATATATATATATATATATATATATATATATATATATATATATATATATATATATATATATATATATATATATATATACTAGATGGATATATAGATATAGATAGGTAGTTAGATTATTAGATAGATAGGTAATAAGATAGATAGGTAGGTAATGGATAGGTAGATTGTTATATATATATCTAAGGTATAGATATATATATATACCTATGGCTATATATATATCTATAGATATCTAGAGAAAGAGATAGATAGATTTATAAATAGATATATACATAGCTAGATAGATAGTTAGATATCTAGGTATAGATATATATATATGTAAGGTATGTGTAAGGTATGTGTAAGGTAAGGTATATATGTTGGGTATATATATATAGGTATATGCCTATATGTATTAGATATATGTATTTTAGCCTAGATTATAGCTAGATATATATATGTTTATGCAGAGTTAGTTAGCTAGAGGGGTAGTCGGGTTGAGTTTAGAGGGTATCTCAATACCTTGAGATACTGAGGTATCTCAATACCTTGAGATAACCAAGGTATTGGGTTTCGAGCGGGGTATTTGAGCAATAGCCTAGGAATAGTATTGTAGTAATTTTTATATGCTTATGTGTATATATTTATGCGTGCTAGCATAGGTTTTAGCGGGTATAGGTGGGGTATATAGCGTAGGTTGAGGTATCGGATACCGAGGGTATCCCGGTATCTCAAGGAGGCGAGTTTGAGAGTTTTCTAGCTTAATGAGCTCGGTTTGACCTAGAATTTCAGGAGCACCCTAGTTTGACCTAGACTTGACCGTAGTTGACTCGGTTGACCGCCAAAGTCAACTTTTGACCTAGTTTTGACCCAGAGTTGACTTTTTGGACATAGAGTTGACTTTTTGGCCCAGATTTTACCGGTTTGACCCGTTTGACCTAGAACGGCCTTAGAAGCCTATTTTTAGTTATTTTATATCTGTTTAACTCATTAGAAACCCTGTTTAATCTTGCTTTTCGTATTAGGTCCTTGCGACACCGGTTCGGATCGCCAGTTGCTCAGGACGTCAGGCGAGTACATTCTCTTATAGTTTTTATTATTTGATGATTATTATGATTCAGCTTCTAGTATAGTATCATCTGATTATTCTGGCACAACACGGGACACTGACTGATATTTCTGGATTCATTTACTTGCGACACGTACATTTCATGTTTCTGGTCTCTATTCTGGAATCACTACTGGTATCACCTACAGGCATCACTACAGGCATCATTCATGTTCAGGATGGACTCATCTTGATTTGCGTATCGGGTCTTGGATTCACTTGTATTAGTCGGGACGGGGAAATACTCGAGTAGACATGTAAACATTCCCATCTGGAATCATCAGGAATCACTCCATCTGGTCTAATCTGGAAAGATAGCAGCCGCGCACTCAGTGCGCGGTGAGCCGTACTTACCCCTAGCCGTTTACATATCGAAACAAGTATTTCAAAGACACCGAGTTCATTCTTTATAGTCTGGACTCACTTGTATTCTTGTTGGTCTCACTTACATGTTTCTGGACTTGACTCACTACATGTATTTCATGCTGGACTCACTACACGTTCATGTGCACAGACTTACTCTTAGTGTAGATTTCTTGTATCTTGCAGTCATTACTATCTTGCTCTGATATCCATTCATCTTTACCTTTATGCACCAGTTATACATATTTTTTTGTTTCATACTTGCTTCATTCTTCTTGCTACTTGCTATAACTGTTTTATAGTTTTTATCATTTAAATGGAACTGCTGTTAGAGATGTACTTGCTCCAGTCCTGACTGGACATATTTTTTAGAGTATCCGGAGGAGTGGTGTCCGACGTTTTATGGACCTGAGCCTGTCGATGGTACAGACAGGGACCCTCTAGTTTAGGGGTGATTTTCGGGTTGGTAGCCGGGATCACTGAGACCTTGTGGTTGTTTTATTAGCTTTTAGCACCGGATTTGTCTCCGGTTTTGGATTGAGACCTTGTTTGTATATTATTTTTGGATGATGTATTATTATTATTGATGTTGTGGTTGTTGTAGTAGTTGTTGTTGGTTAGACTTTATAGTTGTTAGTCTTCTTGTTATCTTATCGTGCTTAGATTCGTGATTGAGTACTTGGTTATCATTATGATATTGTTCCTCCGTTTGGAGTTGAGATCTTGACAGATTTATATATTGATTGCGTGGTTGCCCTCCTTTTGGAGAGGTCATGGCAGATTTTTTTGTGAGTTATCTAGATAGTTGACCTATACAGCGTTCTACCGCCGATGCTGCGGCGTAGGCTGGACGTACCCACGACTCATGCCCGATTTTTCGGGTGCAGGTCGTGACAGGGGCAAAACGACTCAGACGAATGAACTCCGTATTGTACTCTTCCACTGTCATACTGTCTTGAGTGAGGCGATTGAACTTGTCCCAAAGTTCTGACCGAGCAATAGCTGGAATGTAGATCTCATAAAAGAGTCTAGAGAACTCTTTCCAAGTGACTCGGTCTGGTCCGAGCCGTGTCTACTCGGTTAACCACCAGTGATGTGCATTGCCCGTCAACTACATCCGGACGGCAGTCATCCAACGCTCTCTTGGAAGCTCAACTACTTCTAATTGATGTTGAGTGTTTGTGAGCCACTCATGAACCTCAGTGGGCTCCTTCTTGCCAGAAAAGGTGTGGGGCTTCAGTTGGCAAAAATTGGTGATAGTGCCCGTCGTTGGCCGTCGTGCTGGTAGATTCGCCTGCTCCAGTGCGGTTACTATACTGTTTTGCAGAGCCTCTTGTTGAATCTGCTGTTGAGCTTGCATTATTGCGTAGATCATTTAAAATATCTGCTGCCCGTCCATAGTCTGTCCTTGTGGAAATACGGGCGTTGGTGGAGAAAACTGCGGCAGAGGTGGGATATCATCACGCCGGAACCTTGAGGTATGCTGGACAGCTTGATCGCTTTAAGATGATTGACCTCCATCCACTAGTGTTACTTCATCTTTGTTGGTTACCACAGCACCTCATGGTGATCCTACAGGAGTCTCGTCGTTTGCTCCTGGATCCATTACTCTGCATCCAAAATAAACTATAAGAGGCGCACAGAGGAATCAAGGTAGGATGCATGTCAAAAATTTAATTCGAATTCGATTTAGATATCAAGAATGATTCAATCAAGTGGACGAGAACCTATAACTTATCCTATCATTGTCGGAGGCTTGCTCGGTCCCTTAGTTGAAACCGAACAATTTAGTCGTTGACCTGCATGAGCCACCACAAAAACCATGTCACGCCCTAGTCCCAAAATATCGAGTGGCTAGACACGTGGCAATGGCCATCAGCACACACCGATGGGCAAACCTAATTTAATGGACCCATCAAGGTGTACTTAAGCTGTAAAACAATAATATGGCAATGGTACTAATCTCATCCACAGAAATAAATACAATCAATATCAGAAATATAAATCAATAACAAGTCTCAATAAAATATATCTCGGGGAATAACCCGATGATAAGTTTGATACAATAGTCAAGAGACAAGAATAAAGAGTATAACAACAGCAAATACTGAGTATAGGTAAAGCAGATACTCAGGAGAAATCCTCGGCGATCACCTCGCCCTCGGGTTCTGGTACTGCTCCTATGTAAGCTCATATCCCGTACACCTCGGGGTAGATCTCCTCTGCTAAACCTGGGAACATAATCCGGATCCAGGTCCTCAGGGGACATAGCAAGATACAAGAATAACTCAAGCCAAATAAATACAGTGCAATAATAAATGAATCAATAGGGTAAGCTATATAACCAGCTAAGTAAAATACAAGTGAGAGCATTACTAGACTTAAGCTGAGACTACTACAAGCTCTGTGTCGGGAAGCCTGTAGCAGATATACTACGTAATTTACTATGTATTGGGCCTACGGCACCATAAGTTTATATATAAAATCAGCCTGTAGCCTGTGTGTCTCTCCCCACCCAATGTAATCACACGTCTCATGTCCACGATGTCTCATGTCCATGTCACGCAAGATCATGACCTCTAACTGTTGCAGCGAGTCATAATGATATCCAAACATATATAATATCTATGTCATGAATCATGCAACCTATACAGAATCACAATGAATATCTCAGAAAGATTCTGTCTCATGAACAGTGTCAGGTGTCCTATGGTATGACGTACTTGAAAATGCAAGCACGAGAATGTATAGGGTCGCGATATCCATCTCTAGGTGACGTTACACAACTCTGCGTACGGCATTGACACCCGAATCTTGTTCGAACATTAAATAATGTCACACAGTCCTAGGTTGAACAAATATATCATATAATTAAATCAAAGGAATATTATGTACAAGAACTACAAGATTGGCAAGATACACTTGCCTGGGGTTCGGACTCCAACTGCTGCTTTGGTATCAACGGGATCTGCAGATACTCCTCCGGTTGCTGAAATGAATACTACCATCAGGTTCAGAAGATATCAAATAGCTAGAATTGCTTGTCCATAATTCCAATTTGGACTGTCATGTCCCAGTCCCAAAATATCAAGGGACTAGACACGTGGCAATAGCCAACAGCACACACCGATGGGCAAACCCAATTTAATGGACCCATCAGGATGTACTTAAGCTGTAGTACAACAATAAGGGTCTAAATATACTAATCTCATCCACAGAAATGAATACAATAATATCAGAATCCTAAAGTAAGATCAATCTCAATAAAACATAAACTCGGAAAATAACCCGATAATGAGTCTGATACAATAGTCAAGATATATGAATAAAGATAACAACAACAAATACTGAGTATGGATAAAGCATATACTCAGAAGATATCCTCGGTGATCACTCGTCTACTGGATCTGGTACTGCTCTAGTGCCTGCTCCTGTTCCTGCTCCTGCTAATGCTCATGTCCCGTATACCTCGGGGTAGATCTCATCTGCTAAACCTGGGGACATAATCCGGATCCAGGTCCTCAGGGGACATAGCAAGGTACAAAATAACTTATGCCAAAAATAATTGCAGTGCAGCAATAAATAAAATAATAGGGTAAACTATATAACCAGCTAAGTGATATGCAATATGAGAGCATTAATCATACTCAGGCTGAGACTACTATAGGCTCTGTGTCGGGGAAATCCATAGCAGTATTTTCTCGAAGGGACAGTACATGTGTCAAAGCTTTGTGTCAGAGTCTAAGACACCTCCAGATAACAATATATATAATATAATCAGCCTTTGATATAGTAATACTCTTTCCACCCAATGTAATCACACGTCTCATGTCCATGACGTCTCACGTCCATGTCACGCAGGATCATGACCTCTAACTGATGCAATAAGTCATAATGATAGCTAAGCAGGTATAAAGTATATGTCATAAACCTGTATCCTATACAGAATCACCATAAATATTTTAGGAAGATTCTGTCTCACGAATAGTGTCAGGTGTCCTGAGGTATAACGTACTTGATAATGCAAGCACGAGAATGTAAAGGGTCTCGATATCCATCTCTAGGTGACGTTACACAACTCCGCGTACGGTGTTGACACCCGAATATTATTCGAACGTTAAGCAATGTCACACGGCCCTAGGTTAAGCATGTACAATATGAATAAGTCAAGGAAATAATATGAAGCAGGTACTGCAAGTTTTGGCAAGGTACACTTGCATGGGGTTCTGACTCCAACTGTAACTCTGGTATCAGCGGGATCTGCAAGTACTCCTCCTGTTGCTGAAATAGACATCACCATCATATTTAGAAAATATCAAATAGCTAAAAATGCCTGTCCTTGAGTCCAATTTGGACACAGGGGCAAAAATAAAAGTTCTTAGTCAAAGCGAGGTCCACATGTGGCCCACTTCACATCGAAAAACGTGTCAGAGACAATATTCTCCAAATTCGTCAAACTTAGTGTCAACAAGTCCAGAACGACGATACGAACCCAACAGAATCTCCAGAACTGGATTCCGATGAGCCGATCACAAAATCGTCCATCAAGTGGAGCCGCGGGGCCCATGATACGCGATTTTGTCAACGTTCTCAGAATCGAACCAAACTTGGGTCACAGGACCAGCGTATTGCTACGAGTCCGATGGCATAAGTTTCGTTTTGATCCGACATATGTACACAAAGTTACAATATATTTTGGAACATGACCGATACGAGGCGTTGTCGACGGATACGCGTTGATTCCGGTGTGCACGCACATCCAAATCAACTTCTGCGAAATCCCACACGTCCGTAATAACGGCGCGCACCTTTCGGTGAAGTCCGCACACGACCAAATTGTCCCGTTTGGCAGGGCGTACTCAGTTTTGGGAAAAAATAGGGTGTTAATTTTCCTGTTTTTGGATCGCAGTTCGCGATCGCCACAGGACACGACACACCGAGCGGTTTACACAAGTATCGAGAGGGTCACGCAGGGTTCGCGTCACAATAGACGGAACGAGAAACGGGACAGCAAGGAGAGAGAAAAGGCTACCTGAACAGGACTCCGCAGAACTGGGATTTCTCGTGTCTGCGAGGCGACACGACACAACAGGGGCTAGGGTTTGGTACTGCTGCGGCTGGGGAGCCGGGGCTTCGTCGGAGGAGGAGGCTGCTCGGGCGGAGGCGGACGGAGCTCTGGCGGAGCTGGCCGGGGCTGCGCTGGTGGCGGGCCGCTGCTGCTACTTTTACTGCTGCTGCTGCCGGCGAGGTCGGCCGGGACGGTGGTGCAGCGGGTGACGGTGGCGGTGTTGGAGAGGAGGAGGGACGGTGGCGCTGGAGGCAGGGGAGCTCAGCACGACGGTGGCGGAGACGTTCGAGTTCGAGGCTGAGGGAACTCGGCGGAGCGGGGGCTGGGTCGAGGCGGCCGGGGGAAGGCGGTGGAGTTGGCCGGGGACGATGGGCTGTGGGGGTTTAAATAGGGAGAGAGGGAGGAGCTGGGCGGACGGCCGGTGCAGGGAGAGGAAGAGACGGTGCGGCGGTTGCGGGAGCGGGGAGGCCGAGCGGCGCGGGGATGCGAAGCGGTGGCCGGCGGAGGAGTCGAAACGCCAGGTCGGTTAGGGATTAGGTTTCCGGGTCGGGTCCGGGTCCGGGTCGGTGGATGGGATCCGAACCGATCCAATAGGCAAGGGTGTGGGTTTGGGTTTCGGGTCGGATTTAGATCTGACCCGACCCGCTAGGGTTAGGGTTTGTTCATCTAGACCGGATCCGGTCCGGTTCGGGTTGGTTCAATAGGAAATAAACCGGGTTTATTCTAGGGTTAAATTTGGTTTAATTAAAACTTAGTTTTTAGGTCTTTAAAAAATGTTTTCGAGGTCCAATAAATTTTAGAAAAATTATCCTATGTCTAATATTTTATTTTACACCTAAAAATATTATTTTTATAATATTTTAATATTGATTAACATCATTTAAAATTTGTTTAAATCTAAATTACCTTGATTTTAATTAGTTAAAAATTTCAAAAAATTCCAGAAAATTGTGAAATTTAATTTTTAAAAATTCTAAAAAATCAGTGGGTTTACATGGACACAGGGACAAAAGTGACAGTTTTTGATCAAAGAGGGGTTCACATGTGGCCCACTTCGCACCGAAAAATGTGTCAGAGACAAAGTTCTCCAAATTCGTCAAACTTAGTGTCTACAAGTCCAGAACGACGATACGAACCCAACGGAATGTCCAAAACTGGATTTCGATGAGCCGATCACAAAATCGCCCGTCAAGTGGAACCGTGGGGCCAACGATACAGGATTTTGTCTACGTTCTCATAATCGAACCAAACTTGGGTCACAAGACCAGCGTATTGCTACGAGTCCGATGGCGCAAGTTTTGTTTCGATACAATGAGCGTACACAAACTTACAACGAGTTTCAGAACATGGCCGATACGGAATGTTGTTGAGGGATACGCGTTGATTCCGGGGTGCACGCACAAATCAACTTACGCAAAATTCCACACGTCCGTATTAACGGCGCGCACCTTTCGGTGAAGTTTGCATACGACCAAGTCATCCCATTTAGCGGGGCGCACCCAGTTCCTGGAAAATCAAGGTATTTAAATAACCAATCTTTTAGTCATTTTCACCCTAAAAAATATTACCAACTACAGCTCAATAAATTGAACTAAAAACAGAATTAAAAACTTGGTCATATGGTCTAAATTACTGTTCAGGCCAATTTTGAAAATATAACAAGTTGGTCGCAAAACAGTCGTGAACCGGGGAGTTCGGACCAGGTTTCTGAATTTTCAGAAATAGGATAAATTTTCCTGATTTTGCGTCGCAATTTGCGACCGATACAGGACGTGATACGCCGAACCGATGTCACCGGTATCGAGAGGGTCACGCAGTCTACGCGTCACAGCTGACAGAACGAAAAACGAGACTGCGAGGAGAGAGAAATATTCACCTGAACAGGGGGTCGGAGACGACTGTGCGTTGCGTATACGCGGGGAGGCGCGACGGAGATCGGCCGGCGACGGTGGATGCTGTGGAGGCTGCTGGTCTTCGAGGTAGCCGAGGTTCTTTGCCGGAGGAGTCACCGGAGTGTCTGGCTCGCGGAGGAGGCGGTGGCAACTCGTCGGCCTGCGGGGTGGCACCGAGGGATGGCGGTGCTGGTAGTTGACGGGGACAGCGGGGCTCGGGGTGAGGGTCGGCTGGGGGTCATTGCTGGAGGAGGCATCGGGGGAGATCGGCGGTGAGGGGTCGATGGCTGGAGGAGGCGGTGGAGGATGATGACCAGCGGAGAGGGGATGGCCGGGGTTTATATAGGGAGGAGCGGGGATAGGAGCGGTCGTCCGGTGGGGGAGATGAGCGGCTGGGAGGCGAAGCGGCGGGCTGCGACCGTTGGGAAGGCGAGGCGGTGAGGCGACCGGGGGAGACGTAACCGCCGGCGGGGATCGCGGCGGTCGGCGGAAGGAAAATGGTCGGGGAACGAAGGGTTAGGGATTTGGGATTTCGGGTTAGCGGGTGGTAGGTTCGGGTCGGGTTTGAGTTTCGGATCCGACCCGACCCGCTAGGAAATGGGTTGGGTTCAGATAGGCCGGTTCGGTTCAGAACTAAACCGGTTCAGGTGGGTTGGTTCAATAAACCGGTTGGTTTATTTTGGGTTTAATTAGAAATAAGTTTTTAGGTCTTTAAAACTAGTTCTGGGGTCCAATAAATTCCATAAAAATTACCCTATGTCTAATATTTTATTTTACACCCAAAAATATTATTTTCATAATATTTTAATATTTATTTTAATATTTAAAAATATTTAATTCAGAAGAACATTTATTTTAATTCCTGAAAAATCACAGAAAATTCCAGAAAAATTTCGAAATTTATTTTTTAAAATTTCTGAAAAATCTGGGGGTTTATAATATATATTATTTTTCCAGCACGGGCATGATAAGCGAGTCAACTACCAAAGCATGGGTAGGATATTGATTGTCTGAATATTGCATACACGCTCGGGTGAATCCAGATTTGACTTCCATGGATTCGTATCTAGCGTGCCCGAACTTTGTATGACATCTTAAGTGAAACTCTCATGTGACCATGCCTTGAGATTTTAAATACAATATAGGGTTAATTAGGTAATTAAAAGTGGCAGTAACATCTGGAAGGAACGGTATCCCTAGATCATGCCAACGAATATTCCCACAAAGATTCATTCTAAGTATGTTGTGAGTTGGCTACCACATATACTGTATATCATCTGCCTTAGTGGAGTGCAGTATCTGACTATTATTATTATACCGAGCCACCGTTTCACTATAGGAACACTGGAACCGCTAATACCGTATTTTTAGCCACGTGGCAATGGCCAGCAGTACACACCGATGGACAACCCAATTTAATGGATCCATCGGGCATACTTAAGCTGTAATATAGGTCTACAATAATAAGTCAAAAACTAATCTCATCCACACACAGAATAATAAGATCAACAGCAAATAAAGAAAGTACATCAATATCCAGTCTCAGCAAAGTATGTCGGGGAACAACCCGATAAAAGTCTAAAAATACTGGTTCATCAGACCAGAACAAAGGAGTCCAGAAATAAGTATCTGATGAGTACAAATATCATAATCTCAAGAAAAGTCTTCAGCCATCACCTCTGCTTCTAAGTTAGGTTCTCCTTCAGCAACAGCTTCTGGTACAGCTTCAGCTCCTGTCCCGTAAACCTCGGGATAATGTTCTTCTGCTAAACCTGGGGACATCATCCATTCCAGGTCCTCAGGGGACATAGCAAGGTACAAATAATACAAGCCAAAATAGATGCAGTAAAATAGAAAATAAAATAAGCAGGGTAACTACTTAACCATCTATGTAAAAATGCAACTAAGAGCAACACTAGTACTCAGGCTGAGACTGCTACAAGCTCTGCGTCGGGGAGCCGGTAGCAGCAATATCTAGTAATGGGTCTAGCTCTGCTCAAGATTCTACAACCTCACAATAGTAGTATATATATATATATAACAGCCTGTAGCCTGTGTGTCTCTCCCCACCCAATGTAACCACACGTCTCATGTCCATGTTACGCGAGATCAGAGCTAATGCAACAGTCATAATCCAAGAATATAATAACTATGTCCATCATGTATCCTACTCAGAATCACCTTGAATATCTCAGGAAGATTCTGTCAATGTATGGTGTCAAGTATCCTAGGTTATAATGTACTTGATAAACAAGCACGATAATGTAAAGGGTCTCGAATGTCCATCACTAAATGACGTACACAACTCCGCGTACGGGTTGGCACCCGACTGTAATCGGACGCTAAGTATGTCATACGGTCCTAGGTTATAGCATGTACAATAGTCACAGAAAATAAAGCAAGAGAACAAAATGAACTAATAAACTGCAATTTATGGCAAGGTACACTTGCCTGGGGTTGGAATACCAGTAGCGGTCCTTGTATCAGTGGGTTCAGCAAATACTCCTCCAAAAGCTGAAATGAACATTACCAACAGTCTCAGAACATAGAAAATAGCTAGAAACGTCTGTCCTTAAGTCCAGTTTGGACACAAGGGCAAAAACGATATTTCTGGGCCAAAGCGGGTCCATATGTGGGCCGCTTTGCACCGAAAAAATGCGTCAGGGTCAAAGGTCTCCAAATTTGTCCAACTTAGTGTCAACAAGTCAGGAACGTTGATACGAACCCAACGAAACTTCCAGAATTTGATTCCGATGAGCCGTTCTCAAAATCGCCCGTCAAGTGGAGCTTGTGGGGCCCACGACACGTGATTTTTCAACGTTCTCAAAATCGAACCAAACTTGACCCACAGGACCAGCGTATTGCTACGAGTCCGATGGCGCAAGTTTCGTCTCGATCCGACATGTATACACTAAGTTACAGCGAAATACAGAAAAGTCGGATACGGGGTGTTGTCCGCGGATACGCACTGATCCCGGTGTGCACTCACATCTGAATCGGCTTCTGCAAAATCCCACACGTCCGTATCTACGACGCGCACGTATCGGTGAAGACCGCACATGACCAAGTCGTCCGTTTGGCGGGACGTACTCAGTTCCGGGGTAAAACAGGGCTTAGTTTTTCCTGTTTTTGGATCGCGGTTCACGATCACCTCAGGACGCGATGCCCTGAGCGGGTTGCACGGGCACCGAGAGAGTCATACAAGCTTCGCAACGCAATAGACGGAATCGAAAATGGGGTTACGAGTAGGAAGTTATGGGTACCTGAACAGGGCCTCAAAACCAAGTACAAATCGTGTCCGACACGCGTCTGAACTAGGGCTGTGTCCGGTTCTATGGATCCTGTGTCCGATCGTGTCCAGGCTCGTACTCGCATTCTGGATCGTGTCCGTGTCTGCTGGAGTCAGCCTGGAGTGCGGGCGGAGGCGGCGCCGGTTCTGGGTGGGCGGTCCTGGTACCGTGGGTGGCCGGACGTCGACTGGACGGAGGAAATATAGGGTCGGGTTCGACTAAGTCTTCGACCGAGGTCCTGGGGTCCGGCGGGTGGTCGCTGGAGGTACTGCGGATGGGTCCGGGGGTCTGGGCGGTGGCGCCGGAGTCTGGAGGTGCTGGAGGAGACGGCCAAAATCTCGGAGCTCGCCGGAGAAGAAAAGGGCAAGGGGGAAAATCCGGCAGGTGGTCCGGGTATAAATAGAGGGGAATAGGGAGAGGAGACGCCGGGGGTTGGCCGGAAACTGAAGGGGACGGGTCGCAGGGTACGGGGGAGGTGAACCGAGGGGTCGGCCGGCGGCCACGGCAGCGGGAACGGCCGCCGGCCAGGTGAAGAGTCGGGCCGATCGGGATTCAGGGGTTAGGGTTTTAAACGGGTCGGGTCGGGTGCTGGCGGGTCGGGTCTGACCCGGATCCGACCCGCTAGCTGAGCGGTCCGGGTTGGTCAGACCGGCCGGTCCGCTCCGGTTCAGATTTGGGTTCGGGTTGGTTCATTTAATTGGTTTAATTTAAATAGTTAAATTTTAACAATAGTTTTTAATGCTTTAAAAATTCATCCGGGATCCAATAAATTCCCGGAAAAATACCCCATGTCCGGTTTTTAATTTTACACTAGAAAATATAATTTTCATCACATTTTAATATTATTTAAAAATTTATTTTAAATCAAACTACCTTAATTTATTGGTTTAAAAAATTACAAAAAATGCTAATTAATTCCAGAAAATTAAAATTTAAAAATTCTTAAAATTTTCAGGTGATTACAATCTACCCCCCTTAAGAAAATTACGTCCTCGCAATTTAAAGATTAAGCTACTAATAGAATATTACTACAGGAATTACAAAAATTACTTAAGATATACCTGCTTCCTCGAATAAATGGGGATATCGCTGGCGCATGATATCCTCCCTCTCCCAGGTAGATTCGCCAGAAGAGTGTTGCTTCCAAGCCACACGAACCAGTTTAATTGTCTGCCCTCGCAGTGTCTTCTCACGGGTGCCGAATATTCCCACTGGTTGTTCTTCATATCTCAGGCTTGGGCCTACTGCGATCTCAGAATGATCAACTATGTGACTTGGGTCAGTCACATACCTTCTCAACTGTGAGACATGGAATACATCATGCACTCCCTCTAAAGATGGAGGTAATGCAAGACGATAGGCTACCTCACCAATGCGCCCCAGAATATCAAATGGCCCAATGTACCTTGGACTCAATTTGCCTCTGCTCCCAAAGCGAATGGTTCCTCGAGTGGGTGAAATCCTAAGGAATACATGTTCTCCTTCCTTGAACTCCAGGGGACGTCGGTGTGTATCAGCCCAATACTTTTGTCTGTCCTGAGCTGCACGAAGATGATTCTGGATTTGCTTCACCTTCTCCACTGTTTGCATTACCAACTCTGACCCCAATATTTGACGCTCTCCGACGTCACTCCAGTATATTGGCGATCTGCACTTCCTACCGTATAATGCCTCAAAAAGTGTCATCTTGATGCTTGCTTGATAACTGTTGTTGTATGAGAACTCTACCAAATTCAAATGATCTTCCCAAGACCCTCCAAAGTCTAACATACAGGATCGCAGCATATCCTCCAAGATCTGGATTGTACGTTCTGATTGACCATCTGTCTGGGGATGATAGGCAGTGCTGAATTTTAGTCTGGTGCCAAGACTCTCTTGCATACTTCACCAGAAATGAGAGGTAAATCTCGAATCTCGATCTGATACAATACTAACCGGCACTCCATGCAATCTTACTATTTGTCGCATATACATGTCGGCTAGTATCTCTGTGGACTGTCCAACTCTAAATGGCAAGAAGTGTGCCGATTTAGTGAGTCGATCCACGATAACCCATAACGCATCTTTTCCGCTGGGGCTCCTTGGGAATCCTGTGACGAAGTCCATGGTGATATGTTCCCACTTCCATTCTGGTATGGGAAGTGGCTGCAACATTCCTGCAGTCCTCTGATGCTCGGCTTTCACTTATTGGCAGACCTATTTAGCTACAAATCTTGCAATCTCTCTCTTCATTCCATGCCACCAATAATACTGCCTTAGATCTCGATACATCTTTGTTCCTCCTGGATGAACAGAGTATATAGAGCTATGTGCTTCAGTCATTAGCTCCTGTCTCAGTTCTCCATTTGGAACATACAAACGATCTTCGCACCTTAATGTCCCATCCTCATGTATGCGAAGTCCCGTCTGCATGCCTGCTTCTGTCTTCTCTTTGAGTCTTCGAAATCTAGCATCTGTGGGCAAAGCTTCTTTAATCCTTTCCACAAGCGATGACTTCACTTCTAGATTAGCCAGCAGGCCACTCTGTCTTGGTAGAATAACCTCTATCTGAAGCTCCTGTAGATCTCTCAATAGCTCAGGCTGCATTGTCAAGAAATAAGTTGTAGGCTTCCTGCTGAGTGCGTCTGCTACTACATTTGCCTTCCCTGGGTGGTACTGCAGATCTATATCAAAGTCCACCATCAACTCAAGCCAGCGTCTTTGCCTCATGTTAAGCTCCTTCTGAGTATATACATACTTCAGACTTTTGTGATCAGTAAAGATCTCCACCTTCTCACCATAAAGATAATGCCTCCAAATCTTCAGTGCAAAAATTACTACAGCAAGCTCCAGATCATGCGTTGGGTAGTTCTTCTCATGAATCTTTAACTGTCTCGATACATAAGCAATAACTTTGCCATGTTGCATCAAAACACATCCTAAACCACTACTTGACGCATCGCTATAAACAACAAAACCGCCTGACCCTGAAGGAAGAGTCAAGACTGGTGCTGTTGTTAGACGCCTCTTCAATTCTTCAAAGGCCTTCTGACATTCTTCTGTCCATGCAAAGTCCTGATCTTTCCGTGTCAACTTCGTCATCGGCTCCGCAATCTTTGAGAAATTTTCTACGAACCTTCTGTAATATCCAGCAAGTCCTAGAAAACTCCTCACCTCAGCAACTAATGTCGGTGTAGGCCAAGTCTCAATGGCAGCAACCTTCTCTGGATCAACTGACAGTCCTTCTCCTGAGATAATATGCCCTAAGAATGGCACATTATCCATACAAAACTCATATTTACTGAGCTTAGCATAAAGCTTCTTCTGCCTCAACGTCTCTAGCACGATTCTGAGATGCTCCTCGTGCTCTTCGTGGCTTTTAGAATATACCAGAATGTCATCAATAAACACAACCATAAATTTATCCAAGTATTGATGGAAGACTCGGTTCATCAAGCTCATGAACACAGCAGGCGCATTGGTTAAACCAAACGGCATTACTAAGAACTCATAGTGTCCATACTTAGTCCTGAATGCTGTCTTCGGGATATCTTCCTTCCTCACCCTAATCTGGTGATAACTGAATCTAAGGTCAATCTTCGAAAATACCCTAGCTCCACTCAATTGATCAAATAAGTCATCAATGCGTGGCAAGGGATACCGGTTCTTAATGGTCACAGCGTTTAACGCCCTGTAATCAATGCACAGGCGAACTGTTCCATCCTTCTTCGGTACAAAAAGTATAGGTGCTCCCCAAGGTGAAACACTGGGCCGGATGAAACCCTTCTCCAGAAGTTCATCAACTTGCTTCTTCAACTCCACTAACTCCTTAGGTGCTAGCCGATATACAGATGAAGTGATAGGCTCTGCTCCTGGAGTTAAGTCTATGATGAATTCTATTTTCCGATCAGGTGGTAAACCTGGAAGATCATCAGGAAATACATCCACAAACTCTGAGATAACTCTTGGGTAACTTGACTCCCCTTCTACAGATAATACCCTAAGAGTTGGCTGAACACCCTGCTCTACAGCTCCTCGAAGAAATTCAAACTCTGAGTGTCCAGTTGGTCTGAATATAACTTTTCCAAGCCGACAATCAGGAGTAGCATGATACTGACTTAACCAGTCCATACCAAGTACAACATCATAGTCAGGCATAGAAAAGATCAGAAATTGGGCTCGCATTTCTCTTCCACAGACTACTACCGAACATGATCTACAGATATCACTAACCGGTATAATTCTACCTCCCATAAGAATTCTCTTAGTTTTCGGAAGGGGTGCAGTAGCTACTCTATGGGTGGCTACGAAGCTAGCAGCTATGAATGAGTGTGATGCCCCAGAATTAAATAAAACTATAGCAGGTAATGAAGCTACTAAAATGGTACCTGCTATAACTTTTCCAGCAATAGCTTCTTCCTGAACAGCCAATGCAAATGCCTGACCTCGTCCCTGAGCTGGACCCCTCTGCTGACGAGCCTGTTGGAATAGTGCTGCCTGAGGTGGCAATGGTGGTCTCGGCTGATATCCTCCTGGAGCTGGTGGTCTGACTCCTCCAACTACCGTCTGCTGTGCTCCCACTGCTGGATAATCTGGCCTTGGTGCAGGTAGAGCTAGTCGTGGTGCTCCCTCTCGGCGTTCTGAGCAATCCCTGGATAGATGCTGGTTGGATCCGCAAACCAGGCACAGTCCCAATTTGCGTCTGCACTCCTTTTCAATGTGACCCAACTTGCCGCAGAAATGATAAGTAGGTAGGGTTCTTGGTGCTGCTCTCTGCGGTAGATTCCTCTGGAGTCGCTTTGCAGAATCTCCTTGTGTTGCCTTGGATGGTACTGAGGTAAATGGCCGCTTCAAACTTGACTCCCTCCTGGTGACGCGCTCCATGCGTCGTGCTGCAGCAAGGACGTCGTTGTACGATGTAGGTGCAACAGATCCAATCAACCTCTGAAGCTCGAACCTGAGTCTGTCAAAGAACTTCTCCGCCTTCTCTTCTTCGGTAGGAATTAGAGAAGGGGCAAAATGACTCAGGCGAATGAATTCTGCATTATACTCCTCCACCGTCATGTTGCCCTGGATGAGGCGGTTAAATTTGTCTCTGAGTTCTGATCTGGCAACGGCTGGAATATACATCTCTTGGAAGAGTCTGGAGAACTCTTCCCAAGTGACTCGGTCATGTCCGAGCCTCCTCTCTTCAGCTATCCACCAGTGGTGCGCGTTGTCCGTCAGTTGCATTCGGACAGCAGTCATCCATCTCTCCCGCGGAAGTTCAGCTGCTTCCAACTGATGTTGTGTGTTTGTGAGCCATTCATGCACTTCAGTTGGTCCTTCCTTGCCCGAAAAGGTACGGGGCTTGATTTGACGGAAATCAGTGATAGTTCCCGTCGCTGGTCGCCTAGCTTGTGGGTTTGCCTGCTCCAATGCATTTACTAGGCTGGTTCTCAGGTTCTCTGCCTCCTGACGCTGCGCCTCCTGTTGAACTTGTTGTTGAGCTTGCATCATGGCATAAAACATCTGGAACATTTGCTGCCCGTCCATTGCTTGCCCAGGTGGAAAGGCAGGCATCTGTGGAGTGAACTGCGGCGGTGGTGGGATATCATCACGCCTGAACCTTGAGTTATGCTGCTCAGCTTGTCCACTTTGAGAGGATTGACCTCTGTTCCCTGGTGTAACTCCATCTCCATAGGTAACCACAGCGTCTTGTGGTGTACTCAAAGAAATTTCATCTTTATTTCTTGGATCCATCTTTCTGCATTCAAAATAAACTTTATGAGAACGTTTAGTAGAGTCAAGCAGGATGCAAATCAAGTACTTAATTCGAATGCGATTTGAGTTTCAAAACGATTCAACAAATATGGATGAGATACTATAACCTATCCTATCCTTTTACAGGTTTGTTTGGCCCCTAAGTTGGAACCAAACAATTTGCCGTAGACCTGCATGGGCCACCACAAAAACCATGTCACGCCCCAGTCCCAAAATATCGAGGGACTAGTCACGTGGCAATGGCCAGCAGTACACACCGATGGACAACCCAATTTAATGGATCCATTGGGCATACTTAAGCTGTAATATAGGTCTACAACAATAAGTCAAAAACTAATCCCATCCACACACAGAATAATAAGATCAACAGCAAATAAAGAAAGTACATCAATGTCCAGTCTCAGCAAAGTATGTCGGGGAACAACCCGATAAAAGTCTAAAAACACTGGTTCATCAGACCAGAACAAAGGAGTCCAGAAATAAGTATCTGATGAGTACAAATATCATAATCTCAAGAAAAGTCTTCAGCCATCACCTCTGCTTCTAAGTTAGGTTCTCCTTCAGCAACAGCTTCTGGTACAGCTTCAGCTCCTGTCCCGTAAACCTCGGGATAATGTTCTTCTGCTAAACCTGGGGACATCATCCATTCCAGGTCCTCAGGGGACATAGCAAGGTACAAATAATACAAGCCAAAATAGATGCAGTGAAATAGAAAATGAAATAAGCAGGGTAACTACTTAACCATCTATGTGAAAATGTAACTGAGAGCAACACTAGTACTCAGGCTGAGACTGCTACAAGCTCTGTGTCGGGGAGCCGGTAACAGCAATATCTAGTAATGGGTCTAGCTCTGCTTGAGAGTCTACAACCTCACAATAGTAGTATATATATATATAACAGCCTGTAGCCTGTGTGTCTCTCCCCACCCAATGTAACCACACGTCTCATGTCCATGTCACGTGAGATCAGAGCTAATGCAACAGTCATAATCCAAGAATATAATAACTATGTCCATCATGTATCCTACTCAGAATCACCTTGAATATCTCAGGAAGATTCTGTCAATGTATGGTGTCAAGTGTCCTAGGTTATAATGTACTTGATAAACAAGCACGATAATGTAAAGGGTCTCGAATGTCCATCACTAAATGACGTACACAACTCCGCGTACGGGTCGGCACCCGACTGTAATCGGACGCTAAGTATGTCATACGGTCCTAGGTTATAGCATGTACAATAGTCACAGAAAATAAAGCAAGAGAACAAAATAAACTAATAAACTGTAATTTATGGCAAGGTACACTTGCCTGGGGTTGGAATACCAGTAGCGGTCCTTGTATCAGTGGGTTCAGCAAATACTCCTCCAAAAGCTGAAATGAACATTACCAACAGTCTCAGAACATAAAAAATAGCTAGAAATGCCTGTCCTTAAGTCCAGTTTGGACACAAGGGCAAAAATGATATTTTTGGGCCAAAGCGAGTCCATATGTGGGCCGCTTTGCACCGAAAAAAATGCGTCAGGGTCAAAGGTCTCCAAATCTGTCCAACTTAGTGTCAACAAGTCAGGAACGTTGATACGAACCCAACGGAACTTCCAGAATTGGATTCCGATGAGCCGTTCTCAAAATCGCCCGTCAGGTGGAGCCTGTGGGGCCCACGACACACAATTTTCCAACGTTCTCAAAATCGAACCAAACTTGACCCACAGGACCAGCGTATTGCTCCGAGTCTGATGGCGCAAGTTTCGTCTCGATCCGACGTGTATACACTAAGTTACAGCGAAATACAGAAAAGTCGGATACGGAGTATTGTCCGCGGATACGCACTGATTCCGGTGTGCACGCACATCCGAATCGGATTCTGCGAAATACAACACGTCTGTATCTACGATGCGCACGTATCGGTAAAGACCGCACGTGACCAAGTCGTCCCGTTTGGCGGGGCGTACTCAGTTCCGGGGTGAAACAGGGCTTAGTTTTTCCTGTTTTTGGATCGCGGTTCGCGATTACCTCAGGACGCGATGCCCCGAGCGGGTTGCACGAACACCGAGAGGGTCATACAGGTTTCGCAACGCAATAGACGGAATCAAAAACGGGGTTACGGGTAGGAAGTTATGGGTACCTGAACAGGGCCTCAAAATCAAGTACAAATCGTGTCCGACACGCGTCTGAACTAGGGCTGTGTCCGGTTCTATGGATCCTGTGTCCGATCGTGTCCAGGCTCGTACTCGCGTTCTGGATCATGTCCGTGTCTGCTGGAGTCGGCCTGGAGTGCGGGCGGAGGCGGCGCCGGTTCTGGGTGGTCGATCCTGGTACCGTGGGTGGCCGGACGTCGACTGGACGGAGAAAATATAGGGTCGGCTTCGACTAAGTCTTCGGCCGAGGTCCTGGGGTCCGGCGGGTGGTCGCTGGAGGTACTGCGGATGGGTCCGGGGGTCTGGGCGGTGGCGCCGGAGTCTGGAGGTGCTGGAGGAGACGGCCGGAATCTCGGAGCTCGCCGGAGAAGAAAAGGGCAAGGGGGAAAATCCGGCGGGTGGTCTGGGTTTAAATAGAGGGGAATAGGGAGAGGAGACGCCGGGGGTTGGCCGGAAACTGAAGGGGACGGGTCGCCGGGTATGGGGGAGGTGAACCGAGGGGTCGGCCGGCGGCCACGGCGGCGGGAACGGCCGCCGGCCAGGTGAAGAGTCGGGCCGATCGGAATTCAGGGGTTAGGGTTTTAAACGGGTCGGGTCGGGTGCTGGCGGGTCGGGTCTGACCCGGATCCGACCCGCTAGCTGAGCGGTCCGGGTTGGTCAGACCGGCCGGTCCGGTCCGGTTCAGATTTGGGTTCGGGTTGGTTCATTTAATTGGTTTAATTTAAATAGTTAAATTTTAACAATAGTTTTTAATGCTTTAAAAATTCATCCGGGATCCAATAAATTCCCGAAAAAATACCCCATGTTCGGTTTTTAATTTTACACTAGAAAATATAATTTTCATCACATTTTAATATTATTTAATATCATTTAAAAATTCATTTTAAATCAAACTACCTTAATTTATTGGTTTAAAAAAATTACAGAAAATGCTAATTAATTCCAGAAAATTAAAAATTAAAAATTCTTAAAATTTTCAGGTGATTACAATTATTTTACAACTTTTATGTATTCGAGTTGGACCAGAGTTTGGTCGAATGCGTAGCTGGCATGTTACGTATTCCTAGTCCTACGTATTTTGGGACTGGGTATGATAGCCCAACTGCTCAAGTTATCATATTTCAAGTTATGCACTACCCATTGCACAATTATAAATGAATGAATACTAGATACAATTACAACATAAAATAGCTACATGCATAGCCGACAAGTACGCAACAATATGATCGTACGATAATTTTTGTGTGACAAGCATAAGTCTTTCAAGTTTACTTCTTATTATCTTTACTCAGTTATCATTATTATGGTGTCGTTGATCGGAACGCACAAGCGAGTCAGATTTTTAAGAGTGAAGACTTCAAAGAAGGGAGCAAATTGAAGGTAAGACCACTCACAAGTTGGTGAATTGGGGGAGAGAAAGGAAAGATCTTCAAGACTCCGCTTGCGCGTCGCTTATACGATCACCTGCATGCACCAACAGATGATCAATATCTCTTGCCTAGGTCTCCAAGGATTCGATACAAAATACGAAATTCAAATAACGAAGATAATGAAATCTATCGAAATCGTTCAAGAAAACACAAGTCACAAAAGCAACAAGAAAGTAACCAAGCGGCATCGAAAATGGACAAAAAAAACAGAGCAACAGAAAGGCCCCTCGCGACTCTACCGTCGAGTCCTTCCCCGAGGCACGATCCGTTGAATGTGGGACTTGATTCCGAAGAAACCAATCAATAACGATGAAATGATCTTTGATTCAATCTGTCCCGATCGAACGATACCAAGTATTTATTAGCCGCGCTCCCCGAACAGAGGAAACGGGGCACTACACTACCGTCGTCTCATTTCCTTCTTTAAAACACACATACTCCTTCCGCATAATCACACTGCTCCCTTCACTACTAGAAAAAGCGGGATTAGCGACGTATTTTAGCGACTCCTGGTATAAATGTCGCTAAATCAGCGACTCCATTAAAAATGTCGCTAAATGGCGATATTTAGCGACGTTTAGCGACTTTTATTAAGATTTTAAAAGATGAGTCACTAAGTTCAATTAAGGTCGCTAAACGTCGCTAATATATCTGATTTAGCGACGTTTAGCGTCGTAATTAGCGACGTATATGTCAAAAATATTTAGCAACGTGTTTAGCGACGTCTTTGACGTCGCTAAATTTTAATTTAGCGACGTTTTTATTAGACGTCGCTAAACGTCGCTAATTTTTGGTTAATTAGGGCTCAGATCCTTTTCCCCCATCTGTCAAAAATTTTGAAAGTTTTCGATTTCCCCCGCCCCTCCCCCCTCTCCGGCGATCGGCTATCCCCGGCTGCGGCTACTCCGGCACCCCCCTCCTCCTCCTCGAGCTCTAGGTAATCTCTCTCTCTCTCTCTTTCTCTCTCTCTCTCTCTCTTATATGACACTGACACAACTGATGACTGGACAGACACGACATATGCACACAGACACGACACACGCAGACAGACACTGACAGACACACACGATACACACACACACAGACGCAGATACACACACACACACACACTCACACACACACTGACACTGACACAGGCACGACACACACACACACTGACACACACACACACTGACACACACACACACACACACACTGAAACACATACAATATTCTATCTTCACTATGGATGTTTCTTCCTAGTTTGTCTTGTACAGAGGAGCATTGCACTTGTATGCACTGAGCATCCATGTCTCTCTCCCCCCGCAGGTCTTGCTACTATGTCCTCCATATTTTACTTACTATGATGATCCCCCTCTGCCTCTGTAAGAAGTAGAGACCCTTCGTGATGTACAGTTACTTTAGTACCTTGTAAATTCCCTACAGTACAGCCTAGCTTTATTGAATTGCAAGAATTATCTGCTTCTGGAGATCTGGATCCTGATTCAATTATCAGGTTCTTCAGGGGATCAAGGAGAAGAAACCATTGGAGTTTGCACAATTCCTACTTTAGCAATGGGTGCAGCAGAAATTAGTTGTGGAATTCAAGAATTATTCTAGATTTAGCTTATGATTCCTCTATTCCTGAATTCTTCGGTCTAGATGGTGCCTCTGTATATTTATAGAACAATGCAGCAGGAATTAGTTGTGGAAATTCTAGATTTAGCTTATGATACCTCAATTCCTGAATTCTCCTGTCTAGATGATGCCTCTGTATTTATAGAACAACTATATTGATAACTAGTAAATACAACAACTATATTGATAACTAGTTGCTCTAGATGAGCTTTGGGCCTGGGCTTCGAGGGATGCACTATGTAGCAAAAGATGTCATTGGCAACTCTTGTAAGCCAAGGCTTAACATAAGATCTAATCCATTTTATGTTTGTGTGTGTGGGCCTGGGCTTCGAGGGATGCACTATGTAGCAAAAGAGGCCATTGGCAACTCTTGTAAGCCTAGGCTTAAAATTGTTCATTCAATTTAATATGGAAAGTTAAGTAATTACGCATAGAAAAAATATTAAAAAATAAGAGACTTGGCCTCTTTTCAAGTTAAGTAATTCAAGCGCGCCGGTGGTCAGCCTCCTGCAGATCCGCAGTAGTATAGTTATTTTTATTATTATTTAGGATGTGATTGTATATTATGAATTATTGATACTTCAACAATAGGCATGATGTATGATGCTTCTTGTGGTCTTTAATTTTTTTTAGTTAATTTAATTGGATTATATAGTTATCTTGCATATCCACATTTGTCCTATACTATAATAATTTTTTTATGTGGCCCGATATTTCGCACGGGACTTTGCACATACTTCGTTGCACGTCTTGTGGGCCCACTGTCCCCCTCAACTCCCACTATTAATAAATGGAAGGAATGATACGCCTCCATGGCTTGATCCATTGATCTTCCGCCACCTAGTCAGGAACTTATACCTCTCTTCGGTAAACACAATGGTCACTCGAGTTCGATTTCTATATTATGAATTATTGATACTTCAACAATAGTCCTTGGTATTGGATACTTATCTCGTATTTGTACTGTTCATCTTATATATTGTTAAACTTTGGCTACATCTACAATTCCAGCATTGAATACTTAATTCCAGCATTGAATACTTACTTGATATGTCCCCACAAGGCACAATACAATGTCTAATATATATAGTTCCCAAAATATTAATATATCGACCTGGCTGATGTTGAACATTATAACGAAACATTGGAAAATACATATTAATTATATGCATTTTGGGAGAGAAAGAAACCATGGCCTTGAGAGCATTAAAATGTCTGGAAGAACTTAATCTCATACATGTTATAATAGGCATGATGTAATAAATAGCAAGTGGAGAGAAAACAAATAATTGCATATAATCTTCAAACCAGGGTTTTAAAAAGCTAACCGAAGATTGATCTGGACAAGACACTGGATCGGACCAAATCGGTTCAACTAGTAGATTAATCTAAGTAGCCCCAAGTTCAATTCCTTCTGGACACTAATTTTTTTTTTTTTTAAATTAACGACGTTTTTAGCGACGTTTAGCGACGTTAAGTTACGTCGCTAAATACGTCGTTAATTAGTGATGCTGTAACAAGTCGCTAAATATGTCGCTAATGACGTCACTAAAAACGTCGCTATACGTCGCCAATTGCTGACATGGCAGAATAGCCAGGTCATTAAAGACGTCGGTGTAACGTCGCTATATAAGTCGCTAATCAGCGACGTTTAGCGACTTTAATAAACGTCGCTATTTAGTGACTCGGCGTCGCTAAATTTTGCGACACATTAAAGTCGCTAAAAACGTCGGTATAGCGACGTTTAGCGACGTTTTTTTTATCGACTTGGTTTTTTCCGACAACTTATAACGTCGCTAATTACGTCGCTAAACCAAATTAGCGACGTCATTTGGTTTTTTAGCGACATTTTTAGACGTCGCTAATTTGACTTTTTCTGGTAGTACTTTGTCTTTTTTGGTACTCCTTTTACGTACACTAAACCCACATCGTTTAGCATATGTATTATAAAAATTATAGACATCTTCTAATGTTTCAAACTCTTGACTCAATTTAGGCTTTAACTCCGGGACTTACGGATAGTGTATAATGCTATCTGATTTATTAATTGGACCAAATTGTAAATTTTTACTTTCACTATCCACTTGTATTTTCAAATTGTGTCTACTCTCTAAATCCATATTTACGTCATTATCAATCTCCATTTTTTCCCTGGAAATAATATAGACATAATAAGTAGTTTCAAAACAACATAGAATGCAAGAAAAAATTCTCAATAAACTTATAATGCATTACAATCTAATGCAGAATCTAGGAGACCATGATCATATGAATGGTTTCACATATATTGTTTTATAATAACTTTTTTTAAAATATATAGAGTAGGTTTCACATAAATTGTTTAAATAAAATATCGATCTATTCACATGAATTCTTCAATCTAATAGCCAATATACTTCAATCTATTCACATGGAATATCCAGTTTAACACAAATATAGTACTTATAATTTGACATGAGAGACAACAATATCCACTTACTAATGTTATATGTTATAGATGTATTGATATTTGGAAAATAAGAATTCTAAAGTTAATGCCATGATACAATTTTCTGGAAGATTTCTAATTTGGTATGTCAAATCATGTAACCATTTGGAGCTTAGTTAACAGCCTACAACTGATACAAAGCAAGCTTCAATATACTTTGAAAACATATAAAATATATATAATCTGAAAAATCTTTCTTGATGAAATTCTAAATAGAACTAATTATTTGATTGGCACAAGAAGGTCATTGTATTGTATGACTATGGGATGATGTTCAAGTTTATGGCCAGTATTGCTAACCATTACTCATGAATAACAGCTTCAATTTATGAAGATTTCATATTGTGAATACCAAAGACATAAAAACAAACTCGATAAGACACAATAATTGATCCATCATCAATTATAATTGGGGGAAAACAAAACTCTAAAAACAATGGGTTCAATGCTACCTTGAGTTTAGAGATGTCGAGGTCGGATGTTGCACCGGCGGACAGAAGTATGCGGGAGTTGGCCGGGAAGAAACCTCAGAAGTTTGCGACGGTGAAGGCGTGGGAAACCTCGATTGGAGGTGCCTTGGCCGTTGCGAGATGGCACTGCAGTGGAGGAGTGGGGAACCTCGGAGTTGATGCAACGCGATGCAGCAAGGTGGAAGGAGGGGTGTTTGTGCCCTAGTGATTTTATTAGGTTTTGGGAAACTCTTTTGTTTGTTTTTTTTTTTTTTTGCTAAATTTTACTTTGATATCCTCAAATATTCTAAATATTCAACTTGATATTCTAAATTTTTTTATTCAATAACGTGATACCCTCAACTATTAAAACATTACAACTTAATATCAAAAAAAAAAAAAAAAACCTAAACTCCCCCTCCCCCTCCCTGAACAGCCTCCTCCTCCCTCTCCGACCGACTCCCCCTCCGGTCGTGCGGAGCGCATGGGGGCGGCCGAGCAACAACAGCGGCAACAGCAGCAAGCGGCGCACGGACGGAACGGGACTGCGCGTGGGCCCATGGCCGCGCGGGCGGGGTGGTGCTGCACGCGGACCTGGGAGCGGGGCGGGACGGCGCACACCGGAGCAGGAGGGGGTGCCAGGGGGAGGGGTTGCGGCTCGCCCGACTACGAGGCAGGAGGGGGGGGGGTGTTCATTGGCGGGAGGAGGAGAGGGGGGTTGGGGTGGGGGTAAAGAGGGTGAGGACATTTTTGGAAAAAAAAAATATTTCAGGGTATTAAGTTGAACATTTTGAAAGTTTAGGATATCAAGTTGAACACTTTGAATAGTTGAGGGTATCAGAGTAAAATTTAGCCTTGTTTGTTTTTAAAGATGGAAAGTCTTTCATTTACGGACATAATAGTTTTTCCGAGTTTTGCTTTTATTCTCTCTCTGATTCCTTTACTTTTTCGTAAGATGTTTCCGTGTATATATATATATATATATATATATATATATATATATATATATATATATATATATATATATATAGAAGATTACTCAAATTATCTGTGGAACATTGAAGTTTTAATTTTGCAGATAAAACATTGAAACGTCTTTTTTAAGGACGTTTATCAACCGAATGCCAAAAACGTCCTTAATAAGAACATTTTTTAGTAAAATATTTTTTTATTGCCAGTTTTAGAAGAGAATTAAAGAACAAAAAATCAGATTGCTCAAAGGACGAATTCCGTCGGCCAATTCAGATCTTCTTTTAATTCTTTTTAATCCACAGTTAATTCAAAATTAGCACAAAAACGTCCTTAGGACAATTGCTCAAAAACGTCCCAAATGACGTTTCAATATTTTATATGTAAAATTAAAAATTTAATGTTCTACAGGTAATTTCTGAAAATTTCTATGATGGATAGAAATTTTATATATATATATATATATATATATATATATATATATATATAGACTACGAAAAGTGATACTAGCTAGGGGACTAAGTTTGGATGCTATCATTGAGAAGGAGATCATATGCTCGATCAAGCTTGCAAATGAAATGCAATATGTATAGACCAACTAGAATGTGCTTCTGTGCTCTTAATGATCGATCGAATCGATCTACCGGATTAATTACGCACGCGACAAGATGCTCAAAGTCCTCCTCTAATCTAGGATAATTATAAGGGCACTACACTTTTTATTTGGGGCTAGCCCAATGTAAATTTTTTCAAAATTACAAGTTTGTCACTCTCATAGTTACTTGGGGTTAGCCCACACCAAGGTATAAAAGTGAATTTTTTTTTCTATTTTTGGCATTCCACCTAGACTTGAAGAAACCCTCATTCCACCAAGCCTAAACCTAAAATTGGAAATTGCTAGTTGTGGTTGGAGGAGGATTTTACTTTGGTGATACTCCAAGGAATATTCTTCCGGTATGTCTTCGACAACCTACGATGAATAAGTTTTGCGATTGTCCGAAAAAGATTTAGTTTATTTTGACTATTGTAGGAACAATGCATGAAAATATGTTCGATGACGAAGTCGGATCGTCCAATTCATTAAATATGCACTCCGGACGTTCCGAAGAACATGTTGGTTGTTCCGAAGCACGTACGGTATGTAAAACGACAACCCTAATTCGACAGTCACGAGTAAGGACTGTAAAAATTAGACAGTCCTATATAAATATAGGACTGTCAAATATTCTACAGTCCTAAATTAATAGAGGACTGTCATAAATTCGATAGTCCTATATAAAAGTATGACTGTCATAATTTTGACAGTCCTATTTAAAAATAGGACTGTAAAAATAGTGACAGTCCTAGATAATTATATGAAGTTATTAATTTTTATATTATTTTATATTGGTTATAGGACCAACCTTGTTCAGATATTGTGGTACATCCTGCTGTTGGTGTTGATGTGGATGATATTTTCTCAACGGATATTCAATTTGCAACCCATGAAGAAGCATTAGAGTGGTACAGAGAAGTTGGAAGACGACATAACGTATTTATTGTCATTGCAATATCCATCAGATCTCGACCGGGCCGAAAATATCTTGAGCTGGGATGCGAAAGAGGAGGTGTGTTTAGGGAGCATCATAAAAAGGGTGTTGTTGAAAAAGAAATCCCTAAGAAAAACGTTGGGACGAGAAAATGTGGTTGTCCATTGAAGGTGTTGATTGTAAAAGTTGAAGATATGAAGTGGATAATCGAAGTTAAGAATGGAAGACACAATCATCGTATTCCAGGGACACTTACGGGTCATGCCTACGTGGCACGGTTGAAGGAGGATGAGAGAAAGTTGGTTGAAGAATTGTTCCTTTCAGGAGTTGCACCGAAACAAATTTATTCTGCCGTGCGACAAAAACAAGCTGGGAATAAGTCTACCATGAGGACGATCTATAATAGTTTGGCCAGAGCGAAATGCAATAGTATGAAAGGAAGAATGGCGATGCAGTAAGTATTGAAGTTGCTTGGGGAGCATCACTACGTGGAGTACCATAGAAGACATCCACAAACTGATGAACTCCTTTCGTTGTTTTGGGCTCATCCTGATTGCACACACTTGGCTCGGTCCTTCGCAGACGTGTTGGCCCTTGATTGTACATATAAGACCAACAAGTTCAAGATGCCTCTTTTTCACGTTGTCGGGTTTACGTCTACGGGAAAAACATTTACAGTCGCTTTTTATTTTATGAAGAGTGAGACAATAGAGGATTACACATGGGCGTTGAGGAAACTACAATCCCTTTACACAGGTTACAAAGAGCCCTCTGTTTTTGTTACTGACAGAGAATATGCGTTGATGAATGTTATAGATATTGTATTTCCTCATGCACATAGACTACTATGCACTTGGCATATAAATAGAAATATCCAAGCTCAATGCAAAAGAAAATTTGAAAATGTGGACGGTAAAATCGACATGCTTCGCTTCGAAGAATTCTACAGTGATTGGAGTCTTGTATGGCAAGCAAGTACTACAGACAGCTACGACACAGCATGGTACATGTTCCAACAAAAGTGGAAGACGAGTAACCCGACATGCATATCTTATATCAAAGATACTTGGCTAGAACCACATAAAGAGCAATTCGTCTTAGCATAGACCAACATGGTGAAGCATTATGGCACGATCACTACGAACCGGGTCGAAGGATCACACTCATGTTTAAAAAGATATCTACGGTCATCGGTCAGTAATTTTATCTCTGTTTGGCAACCGATTCATTTGATGACTATTGTCACGGTGAACGATATTGTAGCATTATTTGATATGAGCCTCAATATTTCAAAGCATGAATACAAGTAAGAACACCTCTTGGATGGTTTAACCCATGTGGTATCTCACAAGGCCTTGGGCTTATTGTTTGAGGAGATTCGTAGGTCAAAGTCGGTGGGTTATGATCCCGAGATTTGCGGTTGTTCATATCGACATTCACTCGGACTTCCGTGTGCACATGAGATCAACGAATATCGTCGTGAATCTATACCTATTCCAATAGATGGTGTTGATCAACGTTGGCGACAGCTGTCGATAATGCCGACGGTGGAAGTTCAAGTTGATTTCTTTGTGTTGTCCCAAGTGAAACTACTGCACGCAAGGTGGTGTGGCACATCGGAACCGGAGAGAAGGTCCATTGAGATTAAAATTCAAGAGATTGCAGTCCCGGCAATAACTCGATTGCAAGAGCCATCCGTTGTTCGAACTCCTAAGGGAAGACCACGGTCAAGAAAGAGTAGAGCAAAAAAGAAGGAGGAGGAGTCAACTAAAAGAGATCCATCCTTATTTGAACATATCGAACGCAGGTTGGAGGCAAAGTCCGTAATAGATCGGGGGGTATTTCTGCAGAAAAAGAGTAAGCTAACTATTCGAAGGGGGAAGAAACAGAAAACGATAGATGCAGTCACGGTGGAGGGTTTTGATAACTTTTCTGATTCTTATAGTCTATACATTAATAATTTCCTACCTGAGATACGAAATTTCATTTGGTCTATTGTTGATGTTCCAAAGGATGGCCATTGTGGATACCATGCACTAGCAAGACAACTAGGCTATTCAGTTGAAGCAGGATGGAGACAGGTTAGGGAAGAGCTGTACGAGGAGTTGGAGTCGCGACTAGCCTTCTATAGCCAGATACTTGGCGAAGAAATTGTTGGAGATTTGTTGGCAGGCATACCTTGTACGAAAACAGTTACCGGACCAGACCATTACATGGATGTCCCACCTGCTGCTTACGTATTCTCTAATAGGTATAAGTTACCTATTATAATTATCTCACAAGGTATTAACAATACTTTCTTTCTAATATGTGCCCCCCCCCGGCCGAACACCGAGTATCCAATCTATGTTGCATAGGGCTTGTCGGACAACACTTCGCCATCCCAAGGTTGATCGCTCATTCTCCTATTCCTCCACCTTCTACGCTTTGGTATAAACACACACCTGAGGAAGCGATCGCATGGACGACACCCTACAAGGATGCAATGGCTGCCTATAAGAAGATGATGAAGATGGAGGATCCAAAAATCATGCCGAACGACTACTTTGATATTCTAATCGATTGATACTGTATATTGAAATGTATTTTGTGTTGATCCATGTATGTTTAACTGTATATTGAACTATATGTTGTATGTTGTGTGTATGTTGTGTAATGAAAGGAGTTATCTAATTTATACTAATAGATTTTGACTGTATATTGTGCATTGCTACTAATAACTTAAGACTGTCAATATGTAAGACTGCCAGGATACTAGGACTGTCACAATTTTGGCAGTCCTAGTATATACTAGGACTGTCCAAATTATGACAGTCCTAAAGATTACCTACTGTCATATATGTAAAATTAGCTACACTGTCTGCAAATTGGACAACAGTATATATGCAGCTCAAATTGATAGTTTAAACTTTCATACAACTCAAATTAACTCAAAGTGTCAATAGTAGCAAATTTATTAAAACTGTCAATAGTAGCAAATTCAATCAAAGTTATACAACTCAAAATCATAGTTTAAACTTTTACAATTCTCAAAAGTCATATTCATTCAAACTTTTACAACTCAAAATGATAGTTTAAACTTCATGGCGCCTCTTTGTACGTTGCTCTCTATTTTCCAAGAAAGAAAATCTTCAGCGTTGTCGATTTGTTGGAGTTCGTCATTGATTGTCATATAATTCGAACCCTGGCAACTTACGAGGCTTCTTCCCAACCTCTTCACTTTCCTTGCCTATTCATGAGAATTTAAAAAAATTGTTAGCCACAGTTACAAATATCAAACTTAAAGTCTACAAGTTGGCTCACCATCTTGACCAGTGTAGTATACAAGACCGATTTGGCAGAAAGATCTGACGATACACGCACAATATCCCCTCCGCATTGGAACAAGGTCGGTAGTCCGACACCGGCGTAGTAGGCGAGGTAGTCGTCGCTGCACTCCACCATATTGAATGCTGCTTGCCGGTTGGTATCTCTAATAACGTGGCGTTGCCACTCGGTGAAGAAGTCCGATACCCAGTTGAACGACGCAGGAATATAGTTTAGCGGTTTTGTCCCGCGGAGGAGTTATCATTTTTCAAAGTGCGCCTTGGGACAGTTTGTGTAACACCCCATTCCGTTCAAGCGGACTGCCGTCTCAATCGGCAATCGTGCAGCTGTCCCGACCTGCTTTGCCTCGATCAAGAGGCAAAGATATCCAGACTTGTCCCTACAGGATCCGGCTTGGACTTTCAGAGGCTCGCTCAGACGTATTGCTCTACCGAGGCGAATCGTCGCTAAGGTGGGTGGTTACGGTGAACTTGTCTTTGCTTAGCCAGCACACATAAAATCTGAAATATTTATGCTAGTCGCTAGGTGAATCACCCCCTGCATGCTAATAAATCCAACGCACCTAGTTAAGGGAATAATCCCAACTCATATTGCTTGCTAGAACATGGAAAAGGAAATACTGCTTATATTTAGACCCTCGCATGCTAAGTCCCTTAACGGTTTCATCTCTCGGACTACCTTCGGGCCCGAGCAACGTGCCTGCTTATGTTCCTAGAAATGCATGCTTGTCTGCTTGATAGTTACCGTGTTTTCATCCAAACCCCGGGAGACTACTACGTAGTCGTTCCGTGCCTGAATGTTCCTGCAAGTATCCAGGACCGTTAGGTCACCAGGCAGCCCCGAACCAGGGGAATGCATCAAGACAAGTTAATCACTGTACAGAATCATGATTCAAGCACCTCCTGTAATCGTGCACTACTGTACTACTGTTATACTGTTCTACTGTACCACTGTACCACTGTACTCCTGTTTTACAGTACTCGAGTATCTAGTGAAGGAGAAACTGGCCCTGACCCTGACCTGCATGTCGCGGACAACTCGGAAACGAGGCATAGTTCCACGGACGGTCTTCGGGGCACTGGGGCCGCTCCGATCCGGATGGAACTCCACTGTTTCAGCCAACTGTACTGGACGAGATAGTGTGCAGCACCTACCGTTCTTTCGCTGCATATCATCCGCTCCATGGCTGAACTTACTGTATAGTCTACTGTACTAAACGAGATGGCTTATAGCACCACTGTACTTTCGTTACAAACTACTCTCGTTTAAGACTAGTGTCCATAATGGCCTTGCCAGCGACCGTGTTCATATAGATAAGTCATCCTCGCTTAGCGGCTATCCGCGTGCGAGTCACTGCATCGCAACAACTGAACACCTGAACGATCATGTTTAAACGACCCTTCGTGTATGCATATGCTTGCCTCCTGAATGTTTATACATGCCTCTGCTCGAATTAACAATGTTGCCTTAATGTTGCCTTGGACAGGGAAGAGATGGTAAGTTGGTAAGTCTCGCCGTGTTTCCTCTCATGTTGCACGGCGCACTGCCCGACACGTTAAGCTGTTCAATGTTTGCATGAAACTGATCCTAAGGCAACTAGAAAGACAACTTAATAGTTGTGCACGGAACCTGTATTACGTGTTTGGATTTGTCGAGCGGGCGAGTAGCTTCCCCACCAGTGCATTCAATGTACTGATAATCCACCAGTTTGATATGCAGGGTGCGGGAGAACCTCGTGCGGTGCGGACGCCTCCTTCGTGCGTGCTAAGGCCAGGAGTTCCCTCTGAAGCCTTGCAACGGTGCGTCCGGGACTGAAGCGCTTATACAAGACATAAGTTGTGAACATCGCCTGACCATCGCCTGTACATTCATTCCACAGTTGTAGCCACTTGGCACGCTTTTACTGTTTCAGAGAGAGAGGCTTGAGCGACTTGTAATCTCGGCTATACGCCGCCTGTAATATATGTTTCATATCAATAAAGAGATTACTTTACTTGTTTCGATGCTTCCGCTATATTGTCGACTCAGTAAACCTGTTACCGATCGCTATGCGTTCCTAAACTCCGCTGCACTCGGACAATCTGTGCGACTCTGTGGCTTAGAACTCTTGCCGCCAGCCAATGAACCATGGCCTTGCACGGGTGTGGATCACGCTCGTGCGGCATCACGCCCGGATAGGTTAAGCGATCGTTCCGCGGGAGCGCTGGCGAGGGTGATTCCCGCCTAGCGGGAACGGCCGATTTGCCTGCGGGAGATCAGGGCGTGACAGTTTGTACGTAGCCAAACTGACGGAGCACTCTATCCGGCATATAAGCCTCTACGATTTCATGACAACTGATAAGACCGTGATATAAGGCGATTGGTTGCAATGGACGGGTAGTCTGTCGCAAATCACTGTATGGATCACATACAATCTGTACCTCATAAAATTTAGCATAACGTCATTTAGCATAACGTAGTAAATTAATACCAATTAAGTACAAAATTAGGTCTAAATTCACCTCTTCTGACGTCATATCTTCGAGTGCATGCCGTAGGGCGGCCAATGTGTGAGAACGTTTGGCATCTTTCTTAGTTGGCTTCCATCGGCACATTCTAGGCAGGTTCTCGTCATACCCTCGGTTCAGTTTCGCCCGCTGCAGGGTTGGAAAGTGTTCGTATATCCATGCCTTCACGTAACCAGGTTAAAAATATATTAGTCCAAAAATAAACAACACAATTCAAATTTATGTATACAAGTTGACAAAGATATATCTATACATGGAGTAGAGTCTGGCATCCGGATATTGTCTTCGAACCCACACGGGATGCCGCACCAAGCTCGCGGTAAAGGTATGCCAGTATACCGCTTCCCCAAGAAATTTCGTCTACCGTGTCAATGTTTTCCAAATTGAGGAGATATTTGGCATTTATGGACGTTCCAGACTTATCAGTAATGCCGACAGCCCCTAAGATGAACTACATATATCCGCGGGCCACATTTTAGCTATTATCAATTTCGGGGGCCGGCTCAGCGAATATCTCCTCCAAATATTTTAGAGGAAGTCCGTAGGACTTCTTGAATTCTCGAAGACTAGTAAAACTAGTGGCATCAACTCCCAGACACCCTGATACATAATCCACAATATAGTCGTAAAAGTTGATGCTCGACTCATCAAAAGTTTGATTCATCATGACTCGACCATCAACCCTAAGTCCCAATATATGATGGACATCATCAAAGGTAATCGTCAACTCCCCATTGGGTAGATGGAAAGTGTTGGTTTCTGGATGCCACCGTTCTACAAATGCTGAAATCAGTGCATTATCCACCGTCGTATATGAGTAGCTACCCAAATATTGTAGACCGGTGGGACTGATTTCATACCTCCATGTATTACATTTTTTTTCGTGGTTGATCACCGTCAACATACGAGAACTCTCCTGAAAAGTCAACAATTGGATGAAATTATACCTCTATGTAAAATGAACTTTGAACTTACAACTATATATAAATTTATCATAACGTAATGTACTTACCGGATTGTTCCATATTTGGTATGCAATATGGTTTTCGAACGACGGTAACATAGAGCAACCGTTTGGACGAGTGTCGACTGGACTATCTGCCTGCTCAGAAGGTCCTGAACCATCAGTAGTCCGGTTTCCGAGAGTTTATGGGAGACTCTCGACAGGACTATCTGCAGGCTGAGAAGGTCCTGAACCATCAGTAGGCCGATTTGGAACATTTGGCATGTCCTCATCGGAGGAGGAAGAAGAACCGAAAGAACTAGGAGGAGCACGTCTCTTCGAACGATTGGCAGTCTTCTTCGTCAATCGACGTTTCCTCACTTCAGGGCGTGTCTCGGGCTCGCGGATAGTGACGCCTGGTTCAATAGTACGCGAAACTGTGCGTTCCTTACGCATCGACGCAGTAGGGCGTCTTCTCATTATATCTTCATCCACAGTGTCCTTTCCAGGGGCATGACTATAAGACAAAAAAAATAATTTCTATTTTAACATCATAATTTAATTTTACATTAAGGACTGTAGCAATTTCTACAGTCCTGTAAGTATACAGGACTGCAGAATTTTCAACATTCCTAATTTTTTAGGACTGTTGAAATGCCTACAGTCCTATATAAATTTAGGACTGTAGACAATTCGACAGTCCTTAATATAGATAGGATTGTCGATTTTCTTACAGTCCTAAATCTATATGGGACTGTAGGAAAATCTACAGTCCCGCCCGATACTGCTCGACAATGTCGACGATTCTCGACATTGTATGTCCTAAAATAGTGTTCGATCAACCAAGTGAACGTCTAAACTACATCCTAAACTCCGCCAAGGACTTGTATGCCCTCATTTGAAGAATGGAAAAAAAATCACTCAAATTTTTCAAAATGCAATAGGATTTTTAAAAAAATTTGGACAATTTTGCAAATACAATAGCACAAGGAGAATGATGATTTGTACCTTAATTCTTTCAAGACTTTGGGAGCCATCGACAAGGAGGAGGAGGACAGACTCTCGGAGATCGGCCGACGGGAGGGGGGAGAGCTCTGGTGGGGTGGGGAGGATTTTGGAGTGTTTGGGAGAAGGTTTCAAAGTGGACTAGTATGAGTAAACTAATGGACTAATGTAAGTAAAAAATTTTCATTAATGAACTAATCTCAATCCTGAGCTAGTCTCAAGTAAATATAGTAATGCCCTTATAAATTACCCTAATCTATAGCTTGGTGCAGTCTCTCGACGCATATAAACAGCGGTGTGGTCCTTTGGTGATGAGTAAAGTTAGCTAGGCCTGAAATGACAAGGGCTTAGGTTGTTGCAGCACTGGAACAGTCCAAAGGAGTTGGCATTGGGTGGTGAGGAAGCTCACATGGTAGCCACAGACAACAACAAGAGGAAGCCGATGAAGTAGATCAGTGGAGAGGTCCCCCACTTGGATCTCACTTGAACAAGCTAAACCTAGATAGAACCCAGGGTACTATGGTACTACCACCTATTAAGTATAGGACACCCTCTCTACTCCTAGGACAGAGACCCTTCATTGGATGAGTTGGGAGTCTAGGGGTGGCGTGAGTCAAAGGTAGACATCTGGGGCTTTGTCATGTATATATAACTTTTTTTTTTTTTTTTCACTTAAGTCTCATTTGGTTCGCCAAAAAAAAAAAAAAAAAATTTAGAGAAATAATATAATTTTTATCGATTTTTTTTATATTTAGAAATATCAAAAAAAAAAAAAAAAATGAAAGAAAAAATGAATACTTGTGGGAAAGTAAATCTTTAAGTGGGTGGAGGAAACAAATTTTTTTTCTACTTTTTTTTTATTGGATTTTTTTTTTCTCTCCTCCATTACTTTGGCAGTCAAACATAGAAAACAAATGACAAAGACTATGAGGAGAGATGAGAGAGTCCTCGCGTTGGAGCCGTCGGTGGAAGTGTGAGGGCGTCGGATTGCATGTTGTTGTGACAAAGATGAAGAGGAGAGATGAGAGAGAGAGATGAGTTAGAATTTTAGGACCGAAAGTTGTGATGTGTGTATTATGCTAAGGGCACGAAAAAAATAATTTTAATGTTTAAAGAACAAAATTATCATTCTCATTTCGCGCGTTTGGTTAGAGAACCACTTTCTCTCTACTTTAATAAAAATAAGATTTACTATTTATATTATCACTTCAACAAAAGTTATATTTTTTTACTCAAAAATGTTTACTTCTAATCTCCACTTTTTTAAAATATTCAGACAAATAATTTTTTACTTTGTTCCACTTTACTACGATGCATATACAAATGTCGATTTTTATATTTGTTTATCTTACTCCATTTTGTCCAACAAAACAATCCCTAACCTTCACAATTTACTTGGGACGGATTTTTTTTTTTTCTTTAACTGTGAGCAACATTTTTTTTTCCAAAGTCACAATAGGGTTGGAGGTGCTCTATATAAGCTAATAAATTAGTTTTGTTGCTTTGATTATCATTGGAAGGTACTCTCCCTCCTCCGAAGTCCATACCAAATGCCAGATAGCTATGATTACAAATAACGCTGGCTGCTGCTGCTGCTGCTGCTGCTGCTGCTGCTGCTTCTTCTTGTAATGGGAGCCAACCATGCCCACCATTCCTTTAGTATCTCTCTCCCTCTCTTAATATTAATTCCAATGGTAAACAAATTAAAGGACACAATACACATACTTTAGTAACATGTACATGAATTGTACGTGATTAAAAATATTATTAATAAAATAAAATAAAATTATTATAAATATTATTATTTTTAGAAACAAAAAATTTATTATAGCAAAATAAATTTATATTAAATTTATGCAGACGAAACAAGTTTGAATAATTTTGAAATAGAGACAGAGTCCGCCAACAGTATTGACAGAAAACAAAAAAAACGAACACGTAGGCAAAAAAGTCAAAAGTGGACCCCACATGCTCAAATTTCGTCAACACTGTTGGCTGAATTTATGCAAGCACAAATTCAGCCAACAGTGTTGACGAAATTTGGCCTTGTGGGACCCGCGGGTTGGTTTGGGTGGTTGGATTTTGTTTGGTTGGTTTGGTTTGGTTTATTTTATTAGTTTGTTTTAATTAATTATGTTTTGGTTTTTTTTATTCAGAAAATTTACTGTAATGAAATAAATTTATATTAAATTCATGCAAACAAAACAAGTTTGTAAATTTTTTAAAAAAAGACAGAGTCCGCCAACAGTGTTGGCGGAAAACACAACTGATGTACACGTAGGCAAAAAAAAATAAAAAAAATTTAAGTGGGGTCCACAAGCCAATTTTTGCCAACACTGGAGGCCAATTTCAGCCAACACAGTTGACGAAAATTGGGTGTGGGGGCCCACAGGTTCATTTGATTGGTTCGGTTTGGTTTGTTTGGTTGGATTTGTTTGTTTGGTTGGTTTTAATTAGTTATGTTTTTGTTTTTGTTTTATTTATGTTGTTTTGTTTTGTAATTAGATTTTAAAAAATTTTATTTTAATGAAATAAAATTAAAATAAATTATTTGTAAAGAAAAATTTAGAAAAAAAATTTCGCAAATTTGTTCTAAAGCATCAAAATTTGTATAAATTCCATCTAAAGCATAAAAGTTTAAAAAATTACGAAAAAAATATCAATTGGACATTTATATTTTTAAATATTATATTTCTATCGTTAATTTTCTCGCCGTTAACAGACGTTAAAAATAATAATAATAATAATAATATGCCGTAAGAATCTTACGTCTGCCGTTGAGCAGACTTCGAGCGGCCATAACTACTTGTTTTGAAATTATTTTTCGTTAAACAATAAGTCGATTTGTATGTTTTCGACGAGAGTAACACAAATCGTGTAGAAAAAAATTTATCCGTAGCAAGACACATGTTACAGACAAAAATTTAAAATTTAAAACTTTAAAATATCATAACTTTTGACTGAGAGATCGAAACAAGCTCCAGTTTATACCAAAATGACCGTATCGAAAAGTACTATGGGATAAACCGTTTCACTGTTTTACGAACTTCGAAATTTTTTAGAATCGCAAAAAAATGATGTTTCGATGTCCGAATTTTGCTTTCGGTAATTTTATTTTCGAATATTTAAAATTTACTGTAGCGAAATTAATTTATATTGGGTGTGGGGTCCACGGATTTAAAACGATGTTTCGACCTTAAAAAAATTAGAAAAAAATTTAAAAAGAAAAAAAATTTAAATTAATTGTTTTAAATCCGTGAGGCAAAAATAGTGGACATAAAACATGTGGAAAAAAAATATTTCTAATTTTTTTTACAATTAATTTATTTAATTTTATTTCGTTAAAATATATTTTCTTAAATTAAACTAAACTAAATAAAAAAAACTAAAACAAAACTAATTAAAATAAACTAATAAAATAAACCAAACAAGCCAAACCAAACCAACCATACAAAACCCAACCACCCAAACCAACCTGCGTTGTGCTTGCACAAATTCAGCCAACAGTGTTAGCAGAATTTTGCCTAGTGGGATCCATTTTTGACCTTTTTGCCTACGTGTTCATTTTTTTTTTATTTTCTGCCAACACTGTTGGCGGACTCTGTCTCTATTTCAAAATTATCCAAACTTGTTTCGTCTGCATGAATTTAATATAAATTTATTTCGCTACAGTAATTTTTCTGTTTTTTATTTAGTTTAGTTTTGGAATTTGATTTAAGAAAATATATTTTAACAAAATAAAGTTAAAATAAATTAATTGTAAAGAAATATTTAGAAATATTTTTTTCGCACATGTCCACTATTTTTGCCTCACGGATTTAAAACAATTAATTTAAATTTTTTCTTTTTAAATTTTTTCATAATTTTTTTTAGAGGTCGAACATCGTTTTAAAACCGTGGGCCCCACACCCAATATAAATTAATTTCGCTACAGTAAATTTTAAATATTCGAAAATAAAATTACCGAAAGTAAAATTTGGAGGTCTAAACATCGTTTTTTTGCGATTCTAAATTTTTTTGAAGTCCGTTAAACGGTGAAACAGTTTATTTCGCAGTACTTTTCGATATGGTCATTTTGGCACAAACTGGACCTTGTTTCGATCTCTCAATCAAAAGTTATGATACTTTAAAGTTTTATATTTTATATTTTTGCCTGTAATATGTGCGTCTTGCTTCGGATAAAATTTTTTTCTACACGATTTGTGTTACTCTCGTCGAAAACATACAAATCGACTTATTGTTTAACAAAAAACGATTTCAAAACAAATAATTATGACTGCTCGAAGTCTGTTCGACGGCAAACGTAATATTCTTACGGCAGATTTTTATTATTATTAATTTTTTTAACGTCTGTTAACGACAAAAAAATTAACGATAGGAATATAATATTAAAAAATATAAACGTCCAAAGGACGTTTTGATACTTTTTTCGTAATTTTTTAAACTTTGATGCTTTAGATGGAATTTATACAAATTTTGATACTCTTGATGCAAATTTTCGAAATAAAATTTTCTTTACAATTAATTTATTTTAATTTTATTTCGTTAAAATAAATTTTCTTAAATTTAATTACAAAACAAAACTAAATAAATAAAATCAAAACATAACTAATTAAAACAAACCAAACCAACCAAACAAACCAACCCAACCCAACCCTTGGGCCCCCACACCCAATTTTCGCCAACACAGTTGGCTGAAATTGGCCCCCCCCCCCACCTATTTCAGCCAACAGTGTTGGCAGAAATTGGCTTGTGGGGTCAACTTTAATTTTTTTTCTGCCTACGTGTACGTCTGTTGTGTTTTTCGCCAACACTATTGGCGGACTCTGTCTCTATATCAAAATTTTATAAACTTATTTCGTTTGAATGAATTTAATATAAATTTATTTCGCTACAGTAAAATTTCTGTTTTAGAAATTAAACTCAGACAATCAAGAAAAATATCTCACACCTTAACCACTTGATTTAGAATTACTTAGTTATAAATAAATTATATTAGGTAGTTAAATAGTTAGCTAGTTTTTTTTTAAAATAATTAATGAATGGTTAACAAACGACTTAGACGACTCAATTTTGAACCGTTTTCAAGCCTCTTTATATTAGTAGAGATATCTCTGTGTAAAATTATATATGCACCTAGACAAAATCATCTTTTGATAATATAAAAAAATAAATAAATTAAACAATATCAATCAAAAAAATTTTGCAGATTTGCAAAAAAATGTTATTTACTCCCATCATCGATGTCAAATTTTAGATTTTGAGATATAAGTAGTACTCAAAAATTGGTGCCCTCAAACCTGAATATTCATATTACTTTTTTTTCACCGACGATTATACAATAGTATTATTGTACAAAATTCAGAAGATAAAATAATATAAAATATAATATCCGAAATAATATTATACATATGTGTATGTGTTGTGCATAATAAGAGAAGTCCGATAGCAATATTATTCTGCTACAAAATTATATTTCTATAATAATAAGAAAAGAAAAAAAAATTCTTGTGAGTTTTTCAGTTGTGGATAATTTTGAGATACCCCTGTAAGTTTAGGTGGCCTTGAAAAACCCAAGGAACTTAACAAGTGGTATTAACATGAGTTTCACGGGTTATTTTAAAAAAATTTCTATAATTTGTTTTGTAGAATTTAGTTAGAAAAAGCAGATAGTCCAAATTGCCAATGGAGGCCATTATGAGCTAATTTTCAAGTTCTTGATGCCCAAGTGTTTATGGTGAACCAAAAAAAATTATGAAACAATCATATTAGTTTTTTTTCCTTAGAGTCTATTGAACCAAATATACTCCAAGCCACTAGAAAAAATGTATAAATCCAAAAAAAATATTATTATTTTTATTATTAGTTTTTGTTAATTTATATGGATTATAAATTAATTGTTAACTAATCAATAAATCAATAAAAATTACTAATTTATTGATTATTTGATGTTGTTAATTTATTGTAAAAAAATTGATTTCAAGGTTATTAATCTGTAGAAGTTTGACTGTACTGAAAAAAGAACGTTACAAAAAGTAAAAAAAAAAAAGATATGATAATAATAATATACTCATTTAATAACAATTAAGAAGCACGTGGTACGCCTGCATGGTCTCAGGTACCGCAGAGAAACCGGGGTGCGGCCACTCCAGAAGAGAAGAACAGCCCGTACGTCTTGGCGGCGTTAAGACGGGGGAAGCGACACGTGTACGGCGGCTGCACCTTGCCCCCGGTGGTCCCCACCAAAGAAGACGATCCGTACCTTTGGTCAGCGGTCACTTTGACCAGGTCTGCCCCCGGTCAGCACATCTGCCCGGAAAAAACCGTCGTATCATCACCTTCCTCTCTCATCCAGGCACGTGTCAGTTCATAACGGCCTACGTTATGATTAGCGCCGATTCACGCGTCCCTCGCTATTCTCATCTCCTCCTGATGATCCGATCGACTCCACCCCGCGTATAATACGAAATGCCCTCATACGTAATCTACTGTCGTTTAAAATACCAGAGGCAAATTGGTCATTTAGAACTCGCGACCCCTATATAACTCCTCTCCCCCCCGCTCCTTCCATCTTCCATTCATTCCGTTTGTAATTTTGTTACGTTCACTTCCCCCAAAACACTTCAATGGCTCCCCTAGAACTCCACTTCCTCCTCCCACTTCCTCCCACTTCCCCCCTCATCGCCTTCTTCGTCATAGCTCTCTCCTTCCTCCTTCTCTACCCGGGCGGCCTAGCCTGGGCTTTATCCAAAGCCCCTCGCTCTTCGATCCCGGGCCCCGCCGGCGTCACCCTCGCGCTCTCCGGCCCCCTTGCGCACCGCGCGCTAGCCAAACTCTCGAACACCTTCCGTGCTGTCCAACTCATGGCCTTCTCCGTCGGCTTCACCCGATTCATCGTCTCCAGCCACCCCGACACCGCCAAAGAAATACTCGGCAGCTCGGCCTTCGCCGACAGGCCCGTAAAGGAGTCGGCCTACGAGCTCCTCTTCCATCGCGCCATGGGTTTCGCCCCCTTCGGCCCGTACTGGCGCAGCCTGAGGCGCATTGCTGCCACCCACCTCTTCAGCCCCAGGAGCATCGCCGCCTCCGCCCCGCACCGCGCCGCCATCGGATCGACCATGGTCCGTGAAGTCGGCGAGCTGATGCGTGCGGACGGGGAAGTTACGATCAGGAAGGTGCTGCATTTCGGGTCGTTGAACAGTGTGATGTTGAGCGTGTTCGGGAAGAAGTTCGATTTCGGCGAGAAGGACGGGGTCGAACTGGAGGAGCTGGTGCGCGAAGGTTACGAGCTGCTCGGCGTGTTCAACTGGGCGGACCACTTCCCCCTCCTCGGCTGGCTCGACCTGCAAGGGGTGAGGAGGAGGTGCAGGAGCTTGGTCTCCAGAGTGAATGCGTTCGTCGGGAACATCATAGAGGAGCACAACAAGATGAGAGCTCTCGGTGCCCGTGGTGTCGGCAACGACTTTGTCGATGTCTTGCTCGACATTGAGAAGGAGGAGAGGCTCTCCGACTCCGACATGGTCGCTGTTCTCTGGGTTAGTAACCCTACGCTTTTTTTTATCAAAGTTTACAATTTACTCCCCTCTCATCTCTTGCTCCAGAACTCCTCTCTTATTCCAGAAAGAATAGATTGTAACTTATTTTGTTGCAATCCTAGCATTGTTGTTTTTGTGTCTATGTTACATTCTAACAAGTATCACCTTTGCATGTTCCAGGAAATGATCTTCCGGGGAACCGACACGGTGGCGATACTCTTGGAATGGACAATGGCTAGAATGGTTATGCATCCGGAAATCCAGCAGAAGGCCCAAGCCGAGATCGACGCTGCCGTCACTGTAGGCGGAACCTCCAGGCCCGTGTCCGACTCCGACATCCCCAACCTCCCCTACCTCCAGGCAATCGTGAAGGAGACGCTCCGCATGCACCCGCCCGGCCCGCTGCTCTCGTGGGCGCGCCTCGCGGTCCACGACGTCCACGTCGGGGGGCACTTCGTGCCCGCGGGCACTACCGCGATGGTGAACATGTGGGCCATAGCCCACGACGAGAGGGTCTGGCCCGAGCCCGGTGAGTTCAGGCCGGAGAGGTTCGTCGCAGAAGACGTCAGCATTTTGGGCTCCGACCTGCGTCTGGCGCCGTTCGGGTCCGGGAGGAGGGTGTGCCCAGGCAAGGCCTTGGGCCTCGCCACAGTCCACCTCTGGCTGGCCCAGCTGCTCCAGAGCTACGAATGGGCCCCGGCGGCGTCCGGCGACGTTGTGGACTTGGATGAGTGCCTGAAGTTGTCACTGGAGATGAAGAACCCCCTGGTTTGCAAAGCTGTGGCTAGACATTAGAAGAAGGTTAATCAAATTTTAGTAGTTTTTTTTTTTATGGGGGCTTGGAAATGGGGATGATGGTGTTCCTATCATCATCATCATCATCTTCTCCATCATTTTGTAACTTAGTAGTTAACAAGTATTAGGGGACATGGGGTTTGGGTTTGTCCTCCAGTGATGATGTTGTTCAATCTGCTCTTGTCTTGGTCTGAAGAGTTTCCACTCCTTTAGTACTGTGTATAGGGTGTTTGTTTGTATGGAGTCTAGTGTGGTTTGCATGCACACACTAAATTATGACTTGCATATCAAGTTCAAATATTTGTACGAATGGATGTCATGCTCTTCATTTGTGAATTTTTGAGTTTTGTTTCACTTATTAATATTATTTTATTTTTACCCCTTAGGTGTTTATTAGAGACTTGCATCCTACTTATTTTAAGAATAATGCTCGACCATCAAAGTCTTCCAATAGAATATAATATTGAATATATTTGTGATTAGTATTTTTTTATTAGATTCATTTGATTAATTAAATAATATTTAAATAATTTGGTATAAATTAATAGAATAACGTTAAATTTTTTAATATTAAAATACATTGACTTAAAAAAACATAAACAAGTACATCAAAATTTAAAATAATGCCACTAGCAACAAAATTGAAATTAAAAAGTCTAAACGTTACAACAACATTGAAATTAATATGATTATATATTAAATGAGTAGTGGTGTGCAACCTTTTTATAGGAAAAAAATTAGTAGGTTTGTAACGACCCAGTCCCAAAATACGTAGGACTAGGAATACGTAACATGTCAGTTTCGGATTCGACCAGACTCTGGTCCGACTAGAATACGTATAAGTTGTATTATAATGGTCACTATCTAAATAATCAAGTAAAGATAAATATATATGCCTCAATCCACAATGAACATAATACAACAAGAATGAGCTACATGTGCTAAAGTCGGTCGTCTAGTAACACACAAGTTCGAATAGACTCGAGAAAGGAATATGAGTGTATAAAAACTAGGCTACATCAACAGATGAATAAACAATATGAATAAATAACCATAACTCCGGTAGAAATGATATAAGTACCTGACACCAATGCCCGCATTACAAAGCAACACACATCAACAAATTCAGGCAGGCTCCACAATGGTCTATGCTGCAAAACTGGCAAGGGACCAGGTCCCTAGAGAGACGTAACAAGGTACAAGAAACATCATGCCAAAGTAAAACAGTAAAATAATAAGCAATGTGCTCAAGTGTATCTATCATAACCAGCTAAGTGAATGCAAGTGAGAACGTACTCGTCCGCTAAACCACCGAGTTTCATACATATACTAGGGTACTAGTGATACTAGTAGTAATAGTAGTAGGTACATACAAGCCCCGTTAAGGTACATGTAGTACTGTAATACTAGTAGAGTTTGGTAGCTCAGCAATATGGTAAGTTCTTTTCAACCCCATGTATCTCACGCCTCATATCACGAAACGCAAGACAATCTCTATCTATCAAGTCAAGGCATAAATAATAGCACTAGTACAAGTCTTCAGCCTTGTCCTAAAACAGAAGCCGGAATTCTTGAATATCTCAAGAGTGGCTCCTGTGCACAAAAGTCGAGTACAGTATCCTATGGTAAATCATGCAAGAGTAGCACGAGTAGTAAGCGCTGACAATACAACTAACGATACCCGAACTCCACATACGGAAGTCGGCACCCGAATGTAATCCAGAAACTAAGTATCGTGGTTGTCCTAGGTCATAACATTTATAAAATAATAAAAAAATAGCAAATATAACATAACTAGAGCATAATCTACTATGAACAAGGCAAGGTACACTTGCCTAGATTTTGGATTTAGCGAGGTCCAAGTAGCGAGCTCAATGCGTCGACTACTCCCGAAAAGGTAGAATCCACAAGAACATCTTCGGATGCTGAAACAAATATTACCAATATTCTCAGAATACTTGAAATAGCTAGAATTGACTACCAATAAGTCCAATTTGGACACATGGACAGAATTGACAGTTTTAGGTCAAAGTGGGGTCCATATGTGGCTCACTTCGCACCGAAAAATATGTCAGAGATAAAGTTCTCCAAATTTATCAAACTTAATGTCTACGAGTCCAAAACAATGACACCACATCAACAGAATATTCGAAATTGGATTCCGATGAGCCAGTCACAAAAATGCCCGTCAAATGGAACCGTAGGACCCGCAAAACGGTATTTCGTCAACGTTCTCAGAATCAAACCAAACTTGGGTCACATGACCACTGTAACGCTGTGAATCCGATGTCGTAAGTTTTGTTGCAAAATGACCAGCACACATAAAGTTATGATAAGGTGTCAGAATAGACCGATACGGTATTTTTTGACGGATATGCGTTGATTTTGGTGTGCACGCACATCCAAATCAAGTTTCGCAAAATCTCACACGTTCGCATTGATGATACGCGCCTTTCAGTAAAATTCCCATACGATAAAGTTCCCTCCTTTGGCGAGTCGCACCACGTTTCAAAATTTTTTGGGTTTACAAAATCATGTTTTTGACAGTTTTCAGCATTAATAAATTACAGAATAAATCAAATTTAGATAAAGTGTTTAAAGGGATTAAAACTAGGTTATGCTGTCTAGAAGTCTGTTCAAGTAGAATTTTAACATCGTATGCCATTTTGGAGATAACGGAACCTAAACATGTGTACCTTAAATAATTTATGTTCTTAAAACTCAGTCATTTTTTTCTGTTTTGTGTCTCGATTTTCGATCGACATAGGACATGATAAACTAAAATATTTAAACAGGTTTCAAGGAGGTAATGTGGTCTTCATATAGGATTCGACGGTTCGCTATTTGGTTAACTGTGTAGGAAGAAAAGGAGATGGAAATAAGGGTACCTCGTGTGCTATGCTGATTGCGATTTCGGGTGCGGCTGTTCGCAGCGGTGCGCGGCGGTGATCATCGGTGATCAACGGCGGTGGAGGTGCTCGTCTGGGCGGTAGGGTAATGATGGTTGGTGGTGGTGGCCTGATGGTGTTATATATAGAGTGAAGGGGGTTTCAGAAGTCGAATGGAGGGGGTTTCCGGGGGGGGGGGGGGGGGGGGGTTACTATAGCCGAACGGGGTCTGTTACTGTCTGGGTTTGGTTTCGGGTATGGGTTTGGATTTTGAGTGTGGGTTTGGGTTTATTATTATTATTATTATTATATATATAATATCCCATATATATATATATATATATATATATATATATATATATATATATATATATATATATATATATATATATATATATATATATATATATATATATATATAGCCTTCTATAAATAGGTTTGCACCCTAAATAGTTTTAAAAAAATTCTACAATACTTTAATAGTAGTTATACACCAAAAAATATATTTTCTATGAAATATTTGAATTAACAATTATACATAAATATCTATACAAGTTAATGAATCCATGGATTTTTTTATTTTTTAAATTAGCTAAGAATAATAACTTTATTTTCATAATAAAATATAAAAAATTTAAATCAGGGGGTTTACAATCTACCCAACTTATAAAAAATTTGTCCTCAAAATTAAAAATAAACATGGTAAAATTTTTTTTTAGTTAAACAAGGTTGTACTTGTTTATCAAAAGATGGGGGACGCAGTTACCAATAGGATCTTAGTTTGACGTCATATTCTAAAAGCAAGGATACACTTAGTTTCAGTCACTACCCAACTTGTAGAAATTAAGTTGGTAGCAGGAACTCTAGTCATGATCATATTTCTAAGAGTTTTAGAAAGTCTAACTTCAAAGAGGGATACGAGATGGTGAGGATTTTGTGACCGTTGTCACAGCCTATCAAAGGAAATCTAGGTACTAACATGGCATTAATGGGTCAATAACTCTATAAAAAAAGTTTACCAGTTCTCCTTGCTCCTAATTAAGTCATAAGTCTACAAGACAATAAAAAAATATCATAGCCAAAAACAACTAGGGTGAGATGGTACCGAGGAATACTTCATCAAATATCATGGATGCCGATGAATGGTTCAGCAATAAGCGTCAAAAGATGATATAATTTTTTGTTGAGAGTACAAGGGGGTTCAATTTAATGCAACACAAGTGCCATGTACATATGTTGGAATTAATGGATTTCGGATACAATAGTGGTTAGAGTAATTGGGTTGCCGATGTACAATTTAATTTAATGGCAACAGAACTGACTAATTAATTATAGATTTTCTAGAAGGAGGTATGCCACGAATATTATAGGGTCTATATTGAGCATGGGTGTGTATCTTTGGGAGTAACAAATAGGTCATCAGTGAGTAGGTTCCTGTTAGGCTCATGTATATCAAGGTTGTCGAAAGAATTGAGTCAGTATTGAGTATTAAAATCATCCATAATGGAAAAAGATATCTATGTGCCATTTGTGTGCATAAATGAGTCACGAATGTTGTGCGACTAAAATGAAGCATGAGAAGATAAATTTGTGAGTGATAGCCATGTCATAGGTGTAGAGTGGCTAGTCTAGGTCATATGGGTGGAAGTTGTTGGAAAGGAAAGGATAGTGTTGTGCTCCAAATATCCGAGCCACAACCAAGGTATTAAGGATACAAAATTAAAGAGATAATTCAATCTGTTTGGAATTAATCCTAATCAATACCAAATAAATTCAAATTTAGCCTAAAATTCTAAAATAACCCTACACTAATACCAGGGGATTACCATCTACCCAACTTATAAGATTTTAAGTTGGTATCCAAAATTATAGTCAGGGTCCTGCTAACAAGATTTCTGGAATGACCTACTTTCTAATAAGGATTCAAGAGTTCTAGGGTCTACTCGCCGTAATCAAATATTCTCTAAGGGACCAAGATATTATCAGGGTGCTATTGGTCGACATCTCTATAAGGAAATTTGCTACCAACCAATATTGCTCCTATATAGTTCATGTCTTCAACAAAACATAAGAAAGGGTTTAGTCGGGTATAACTAGGGCAAGGTGGTAAAGAGACTTTGATTATTGCATGGCATTGATGACGAAGGGAAGAATAAAGGAAATCATGAAGGGAAGAATTCTTCAGACCAAGACAATAAAATTTATGATAAGTCTAGGGAGTACGGTCACATGGTTGAATAAGGTACGATTAGACAATTATCTGGAGAATCAAGTCATAGTGACTAGATCAGAAAATTAAAAATAGAACAAAATTGATGCCTACGGTGAGATGGATATTAACACCATGAAGAGGGCACTAACTAAAAGATTTATTTGCTACTAAGGCACGACTAGAAAGGGAAGAAGGATCTACTCAGTTGTTATAATTAGAAGGATCGTTGTTGCAAAAACACGAGGCTATATATGCAAAACAAGATAAGAATTTGATAGGAAGGATATGAATGCAGTAAAGGAAGTAATACAACTAATCCTTAAACTCAATACTATATTCATATAATTATATTCTATATAACCTCTCTCATACTATTGGCAACCTACTTCTGGCTATAGGTAAACAATATACGATCTTTACAACTTTGTCTTCCTCGCATATTCCTAACTTAGTAGGTAAGGTCTAAAATAAGCATATACTTAGGTCTATCACTCATGGTATACTATTCGCTAAGGATACTCTTCAATACTCGTCTAATCTTCAATTGAAATGTCTACCATTTTTTGTACAACTTACTCCATTCTATTGTGTATTCTTCTGAAGTGTTGTTCGTCTAGTCTCTATCATCTAAAACCTATCTTCCTTACGAGAATCTTCCGGCTAGGCTACTTTCCTATTATATAAGCCTGATGCCATGGTTATCTTGAGTGAAAATTCTTTGAACTCAATGAGATGATAAGATTTTTAAAATCTAAAAATCCATCGGCTATGGTAAATTGGAAATAGGTTATCATCACCTATTACTAAGGATAAGTCCAGCAAGCTCATTGTCACTACCACATTCTAAAATAGGGGTATTTTTGACTTTTTATATATTAATAATATTATGGTAGTTAAATTAAATGATTTCTTGATATGTGTATTTAATTTAAATAATTGCATGAGATGTGTATTTATAAATATATTATATACTGTGTTCTTAATGTTGAGCTAGTAGACTTGACCTAGAAGCCCACTGGATGAACACCTGACCGAAATATAGGGTTATGTATTTTATTATATTATTTAGGATTTAATTATTGGAGATAGTAATTGATTACCGTAATTTATTTAATGGTTGCGCCTTGCCGTTGCTTCGATATTTGGAGCGCTACACTAGCTTTTGCCTTCCAACAAATTTTATAACCTTGTCCTAGACATGCCCGCCTTCCATTCTGACATTTTTCATAACTCGTAATTATGCTCTCTTGTGCTTTATTTTAGCCGCACAATATTCGTCGCAGACATTTATTTAATTTCTAAATAAATTCCAACTTTGTATCGTTGTGCGTTCCAATCAAAATTGGAGGCAATCTTGACCCATTTTTCGTGCAACCCAAATTAGGATAATATTCTGTTCTGAGTCTTCTTCACTTATGATGTTTGTGACCCAACCTAATTTTGGTCCCATGTACTCCTAATTAATTTTGGAACATAGCTTGCATTTATTTCTAATTAAATTGGGGATACCATTTTGACTAATCCCGTTTAATCCCGACTTAATCCAAATGCCCCACTAATTAAGCCCATACAAACACACAACACCCCCTCACCCTACAAAATACCAAACACAATTTTTCTCCACAAATTTTTCATCATTTCATGTGTCTGTACAAATATCCAAATTTAAGGGGGCTAATTTGCAAATGTTGCATTAGGTGTCACCACCCTATTGGTTCAAACCAAATGGAGAGCCCAAATATTTGACTAGTTAACAACCCTCATCCTTACATGAAGAAATTCCTCCATATCAAATCCTGACCACCCATTCAAAATGGGTGCATCAACACCACTCATCTCCCACTCACCATCCTATTTAATGTCCCATCACACACTCTTCCCAAGCAAGCCCTAATCTCCAAACCTAGGGAAGCCTCCATCATCCCCCCCCCCTCACTCAACCGTAGCCACCCTCCATTTCTTTATTTTTTCCTTTCTTCTTCTCTTTTTCTTTTTCTTCTTCTCTTCTTCTTCTTCTTCTTCTTCTTCTTCTTCTTCCTTTCTTCTCCTTCTCCTTTATTTTTTAAATTTTATAAAGGGGGAAAATAACAACCACTGTTTATCTCCTCTCCGACCACTGTTCACCCGCCCCGGTCGAGCCCCGACCCCGCTCCCGGCCAGCCGACCCCGGCGAGCCCATTCCTCCCTACACCTCCAGACGAACCACCCTACCACCACCATATCGAGCTACCCCCGCCCACCATGAACATCCTCCTCCCGCTGCTCTTCCTCCCCACGCCTGAGCACCTCAGTCAGGCGAGCTCCTTCCCCGGTGGCCTCCTACTGCACACGACCACAACCTCCTTCACCGGCAACCCCACGTCGACCCCGACCCTGCATCTCTTCAACCCCGCCGACCGTAGCCTCGCCCAGCCGGCCCGCTGCAACCCGTTCTCCACCTGCAACTCCAGCTCTTCCCTCCAAGCCCGGTCGACCGAGTCCCGAAGCTCCTCCCTACTCAGTCGATATCCCCTCCTCCATCTCCCTCGCATTGAACCCCCGACTCCCTACTCCGGCAGCCCGCAGTCCACCCTACTCCACCATCACTACCACCAATGCTACCTCCGCAGCTCAGCCAAGTCTCCCCTCCCTGCTGCACTCTGGTACCACCACCATCCTCATCAACTATCACCACCATCAGAACTACTACCACCACCACACAGCCCTCCTCGATCAGCTCCCCTCCGGCGAGCTATTCTACCAAGAGCACCGCCTCATCGTCGTCGTCCTCGTCGACGTCGTGCATGCTCAGGTTCGATCCTCCCCTCGCATACGCGTATGTGTGTATATGTGTATGTGTGTATGTATGTTTCGTATTTATACGCATATATATATATATATATATATATATATATATATATATATATATATATATAAATATATATAAATATATTATATATTTCTCTATTTATATATATACGTATTCAATGTATATATATATATATATATATATATATATATATATATATATATATATATATATATATATTAATATATCTGTATATATATATATATATGATATATGTTAATGTTTGTATTGGTATATTTATACTTGTATATAGTATAAGTATTATTTTGGTATAAATAAATAAATAAATAAATATATATATATATATATATATATATATATATATATATATATATATATATATATATATATATATATATATATATATATATATATATATATATATATATATATATATATATATATATATATATATATATACCAATAAAAATATACCTATACCATATACGTATACAAGCACATTTATATATACCAAAATACCAAAATACGTATTTATATATATACCAATATATATATATATATATATATATATATATTCAGTATATATATTCTTAAATATTGGTTGTATATAAATAAAATATGGTATGTATATTTTAAACATATGTATATATGTTATATAATTCCATTAGTGTATACACACTCATACCTATTTTGTACATAATTATTGGTATACACTTATACATATTTTATACGAAATTATTGATATACACTTATATATATTATGTACGTATTTAATTAGTATATATAGATTCTGAGTATAAATGTATATATATATATATATATATATATATATATATATATATATATATATATATATATATATATATATATATATATATATATATATCTACTAGGTAACCGAGTGTAAATACGGATACCCCGTCTTTACATTGACCTGTAACCCTATTAATTAATAGAAGGCTGCCATATGTGCACTCACGTATTGGGAGACCCGTATCACCGACTGTCTGAATTCACAGAAATTACAGACGCGATGCCCGTGCAACTTGACGCACTTGACCCTAGTTGACTAGTGCCATACCTGGCATAGCCCCTGAGTTCAACGTATTATGTTTGTGTGTTAGTGTAACGTCTGATACAATATTGTATTATATTATCTGTCTATAGGACTGTTGGATCATCCAGACGATACTCTGGGACAGGACATTGGTTTTACCAGCTAAAGACCAAAGGCGAGTACATTCTCTGATTAGCTTCTTATTTATGATATCCCCTATGTTCATTGTATCTAGTGTAAATATCCATATTCTCGACACGCTGGTTACACGGATTGGTATATACAAATTTCGTCATGAGATGTTATTCCTTGTTTATGGTGTAGCTTGTACAAGTCTTATTTTATTGTTATCTTATGCATGTACAGACACTGATTTTCGGGGAGATTTGCTATCTTCCTAGGGAATCTCGTGCCATAGTGTACCATGGTTAGATCTACTATACCAGTCGGGGGTGGGGAGTATTTTAGTGTAGATATGTGATCATACCCTTCATGTACAAGTCTTGCTCACATGTTAGTGTTGGTCATACACTGCACGTATGACTAGCCAGGCCATTTATTCCTGTACAAGTTCCCAAGCCGATCATATGTTAAAACTAGTACTCACACACTTAGTCATAGTATTCTTGCTCATTGACATATTGTTCCTTCCCGCATTTACTTACAGTATTTCCAGTATTTCCTTTATTGTATATCTCTCATACATGTCCATGCATCTTGTATATTTTTATCTATATATGCTACATAGTTTATATCATTGATATAGAACTGCTATTAGAAATGTACTTTGCTTCTTCTTGACTGGAAATATTTTTCCAGACTATGCCTTAGAGGACCAGTATCCGACACTTTATGGACCACAGGGTGAGTAGCTGCAGACTTGGACTTGGTAGTTCAGTTGTGATTCCGGGAGGTCTAGCCAGAATCACTAGTTATCTAGTTAGTTTCTTTCAGTAGTTTATTTGGTACCGGATTTGTCTCCGGCATACTTTGTTGAGACTTGGATAATTGTTGAGTTAGATTATTTTACATTAGACTTGTGTTGTAGTTTATTTTATTTCTTCGATTTCTTATCGAGCTGTAGTTATATGATTGAGTATGTTGTTCATATTATATTGTGTTATCCGTGTCTCCTTATGGAGTTGGATGCTTGTGTGAGATTGCTTAGATAGAATCATGACCTAGACAGCGTTCTACCGCCGATGCTGCGGCGTAGGCTGGACGTACCTGCGTACTCGTGCCCCAATTTCGGGTGCGGGTCATGACACATTTTTAGTGGTGGCCCATGCAGGTCAGACTTCGCAAGTTGTGCGATATCGTGGTAGTGTGACATCTCAGTTGTACTATTGCATGCCTGCGATAGGATCTAGGATATAGCATACTAGGATGAGAGCGAATACTCAATCACAATTCTTTGAGAGATTCCTGGAATGACCCCTGAGAATCTTATTATAATTTTCAATTTAAATTATTTCCCTTGTTCCGTCCGTTCTCACTTGTTGATATTGAATTTGATTATGGTTGGTCAGTTATTAAATTAAGATCTTGGTGTCATTATAGAGTTTGATTTCATATCAAGATGAATTTATAGATTAACTTATGGTATCATATGATGACACATGTTGATGAGGATAGTGAGAAAGATTAACATTAGAGCTATTGGACTACAAGAGGTGGATTTAAATTATAATTTGAGGATTGAAAATGAATTTTAATTTTTAAGAATTTTGAGGAGTTGAGATATTATGTTATTAAATTTTTGAGGATTCAGATTCAATTCAATGAACATAGACAAGACTGTAAGGATTTTTGGAAGTGATTAAATTTTTGTTTCAGTATTTGAATATTTGACTTTGAGGAAGTATATGCATTTTACTTTAAATTGTTCGAGGAGTTAGTTTTGAGGATTTTATTTTGAGGATAAATTTTATAGTAGAAGAGATATATATTAGAATATGAGTAGATGAGGTACATGTGTAAGGATCTGTTGGCTTGAGCATGATTGAGATTGCACTGCAAACTGACTTGGGTGTCCATCTAGGGTTGTATTAGAAGGAGCAGTACCTAGTATGGTGTGTTGCACTAGGTGTACACTTGAGTGGTAAGAACAACTAGTATCAACAATTACAGTAGGTAAGAACGCTAGCAGTGAATGTGCTTGTAGTAGAACTGTGGTGCCTAAAGGGACAGAGGTATCAAACCTTGGATGAATCTTTGACCCATGCAATCACCACTAGGAATATTTCCAATCTATTTATCTGTTATCCTTATTCCTTCTGAATATTGCTTCTTTAGAATTTTATTATCCTTCCTTGATGATATCGCATTTTTATTGCCTTAATTGATTCTTTTGGATCTGTCTTCAGGATATCGCCGAAGACACGATCTATGAGAGTGGGAGCACCAGCTTTAGAGGGGTCTGCCACCTCTCTACCTGATGGACAGACAACCGTAGTTCCTCCTACATCTCCGATGCATGTGAGAGTATCTGCACTTTTCGGGGATCCTTCTCCCCCACCTGTTCAGAGGATTGCCGCAGCTGTGACGGACAACCTTCCTCCTCCGCCGACTCCGATTTCCGGAGGTTTGCCCATTGACGGGGCACAGATGTTTACCTTGATCCAGGGCATGGTAGATGCCCAGAGAGTGATGGCAGATGCTCAGCGAGTTCAAGCTGAGGCTCAGAGGGTGCAAGCAGAAGCACACCAAGCACAAACTGAGCTGATGAGAGAGAGCATGGAGAATGCTCATCAGGTGACTCTCCAAGATTTGGAGAGAGTAGCACAATACCAACAGTTTCCTGGCCAGCAACAGTAGAGATCAGGCACTATAGTGGACTTTAAGAGGATGATGCCTCGAGAGTTCAAGGGTATCGAAGGGATACTGTATGCTGACGACTGGCTAGAGGATATAGAGAGGAGCCTGCGATTGGCCCAGATTCCGGAGAGCTTACGGATAGAGGCGGCTGGCAGTCAGATGTTTGATATCGCACTCACGTGGTATCGCACGAAGCCAAGACTTACTGCACAAGGACTTACTTGGGAGACCTTCAAGGAGCTCTTCAAGGAGAAGTTCTTCCCCGACGTGGCATTGGGAACCTTAGAAAGTTAGTTTTATGACTTGGTCCAAGGAAATATGTCGGTCGACGAGTACGCTGCAAAATTCTGTAGATTGAGCCATTTTGCATCGTCTATGATTCGGGACCCAGGAGATCGAGTCCAAAAGTTTAGAAAGGGGCTGACGAGAGAGATTAGGTCGCGCACTTCTGGTCGTCGTACCGCTACCTTTGAGGATATCTTGATGGATGCCCAGATTGCAGAAGAGGATCTGGATCTCAGGCCTAAGAGGAGTCAGAATATTTCTGAAGATACGAATGGTAGCGCAGGACCGGCCAAGCGTCCCCATATTCAGCAACAACCGTGGGCGTTTCAGCATCAACAGCAGTACCAGGCACCAGTTCATATTCAGCAACAGCCGAGGACTTTTCAGTATCAACAGCAGTACTAGGCACCAGTTCGTGTTCAGCAGGATCAGCAGACTTGTCATTTCTGTAAGAAGCCAGGTCAACTTTGGAAGAGCTGTAGATTGAGGCTAGGACTTTGTTTGCGCTGTGGTGATACAGGACACCGAATGAGGGATTGCCCTCTAGCTCAGTGCGTAGCTCCATATTATAGAGATCCAGTTAGGCCACCTGTGGAACTGCAGATTGCTCAGCACCCGCGGAGGGAGCCACCCCAACAGGGCAGAGCATTTACGATGACGGTCGAGGAGACCGATACTGCAGGTAACGTGTTAGCATGTTTTGTTTTTTTCTTTCCTTCTGTCCTCTTTATTTGATTGATTGATTGATTCCTTAGTACCGTAGTTGTATTCATGATTTTCTTGTTAGAATGTAGTTAGTAGTACACCCTGACAGAGACTGCAACACCATGACAAAAGACACCATGACCATACATGTTTTCCTTAGATTGCGTATTGAATGACTGTAGATAGAATTTTCTTAGACTGTGATCATTGGGGGTTTGACCATAGTAGAGTTAATGAAGATGTTATGACTTGACAAGAGTGACAAGATGCTTAAATTTTTGAGGACAAGCATTAATTTAAATAAAGAGTTAAGGATTTAATATGGCAGAATTGATGAATCATTGATTTTATCAAGATTGAGATATGATTAAATTATCATTAAAATTCGAGGATAAATATTATTTTTAAAATGAAAGAGCATAATTGATGATTTATTAATTTTAGAAAGATTATGATATTAAATTGGTTATTAAAAATTGGAGAAAATTTGGGAGATTATCATTATATTTATTTAATTGCAGGATATAAATTTTGAAATTATATTATAAATATTGCATTTAAAGATTTCATAAGTATTGCATTGTTTGAGTTTTGTAGAAAAAAAGGGAAAACCAAGGAATAAGATCATTGATGGATTAGTGTTTGAATTCGATTAGTGTTGAATTCAATTTTGGGATAAGGACTTAGGATTTTTATACGCACCGATTGGACTTAAAATTTGCGGAGTAAGATGATTAGTGGATTAGTGTTGAATTCAAACTTTTTAGGATGAGATTTCAACTTTATATATATGCATCGATTGAAATTAAATTAGAGGAGTGGATATTAAATTTTGAGTATTTAATTATTAACTTAAAATTTCGGGGGAAATTGTGATAAAAATGGAATCTAATTTTTATTTCGAGGATTTTCAGGAATACGATAATTATAGAATTTTGAAAATTATGAAATGACAATGTGGGTTACTACCTGATTTTGTGGTTGATGAATTTAAATTTTTGTGGAAAATAATAATGTTTATGAGTAAATACTACTATGAGAAATTAAATTTCGAGGACGAAATTCTTTTAAGGAGGGTAGACTTGTCACTACCACATTCTAAAACAAGGGTATTTTTGACTTTTTATATATTAATAATATTATGGTAGTAAAATTAAATGATCTCTTTATATGTGTATTTAATTTAAATAATTGCATGAGATGTGTATTTATAAATATATTATATACTGTGTTCTTAATGTTGAGCTAATACACTTGACCTAGAAGCCCACTAGATGAACACCTGGCCGAAATGTAGGGTTATGTATTTTATTGTATTATTTAGGGTTTAATTATTGGAGATAGTAATTGATTACCGTAATTTATTTAATTGTTGCGCCTTGCCGTTGCTTCGATATTTGGAGCGCTACCCTAGCTTTTATCTTCCAACAAATTTTACGGTCTTGTCCTAGACATGCCCGCTTTCCATTCTGACATTTTTCGTAACTCGTAATTATGCTCTCTTGTGCTTCATTTTAGCCGCACAATATTCGTCGCGGACGTTTATTTAATTTCTAAATAAATTCCAACTTTGTATCGTTGTGCGTTCCAATCGAAATTGGAGGCAATCTTGACCTATTTTTTGTGCAACCCAAATTAGGGTAATATTATGTTCTGAGTCTTCTTCACTTATGATGTTTGTGACCCAACCTAATTTTGGCCCCATGTACTCCTAATTAATTTTGGAACATAGCTTGCATTTATTTTTTATTAAATTGGGGATACCATTTTGACTAATCCCGTTTAATCCCGACTTAATCCAAATACCCCACTAATTAAGCCCATACAAACACACAACACCCCCTCACCCTACAAAACACCAAACACAATTTTTCTCCACAAATTTTTTATTATTTCATGTGTCTGTGCAAATACCCAAATTTAAGGGGGCTAATTTGCAAATATTGCATTAGGTGTCACCACCCCATTGGTTCAAACCAAATGTCTATTTGACTAGTCAACAACCCTCATCCTTACATGAAGAAATTCCTCCATGTCAAATCCTGACCACCCATTCAAAATGGGTGCATCAACACCACTCATCTCCCACTCACCATCCTATTTAATGTCCCATCACACACTCTTCCCAAGCAAGCCCTAATCTCCTGTCACGCCCCAGTCCCAAAATACCAAGGGACTAGACACGTGGCAACGGCTAGCAGCACGCACCGATGGACAACCCAATTTAATGAATCCATCGGGGCATACTTAAGCTGTAATATAGGTCTACAACAACAAGTCAAAACTAATCTCATCCACACACAAATAATAAGAACAACAACAAATAAGGAAAGTACATCAAACATCCAGTCTCAGCAAAGTAATTCGGGGAACAACCCGATATAAAGTCTGTTATAATTGTTTAATTAAACAGGAAATAAAGAGTCTATTTGTGTCACGACCCGCACCCTGATATTCGGGCACGAGTACGTGGTTACGCCCAGCCTACGCCGCAGAATCGGCGGTAGAACGCTGTCTGGGTCATTTCTAACTATCTAACATCTCAATAATATAATATGGTACCTGTCAATCATCTCAACTCCAATCGGAGGAGCAATATGGTATCTCACAAATATATCAATCTCAATCACAAAACAAACTAAGGAGGAAAATAATGCACGAATAGAAATAGCGAAGGAAAGAAGATACAATCCACAATATAAAATAATAGTACATCTGTGAAACTCCACAAAATATAGTCTAATACAACAATCTAAACAAAACTAGACCTCCTCGGTCACTGGTACTATGTCCTCTGGCTCTAGGGGAGTGTCCTCTAAAGTCTCACCCTCCTGAGGTCCGTAATGTGTGGGACACAGCTCCTCTAGCCAATCATCTGGAAAAAATATATCCAGTCAGGATTGGAGCGAAGTACATACCTCTGAAAGCAGTTCCAATAACATAATCGAGCATATATAACTAGCAATAGAAAAATGATACAAGATGCACAAGTAGAAGAATAAACTGTACCAGTGAATAGGCAATAGGCACAATAAAGCTGGAAGTAAATACAAGAATGACTGCAAGTAGAGAACAAGAAATACTAAACTATGTGTTTTAGAGTGAGAGTTCGTTATGTGATCGGTTTAGGTTGCACATGAGGTATATAGGTAACTCCATTATACGTGAGGTGTATAATCGACATGCACATGAGATCAAGAGGGCTTTGATCACATAACCAACTCCTACTCTCCCTCCCCAACCAATACTCATGGATCCAATCACGACACGTTACGTACATGATCACGATAGTCACACTAGCACACGAAATAGTGGATGCACAAGAAGCACATGAAAGTCAATACCCGATGCACACGATGAAATACATGTCATTGGGTACCCGTTGCACACGGTAGGGGATAACACCTCCTGACGGAATCCATATAGCACCAGTCCGTGAAATCACTGTGTCGGGAATCAATGTATACTAATCTAGAACATGCATATATACAACATTATGAATTGAAAATAATCAGAGAAATGTACTCGCCTGAAGTTCTGAGCAAAGTGTGTCTCTCGATGCCCAAGCCGGTGTCTCACAACCTATATATGGTATGTTGTATCAATACAAGGTTCAATGATAAAAATAATTGAAGTTGAAGAAGTTCTAGGTTAATACGCCGTTTCTAGGTCAAGCCAATGTATTTCTAGGTTGCAAGAGTCTAATGCTAGTCACTAAGTCGATACGCTATGAAGCTATGCTATACTAGCTAAGCTAACACACCACAGTGAAATCAAGAAGCCGTATCCTAAGATACGCAGATTTTCTAATATGAAAAATAGTTTATATTTATATATAGAAGTCACAATAATAATATAATAATATCTCAAAACAAATAATTATGATACTTTGGCCTTGTGCCAATGCGTATCGCAAATACCCCGACACTCAACCTCAATACCCTGGGGTATCGACCCATACCTTGGTGATACTTTGGTATCTCAAGGTAAACTAAAACTAAACACAATAGATATAAATAGATATCCCAAACTAATATGCTAAGTATACACTAATATCTTAAACTAATTAACCAATACCTTAACTAAAAACTAATTGCTTTCTAACAAGTATACTACTAATATTTTACTTATACTAATATACATATATAACATAGTCCCTAGTACCTCTACTACTCACTAACCTCTAGTATACATAGTTATAAACATACTAACTACACCAATACCTACCTTGATACCCAAAACCTTGGCATAATCTAACTAGCTAACTTCTCCAATGTATAATCTGATGTTGCTGCTTCAGTTGCTGTGTCTGCAGGTAGGTGTGTTCAAGTCAATCCTTGCTGTGTTCAGGTAAGTCTTCAGTTTATCTCTGTACTGAAATGTGCAGTTCACAGGTAATCCTCATACATGCTGTGCACATTGCTGTGAAATGGGGACTGCACTTTGCTGTGCAATGGAGACTGCAGGAGTATCAGTTCTGAGTTCAGTCTGCTGTGTTCCCCTGCAGTTCTTCAGTTGCTGTGTGTAATCCTTGCTGTGGTCAGCAACAGTCCCTTGCTGCCCTTGCTGTGCCAGTCCCTTGCTGCCCTTGCTGTGCCAGCAACTTGTTGTCTTCAGTTCAGGATCTTCAGTGTTGCTGTCTTCAGTGTTTCAGTACAGGTACTTCAGTCTAGGTGATATTCAGTGCAGGTGACTGTGCTGTTGATCCTTGAAGCCACTGTGCAGTAGGATACTGCACAGTCTTCTCATTAGATGTGCACTGTTTGCTGGTGATCCCCCCTCTTTCTCTATGCACTGATGTGCACCTTATAAACCACAGGGCAGATTTCATTGGGACTGTGCTCAGCTGCAGTCCCTTGTTCGAGCTACTGAATATGCAGCCACTTGTTGCACCCTGTTGTTCCCCTTCTCTTTGCACACAGTGCAGATGCTGCTGTGTATGAAGACCCTGTCTAAAAGCTCGCTCACTCACACTGATCACACAATGCACAGCCACTAAAATCTCTAAGTATATAACTATATATATATACACACATATAGATATCTAACCAAACATAAATATATATCTATATAGATGTAAACTAACACATGTATATAGACATATACCAAATATCTAAATGCATATAAACACAACCAATATGTAGCTATCCCCATATATATATATATATATCATATAAGCCAAATACATATATATATATATACCTATAGATATTAATACATATAGCTATATACACCAATATATATATATACACACACATATAGATTAATGTAGATACTCTATTAAATACACATAGACACACATAAACACCAAAAACCCAAAGTACACTATTATATGCTCCAATTAAAGTATAGATAGCATATACAAATATATTTACATATGTATGTATAGTACAAAAGCCAAAAACACAAACACATGGGGTGCACCGCACCCGTATCACACTTTTCTATGATACGCTTGCGACACGGCCCCCAACTCACAACCAAACGTATCCCGGAAGACACGTACAAGCCTAATATATATATTATGAACAATACATATATAAATTAGAGTGTCTACGTGTCCGTGTCGCCATATGATATGCACATGGCCCCGTGTCGGAGGAAAACCCCCAAAATCGACCGTTTCGTCAAATTGACGAGATTCGGCCCACACGTATCCAATTGTAGATACGACACAAGCTACAAACAAACAATCAATGGTCAATTAGATCTATTAGATCTATTGACAAATACTACATGTGCCAATTTCGGAATTCCCCCAAAATTGGCACTAAAATGGACATAACTTCCACCGTAGGTCTCCAAATGATACCAAATCAAATCCTATGGGTAACCTAGGCATGTGGGGTGGTTTCTCATGGTAAAATCTCAGATCTATAGTCTATAGGAAGGGGGAAAACTGATTTATACCTATTGGGAGATGGATTCCCAATGAAAAGGTTCCAAATGACAAGATGCTCTTCTCCTTGTAGATCTTGGCCTCCTCCTCCTTGTTCCTTGCTCCTTGCTTGTAGATCCTTGATGTAGAGGCTTCAATGTTGAATTTAGAAGGAGATTTGAAGAGAATTGATGGTGAATTGATGGGGAAATGATGGGGAATTGGAAGGGGAAAAATTAGATCTAGAATTTTGGGGAAGAACTAAAATGAGAGCACTCTCTCTCCTCTCAATTATGGCTGGATAAAAACCCTTCCCCAAGCAATATACAAAGTCAAAAATACCCCTTGGGGCCTCTCATGAAGAAATAATTAGGGAGGGAAGGTTCTAGTCTAATGGTTCCACTAATTAATCATGTTTCCTAATCCATGGGCCTAATTCATGGGCTCAACTTAGACTAGTCCAAAAGTTTGTTCATGTCCCCTAATTAAAAGGTTAGGTCCACTACACAAGTCTAAAATAAGTCTACACTAGCAATAATTAAAATAAATAAATTAGTCATGCACAAATATTAATTATAGTAATTCTAAAATAATTAATACTCAAGATAAATACCAAACTACCCTTAGATGGAAATATGAGGGTGACAAACCTACCCACCTTAGAAAAATTTCGTCCTCGAAATTAAGGAAGAAACTATCTACCAAATCAACAATATAATGCAAGAAAGAATTATACCTCACGGCTCGAAAAGATACGGATATCGCTCGCGCATCTCAGCCTCTCGCTCCCAGGTACTCTCTCCTGGCGAGTGATGCCTCCACGCGACGCGCACCAAAGGAATCGTCTGGTTCCTCAGCACCTTCTCTCTCCGATCCAGAATCTCCACTGGCTGCTCTGGATAGCTGAGAGTAGGGCCCACCTCTATCTCCGAATAATCCAACACATGACTGGGATCTGCCACGTATCGTCTCAACTGCGACACGTGAAACACGTTGTGCACTCCCTCCAGTGCAGGTGGTAAGTCTAGTCTGTAGGCGACTGCACCGACCCTCTCAAGAATGCTGAAAGGACCGACGAATCGCGGACTAAACTTGCCGCCTCCACCGAAACGAATCGTGCCACGTGTCGGAGAAATCCTCAAAAAAACCAGACCGCCAACCTAGCATGAAACACAAACTTAGCACTCTAACAAGCAACAATCAAACACAAACAAGACAAAACTAAAGCTATACCTCAAACTCCAGAGGTCTCCGGTGGCTATCGGCCCAATGCCGTTGCCTGTCCTGCGCCACTCGAAGTCTGTCTCTGATAAGCTTCACCTTCTCTGCTGCATCCACTACCATCTCTGGTCCCAATAAAGCCCTGTCACCAATATCATCCCAGGACAACGGAGTGCGGCACCTCCGTCCATACAACGCCTCGAATGGTGACATCTCAATGCTGGATTGGTAGCTGTTGTTGTATGAAAACTCTACCAAGTGAAGATGATCCTCCCAAGAACCTCCAAGATCCAAAACATAGGTGCGTAGCATGTCCTCGAGAGTCTGAATAGTCCTCTCCGACTGTCCGTCCGTCTGAGGGTGATAAGCGGTACTGAACTTGAGCTGAGTGCCCAAGCTAGCCTGCAAACTCCTCCAGAAATGGGACGTGAAGCGGCTATCCCGATCCGAGACAATGCTCACTGGAACACCGTATAATCTGACAATCTGGCGCACATACATCTCCGCAAGTCTCTCCGTAGATGTACCCACTTTAAATGGCAGAAAGTGGGCTGATTTGGTCAACCTGTCCACGATGACCCAAATCGCATCCTTGCCCCCTGGAGAACGCAGAAGCCCTGATACAAAATCCATGGTAACATGCTCCCATTTCCACTCCGGAATGGGCAGAGGCTGAAGCAATCCTCCTGGTCTCTGTCTCTCCGCCTTTACCTGCTGGCAAACTAAACATCTGGACACGAAGCTAGCTACCTCTCGCTTCATGCCATACCACCATACATGCTCTCTCATGTCTCTATACATCTTGTTGGTACCGGGATGCATAGAGTATTGGGAACGATGCGCCTCCTGCATAATCTCCTCGCGCAATGCTCCCTTCGGTACGCACAACCTGGTACCGTGTCGCAATGATCCATCATCTGCGACGGTAAAGTCCTCTGCCAGCCCGACCTGAACCTGTGCTCTGATGCTCCTCAGAGACTCATCCTCATACTGTTCGGCTCTGACTCGTTCCATCAGCTCCGACTGAACCTGAAGTCCCCACATCTGCGCTGCGACTCCCGGAATCAAAACCTCAATGCCCAAACTATCGAGGTCTGCCAATAGATGCCTGTCCCTAGTCAAGCACATAGCCACGGGATACCTGCTCAAAGCATCCGCGACTACGTTGGCCTTCCCTGGATGGTACTGCAAAGATATGTCAAAGTCCTTCATCAGCTCCAACCATCCCCGCTGTCTCATGTTGAGCTCCTTCTGTGTAAACACATACTTTAAGCTCTTATGGTCTGTGAAGATCTCTACTCTCTCTCCATATAGATAGTATTTCCATAATTTGAGAGCAAAGATAACCGCTGCAAGCTCCAAGTCATGGGTAGGGTAGTTCTTCTCATGCGGGCGTAATTGTCTGGAAGCATAGGCAATTACCTTCCCGTGCTGCTGTAGTACACAACCCAAATCCTTCCCTGATGCATCACTGTAAATGGAAAATCCTCCTGCTCCTGATGGTAGTGTCAAGATGGGAGCTGTAGTCAATCTCCTCTTCAGCTCCTCAAATGCTGACTGGCAATCCTCAGTCCAGACGAATTCCACGTCCTTCCTGGTCAGCCTAGTCATCGGTTCTGCTAGTCTGGAGAAGTCCTGAACAAACTTCCGGTAGTAGCCTGCTAATCCAAGGAAGCTCCTGATCTCTGCTACTGAACTCGGGGTAGACCACGATTCAACTGCTGAGATCTTCTTCGGGTCCACCGAGACTCCATCTCCTGTAATGACCTGCCCAAGAAATTCAACCTTATCAAGGAAGAATTCACACTTCGACAACTTGCCATACAACTTCTCCTTCCTGAGGATCTCCAGAACAATCCTCAAGTGCTGCTCATGCTCCTCCGGGGTCTTCGAATATATCAGAATATCATCTATGAAGACTACAACAAACTAATCTAGGTACTGATGAAATACCTTGTTCATCAGATTCATGAACACTGTCGGGGCATTGGTCAACCCAAACGGCATCACCAAGAACTCGAACTGTCCATAACGAGTCCTGAAAGCCGTCTTCGGGATGTCTTCCCTCTTCACCTTCACCTGGTGGTACCCTGACCTCAAGTCTATCTTCGAGAATACCTTCGCTCCGCTCAGCTGGTCGAACAAGTCATCAATCCGCGGCAACGGGTATTTGTTCTTGATAGTGAGGTTATTAAGTGCCCTGTAGTCGATACACATACGTACCGACCCATCCTTCTTGGGTACAAACAGTACTGGAGCACCCCATGGTGACGAACTGGAACGGATGAAGCCCTTGTCTTGCAACTCATCCACCTGCTTCTTCAACTCCGCCAGTTCACTGTTGTTTACTCTATAGACGTGCTGAGAGATTGGCTCTGCTCCTGGCACTAAGTCTATAGAGAACTCCATATCTCTGTCCGGCGGCAACCCCGGCAAATCCTCTGGAAAGACATCCAAGAACTCTGCAATCAACGGATGTGGTGGCTTCTGCTCTTCTACCAAAGTCCCACAGAAAACGCCCTCGCTCTGCTTTGCTCCTCGGACGAACTCGAACTCCGGCTCTCCTGGTGTCTGAAATAAAACTCTGCCTCCACGATAATCGATACTAGCGTGATGTCTACTCAACCAATCCATTCCGAGTACTATATCGTAACCCGGAAGTGGCATTACAAGTAAACATACACTCAGCTCACGGCCTCCCATATAAACCCTCTGGTTCTTGCAAACATCACTGACCAGGATGATGCCACCCCCGGTCGCGATCTTGCAAGTCCGCGCCAACGGTTCAGACTCAAGACGATGTCTCAAAGCAAAAGATACAGATACAAAGCTATGAGATGCACCAGAATCAAATAAGGCATAAGCTGAAAAAGAATCGAGTAAGACTGGACCTGATATAACGTCTCCGACTGGCTCTGACTCCTCCACGGTCAGGGCAAAAGCTCGCCCCTGATGTGCACCCCTCTGCTGGTGCTGGTGCTGCACGAACTTCTGCTGCTGGGGCTGTAACGGAGGTCCTCTCGGCTGTCCCGCCGGATGTCTAGCGGGTATCCTCTGGATAGGGGCTATATCCTGAACTGTCCGAGCTAAGGTCTTGGGGCAATCCCTCAGCTGGTGATCTGATGAACCGCAAAACAAACACTGACCGAGCCTCTTCCTGCAAACGTCCCATCCGTGCCCTGCCTTCTTACAGAAGGGGCAAGCATGAGCTGTCTGAGCTGGTCTCTGCATCTGGTACGTCTGCTGTACATGTGCTCGGTTAGGCGCATTGGACTGCTGCCTCTGCTGCTGGAAATATGGCTTCTTCGCTGGACCTGTGCTGCTGCTGCCACCATAAATATCTCGGTCCCTCTTGTGCCTCCCACTCAGGTCTCTCTCGACCTTGCGAGCCTCCCTCAAGATGTCGGTATACGTCTCGTGGCTCAAAGAAATAAGAGCCTTCACTTCCCAGTTCAGACCCTCTCTGAACCTACTAGCCCGGTTCTCTGGGTCTCTCACCATATAGTCGGCATATCTGCTCAACCTACCAAACTCGGCGGCATACTCCTCCACCGACATGTTCCCCTGATAGAGGTTCTGGAACTGTCGCTCCAGGTCAAGTCTCTCAGTAGGCGGGAAGAACTTCCTTCTGAACAGGTCCCTGAACTCTCCCCATGTCAATCCTGGATCGGCGATCCGTGGCTCATTCCGGAACCACGTGCTGGCGATGTCCATCATCTGCAATCCCGCTGCCTCCACCATCAGGTCCTCCGCAAGGCGGGATAAGCGCATGACGCGCTCCATGCTCTCCAACCAATCATCGGCATAGATGATGCCCTCTGTCCCCTTGAAAGGCCGGGGATCCAACTTCTTGAAGTCCTGAATGGTGCCGGGCCTGGGCTGTACCTCCCGTGGCTGTGGTGGTGTGGTCCTCTCTACGGCGGTGATGGCCACCTGGTGAGCACTCTCGATGCCCTGTCTCAACACCTCGGTCTGTCGGTGCTGTGCCTCGGCCTGGGCCCTCTGGGCCTCCATCATCATCTGGAAAAGTGCAAACAGCTGTGTAGCATCAGCTGGTACTGGCGGTGGTGGCGGAAGATCCTCGGGAACAACTGGAGCAACCCTCTGAACCGGGGGAGGAGCACCCCCAAAAGCGGCTACTGAGACTCCCACCTGGACCGGTGAGGCGATCCTCTCGACGGAAGATGTAACAGTAGCAGCTGCTACTCTATCCGCAGCAGGCGGGGAAGTAGCTGAGGAAGCTGCCGCTGCTCCTGAGCGATAGAATCTGACCTTCGGAGGCATCCTGAAGTCAGATTGAAAATAAGGAATCAATTATTGAATATAATGCGATATCATCAAAGAAGGACAGAACTTAATTCAAAATGAAAGACAATATCAAATAGATAAAGATTTGTAGAACAAAATATTAGAATTTTTCCTAGTTGTGATTGAGTAACTCTCAGCCTAAATCCTGTATCCTAAAGCAGGCTCGTAGCAATACTCTAGTCGAGCACAACTACGATGTCTATCTAGACCTGCATGGGCCACCACTAAAAATGTGTCACGACCCGCACCCTGATATTCGGGCACGAGTACGTGGTTACGCCCAGCCTACGCCGCAGAATCGGCGGTAGAACGCTGTCTGGGTCATTTCTAACTATCTAACATCTCAACAATATAATATGGTACCTGTCAATCATCTCAACTCCAATCGGAGGAGCAATATGGTATCTCACAAATATATCAATCTCAATCACAAAACAAACTAAGGAGGAAAATAATGCACGAATGGAAATAGCGAAGGAAAGAAGATACAATCCACAATATGAAATAATAGTACATCTGTGAAACTCCACAAAATATAGTCTAATACAACAATCTAAACAAAACTAGACCTCCTCGGTCACTGGTACTATGTCCTCTGGCTCTAGGGGAGTGTCCTCTAAAGTCTCACCCTCCTGAGGTCCGTAATGTGTGGGACAAGCTCCTCTAGCCAATCATCTGGAAAAAATATATCCAGTCAGGATTGGAGCGAAGTACATACCTCTGAAAGCAGTTCCAATAACATAATCGAGCATATATAACTAGCAATAGAAAAATGATACAAGATGCACAAGTAGAAGAATAAACTGTACCAGTGAATAGGCAATAAGCACAATAAAGCTGGAAGTAAATACAAGAATGACTGCAAGTAGAGAACAAGAAATACTAAACTATGTGTTTTAGAGTGAGAGTTCGTTATGTGATCGGTTTAGGTTGCACATGAGGTATATAGGTAACTCCATTATACGTGAGGTGATCACATAACCAACTCCTACTCCCCCTCCCCAACCAATACTCATGGATCCAATCACGACACGTTACGTACATGATCACGATAGTCACACTAGCACACGAAATAGTGGATGCACAAGAAGCACATGAAAGTCAATACCCGATGCACACGATGAAATACATGTCATTGGGTACCCGTTGCACACGGTAGGGGATAATACCTCCTGACGGGATCCATATAGCACCAGTCCGTGAAATCACTGTGTCGGGAATCAATGTATACTAATATAGAACATGCATATATACAACATTATGAATTGAAAACAATCAGAGAAATATAATCGCCTGAAGTCCTGAGCAAAGTGTGTCTCTCGATGCCCAAGCCGGTGTCTCACAACCTATATATGGTATGTTGTATCAATACAAGGTTCAATGATGAAAATAATTGAAGTTGAAGAAGTTCTAGGTCAATACGCCGTTTCTAGGTCAAGCCAATGTATTTCTAGGTTGCAAGAGTCTAATGCTAGTCACTAAGTCGATACGCTATGAAGCTATGCTATACTAGCTAAGCTAACACACCACAGTGAAATCAAGAAGCCGTATCCTAAGATACGCAGATTTTCTAATATGAAAAATAGTTTATATTTATATATAGAAGTCACAATAATAATATAATAATATCTCAAAACAAATAATTATGATACTTTGGCCTTGTGCCAATGCGTATCGCAAATACCCCGACACTCAACCTCAATACCCTGGGGTATCGACCCATACCTTGGTGATACTTTGGTATCTCAAGGTAAACTAAAACTAAACACAATAGATATAAATAGATATCCCAAACTAATATGCTAAGTATACACTAATATCTTAAACTAATTAACTAATACCTTAACTAAAAACTAATTGCTTTCTAACAAGTATACTACTAATATTTTACTTATACTAATATACATATCTAACATAGTCCCTAGTACCTCTACTACTCACTAACCTCTAGTATACATAGTTATAAACATACTAACTACACCAATACCTACCTTGATACCCAAAACCTTGGCATAATCTAACTAGCTAACTTCTCCAATGTATAATCTGATGTTGCTGCTTCAGTTGCTGTGTCTGCAGGTAGGTGTGTTCAAGTCAATCCTTGCTGTGTTCAGGTAAGTCTTCAGTTTATCTCTGTACTGAAATATGCAGTTCACAGGTAATCCTCATACATGCTGTGCACATTGCTGTGAAATGGGGACTGCACTTTGCTGTGCAATGGAGACTGCAGGAGTATCAGTTCTGAGTTCAGTCTGCTGTGTTCCCCTGCAGTTCTTCAGTTGCTGTGTGTAATCCTTGCTGTGGTCAGCAACAGTCCCTTGCTGCCCTTGCTGTGCCAGTCCCTTGCTGCCCTTGCTGTGCCAGCAACTTGTTGTCTTCAGTTCAGGATCTTCAGTGTTGCTGTCTTCAGTGTTTCAGTACAGGTACTTCAGTCTAGGTGATATTCAGTGCAGGTGACTGTGCTGTTGATCCTTGAAGCCACTGTGCAGTAGGATACTGCACAGTCTTCTCATTAGATGTGCACTGTTTGCTGGTGATCCCCCCTCTTTCTCTATGCACTGATGTGCACCTTATAAACCACAGGGCAGATTTCATTGGGACTGTGCTCAGCTGTAGTTCCTTGTTCGAGCTACTGAATATGCAGCCACTTGTTGCACCCTGTTGTTCCCCTTCTCTTTGCACACAGTGCAGATGCTGCTGTGTATGAAGACCCTGTCTAAAAGCTCGCTCACTCACACTGATCACACAATGCACAGCCACTAAAATCTCTAAGTATATAACTATATATATATACACACATATAGATATCAAACCAAACATAAATATATATCTATATAGATGTAAACTAACACATGTATATAGACATATACCAAATATCTAAATGCATATAAACACAACCAATATGTAGCTATCCCCATATATATATATATATATATATATCATATAAGCCAAATACATATATATATATATATATACCTATAGATATTAATACATATAGCTATATACACCAATATATATATATATACACACACATATAGATTAATGTAGATACTCTATTAAATACACATAGACACACATAAACACCAAAAACCCAAAGTACACTATTATATGCTCCAATTAAAGTATAGATAGCATATACAAATATATTTACATATGTATGTATAGTACAAAAGTCAAAAACACAAACACATGGGGTGCACCGCACCCGTATCACACTTTTCTATGATACGCTTGCGACACGGCCCCCAACTCACAACCAAACGTATCTCGGAGGACACGTACAAGCCTAATACATATATTATGAACAATACATATATAAATTAGAGTGTCTACGTGTCCGTGTCGCCATATGATATGCACATGGCCCCGTGTCGGAGGAAAACCCCCAAAATCGACCGTTTCGTCAAATTGACGAGATTCGGCCCACACGTATCCAATTGTGGACACGACACAAGATACAAACAAACAATCAATGGTCAATTAGATCTATTAGATCTATTGACAAACACTACATGTGCCAATTTCGGAATTCCCCCAAAATTGGCACCAAAATGGACATAACTTCCACCGTAGGTCTCCAAATGATACCAAATCAAATCCTATGGGTAACCTAGGCATGTGGGGTGGTTTCTCATGGTAAAATCTCAGATCTATAGTCTATAGGAAGGGGAGAAACTGATTTGTACCTATTGGGAGATGGATTCCCAATGAAAAGGTTCCAAATGACAAGATGCTCTTCTCCTTGTAGATCTTGGCCTCCTCCTCCTTGTTCCTTGCTCCTTGCTTATAGATCCTTGATGTAGAGGCTTCAATGTTGAATTTAGAAGGAGATTTGAAGAGAATTGATGGTGAATTGATGAGGAAATGATGGGGAATTGGAAGGGGAAAAACTAGATCTAGAATTTTGGGGAAGAACTAAAATGAGAGCACTCTCTCTCCTCTCAATTATGGCTGGATAAAACCCTTCCCCAAGCAATATACAAAGTCAAAAATACCCCTTGGGGCCTCTCATGAAGAAATAATTAGGGAGGGAAGGTTCTAGTCTAATGGTTCCACTAATTAATCATGTTTCCTAATCCATGGGCCTAATTCATGGGCTCAACTTAGACTAGTCCAAAAGTTTGTTTATGTCCCCTAATTAAAAGGTTAGGTCCACTACACAAGTCTAAAATAAGTCTACACTAGCAATAATTAAAATAAATAAATTAGTCATGCACAAATATTAATTATAGTAATTCTAAAATAATTAATACTCAAGATAAATACCAAACTACCCTTAGATGGAAATGTGAGGGTGACAAACCTACCCACCTTAGAAAAATTTTGTCCTCGAAATTAAGGAAGAAACTATCTACCAAATCAACAATATAATGCAAAAAAGAATTATACCTCACGGCTCAAAAAGATACGGATATCGCTCGCGCATCTCAGCCTCTCGCTCCCAGGTACTCTCTCCTGGCGAGTGATGCCTCCACGCGACGCTTACCAAAGGAATCATCTGGTTCCTCAGCACCTTCTCTCTCCGATCCAGAATCTCCACTGGCTGCTCTGGATAGCTGAGAGTAGGGCCCACCTCTATCTCCGAATGATCCAACACATGACTGGGATCTGCCACGTATCGTCTCAACTGCGACACGTGAAACACGTTGTGCACTCCCTCCAGTGCAGGTGGTAAGTCTAGTCTGTAGGCGACTGCACCGACCCTCTCAAGAATGCTGAAAGGACCGATGAATCGCGGACTAAGCTTGCCGTCTCCACCGAAACGAATCGTGCCACGTGTCGGAGAAATCCTCAAGAAAACCAGACCGCCAACCTAGCATGAAACACAAACTTAGCACTCTAACAAGCAACAATCAAACACAAACAAGACAAAACTAAAGCTATACCTCAAACTCCAGAGGTCTCCGGTGGCTATCGGCCCAATGCCGTTGCCTGTCCTGCGCCACTCGAAGTCTGTCTCTGATAAGCTTCACCTTCTCTGCTGCATCCACTACCATCTCTGGTCCCAATAAAGCCCTGTCACCAACATCATCCCAGGACAACGGAGTGCGGCATCTCCGTCCATACAACGCCTCGAATGGTGATATCTCAATGCTGGCTTGGTAGCTGTTGTTGTATGAAAACTCTACCAAGTGAAGATGATCCTCCCAAGAACCTCCAAGATCCAAAACACAGGTGCGTAGCATGTCCTCGAGAGTCTGAATAGTCCTCTCCGACTGTCCGTCCGTCTGAGGGTGATAAGCGGTACTGAACTTGAGCTGAGTGCCCAAGCTAGCCTGCAAACTCCTCCAGAAATGGGACGTGAAGCGGCTATCCCGATCCGAGACAATGCTCACTGGAACACCGTGCAATCTGACAATCTGGCGCACATACATCTCCACAAGTCTCTCCGTAGATGTACCCACTTTAAATGGCAGAAAGTGGGCTGATTTGGTCAACCTGTCCACGATGACCCAAATCGCATCCTTGCCCCCTGGAGAACGCAGAAGCCCTGATACAAAATCCATGGTAACATGCTCCCATTTCCACTCCGGAATGGGCAGAGGCTGAAGCAATCCTCCTGGTCTCTGTCTCTCCGCCTTTACTTGCTGGCAAACTAAACATCTGGACATGAAGCTAGCTACCTCTCGCTTCATGCCATACCACCATACATGCTCTCTCATGTCTCTATACATCTTGTTGGCACCGGGATGCATAGAGTATTGGGAACGATGCGCCTCCTGCATAATCTCCTCGCGCAATGCTCCCTTCGGTACGCACAACCTGGTACCGTGTCGCAATGATCCATCATATGCGACGGTAAAGTCCTCTGCCAGCCCGACCTGAACCTGTGCTCTGATGCTCCTCAGAGACTCATCCTCATACTGTCCGGCTCTGACTCGTTCCATCAGCTCCGACTGAACCTGAAGTCCCCACATCTGCGCTACGACTCCCGGAATCAAAACCTCAATGCCCAAACTATCGAGGTCTGCCAATAGATGCCTGTCCCTAGTCAAGCACATAGCCACGGGATATCTGCTCAAAGCATCCGCGACTACGTTGGCCTTCCCTGGATGGTACTGCAAAGATATGTCGAAGTTATAATCCGGATCCAGGTCCTCAGGGGACATAGCAAGGTACAAGAAATCTCAAGCCATAATAATGCAGTACAGTAAATAAATGAACAATAGGGTAAACTATATAACCATCTAAGTGATATGCAAGATAAGAGCAACACTAGAACTTAGGCTGATACCACTACAAGCTCTGTATCGGGGAGCCGGGTAGCAGTTATACTATGAGTTTTACTATGTGTTTACTATGGATTTTATATATATAATCAGCCTGTAGCCTGTGTGTCTCTCCCCACCCAATGTAATCATACGTCTCATGTCCACGATGCCTCATGTCCACGTCACGTAAGATCATATCTAATGCAGTAAGTCATACTATGTCTATGAATATAATGTCTAAGAATATCCTGTCTATGTCATAAATCCTGCAACCTATACAGAATCACCATGAATATCTCAGAAAAAATCTGTATCATGATCTGTGTCAGGTGTCCTAGGTATAATGTACTTGATATGGCAAGTACGAGAACGTAAATATTACGATATCCATCTCTAGTTGACCTTACACAACCCCGCGTACGGTGTTGGCACCCGACTATTAATCGGAAGCTAAGTAAGTCAAACGGCCCTAGGTTTAAGCATGTACAACAGTTATAATTAAGTCCAAGTAATATGTATCAAAGACTGCAAATTGGCAAGGTACACTTGCCTGGGTTTTCGGTTCCAATTGTAACTCTGACTTCAGCGGGATTTACAGGCAGTACTCTGGTTGCTGAAACAAACATCACCATCAGATCCAGAAAATATTAATCAGCTAGAAATGCCTGTCCTTGAGTCCAATTTGGAGACAAGGACAAAAATGACATTTCAGGGCAAAACGGGGTCCAATTGTGGGTCGCTTTGCACCGAAAAATGCATCAGGGTCAAAGGTCTCCAAATCTGTCCAACTTAGTGTCAACAGGTCAGGAACGATGATACGAATCCAACAGAACTTCCAAAATTGGATTCCGATGAGCCGTTCTCAAAATCGCCCGTCAAGTGGAGCCTTTGGGGCCCACGACACGCGATTTTGTCAAAGTTCTCAGAATCGAACCAAACTTGGCTCACAGGACCAGCGTATTGCTACGAGTCCAATGGCGCAAGTTTTGTTTCGATCCGACGTGTGTACACTAAGTTACAACGAGATTCAGAAAGGTTGGATAAGGGGCGATGTCCGCGGATACGCATTAATTTCGGTGTGCACGCACATCCGAATCGACTTCTGCGAAATTCCGCACGTCCGTATCAACGACGCGCACGTATCGGTAAAGACCGCATGCGACCAGGTCATCCCGTTTGGCGGGGCGTACTCAGTTCCGGGGTGAAACAGGGCGATAGTTTTCCTGTTTTTGGATCTCGGTTCGCGATCACCACAGGACGCGATGCACCGAGCGGGTTGCACGGGCACCGAGGGGGTCACACAGGATTCGCGACGCAACAGATGGAATCAAAAACGGGTAAACGAGTAGAGATATACGGGAACCTGAACAGGGCTCGAAAAACCAAACTTCTCCGTGTCCGACACGTGTCCGACACAAGTTCGAGGGCTGTGTCCGTGTTTGCCCTAGGGTTTAGGGCTTGGGGATACTGCCGGAGCTGCGGCACTGCGGCTAGGGCCGGGGGAGGCCGGGGAGCGGAGGCGGGTGTCGTCGTCGGCGGCGCACGGCTAGGGCGGCCGGAGCTGCGGCGGGGAGGAGACGTGGGGTCGCTCGGGGCAGAGTCAGCTGCGACTTCTGGACGGGGACGGTGTCGGCGCTGGAGCCGGAGGTGGCTGCTGGTCGAGGGCTGCAGCGAGGGGAAGGCCAGGGCGGAGGGCAGAAGGAGGCGGTGCTGGGCGGTGATCACCGGAGAAGACGAAAGCAGGGGCGGAGGACAGGCGGAAAAAGGGAATTTTATAGGGGGTCGGCGGCCGTTTGTGGGAGGCGGATCGGCTGGGGCAGCGGGGCAGCCGGCGACGGCCGTTATGGGTAGCCGGAGCGGTCGGGCAGGCGAACGGTCGGCAGGTCAGCCGGCGGAGGGGAGGCAGACAGTCGGCTTGGGGCGGTTTGGGAGAGAAAGGGATTCGGGTCGGGTGGATTCGGGTACGGGTTTGGGCAGACCCGGCCTGACCCGCTAGCTGAGCGGTCCGGTTCGGGTTCAGCTGGACCGGGTTCAGGCCGGTTCAGCCCGGTTTGAACCCGGTTCAGTTCGGTTTATTTTAGGTTTTAATTAATTAATTATTAAAAATAGGTTTTTGGCTTTTAAAAATGTTTTCGGGGTCCAATAAATTCCCAGAAAATTACCCTATGTCCAAATTTTTATTTTACACCATAAAATATTATTTTCTTAATATTTTAATATTATTTATTATCATTTAGAAATTATTTAATAATTAAAACAACTGAATTTAATTCTAGAAAATTATGAAAAATCCAATTTTAAAAATTCTTAAAAATCAGGGGGTTTACAATCTACCCCCCTTAAGAGGATTCCGTCCTCGCAATCAAAGAATAACCGGTCAACAGAGATGACACGGTTGCAAAATTTATTCGAAGCACATCAAGATTAAGAAAAGTCAAGGTTGTGAGTTTAACACATAGGGAAAATCATTTCCCTAAGCAATGAAAGTTATGCAATTTTCAAAATATAGAAAATCTAGAAAATTACAGTTTAGAAAACCAGGTTATCCTTTAAAATATATCAGGTTAACAATTATACAATATTCTAGATTATTTAGCAAGTTCAAAAATTACTTAGGTGATCACTAGGTTATCTATAATTAGCAAGTCAGATTAAGTCTAAGGTCACGAACCAGCAGGCACGAAGTAAAACAATACTAGAAACAGAAAACTATAAAAACTTACGCGCATTAGCTACTCCATGGTTCTGCGCTCTTCCAAGGTCATCGCGAAGGCTTGTCCGCGTCCTTGTGGTGGATTCCTCTGCTGCTGCTGCTGGGCTTGTTGGAAGAGTGCTGCTTGTGGTGCCAAGGGTGGCCTTGGTTGATACCCTCCTGGTGCTGGTAGAGCTTGTTGGTTTGCTCTTGGTGCTCCTCCTCGATGATAAGGACAATTCTTGGCTAAGTGTTGATTGGTTCCGCAAATCAAGCATAATCCCAACTTGCGTCTGCAGTCCTTCTCAATATGGCCTTTCTTGCCACAGTATTGACATGTAGATAATATCTGCGGAGAGGCTCTGGGTGGCTGGTGTATGTGAGGTCTCTTTGCAGCTTCTTCTTGTGGTGCTTTGGCTGATGTGGAAGACCGTTTCAGACTGGTCTCTCTCCTGGTGACGCGTTCCATGCGTCGGGCTGCAGCGAGAACGTCCGAGTAAGAGGTAGGTGCGACGGATTCGATGAGTCTCTGCAGCTCGAAGTTTAGTCCGTCGAAGAATTTCTCAGCCTTCTCTTCTTCCGTTGGGATCAAAGTAGGGGCGAAGCGACTTAGACGAATGAACTCTGCGTTGTACTCCTCCACTGTCATGCTGCTCTGAGTGAGACGATTGAACTTGTCCCGAAGTTCTGATCGAGCGATAGCCGGAATGTACATCTCCTGAAAAAGTCTAGAAAACTCTTCCCAAGTGACTCGGTCTGGTCCGAGCCGGGTCTCTTCAGATAGCCACCAGTGATGAGCATTGTCCGTCAACTGCATTCTGACGGCGGTCATCCAACGTTCTCTTGAAAGTTCAGCTGCTTCTAACTGGTGTTGTATGTTGGTGAGCCACTCATGAACTTCGGTTGGTCCTTCTTTGCCCAAAAAGGTACGGGGCTTGAGTTGACAGAAATCGGTGATAGACCCCATTGCTGGTCGCCTAGCTTGTGGGTTTACTTGCTCCAAGGCGGTTACTAGGCTGGTTCTCAAGTACTCCGCCTCGTGACGCTGAGTCTCTTGATGAATTTGTTGTTGGGCTTGCATCATTGCGTAGATCATTTGAAATATCTGCTGCCCGTCCATTACTTGCCCTGGTTGAAAGACAGGCATCTGTGGAGTGAACTGTGGCGGAGGTGGGATGTCGTTGCACCTGAACCTTGAATTATGCTATTCAGCTTGACCACTTTGAGAGGATTGCCCTCTGTTCTCTAGTGTAACTCCATCTCCATAGGTAACCACAGCATCTTGTGGTGTACTCAAAGAAATTTCATCTCCAATTCTTGGATCCATTTTTCTGCATCAAAAATAAAATATAAGAAGCGCACAGGATTCAAGGCAAGATGCAAGTCAAAAATTAATTCAAATACGATATAGATATCAAAAACGATTCAAGCAAGTAGATGAGATCCTAAAAAAACTTATCCTATTTTAGTGCAGGCCTGTTCGGTCCCTAAGTTGAAACCGAACAATTTAGTCGTAGACCTGCAGGGGCCACCACAAAAACCATGTCACACCCCAGTCCCAAAATACCAAGGGACTAGACACGTGGCAACGGCCAGCAGCACGCACCGATGGATAACCCAATTTAATGGATCCATCGGGACATACTTAAGCTGTAATATAGGTCTACAACAACAAGTCAAAACTAATATCATCCACACACAAATAATAAGAACAACAACAAATAAGAAAAGTACATCAAACATCCAGTCTCAGCAAAGTAATTCGGGGAACAACCCGATATAAAGTCTGTTACAATTGTTTAATTAAACAGGAAATAAAGAGTCTATTTGCCATAATAACTGAGCATGGAGAAGCAGTTGTTCAGGAGAAGTCTTCAGCGATCACCTCGTCCTCAAGTACTGGTACTGTTTCGAGAAGCGCACCTGTTCTGTATACCTCTGGATAAACCTGGTCTGCTAATCCTGGGGACATAATCCGGATCCAGGTCCTCAGGGGACATAGCAAGGTAAAAGAAAGCTCAAGCCATAATAATGCAGTACAGTAAATAAATGAACAATAGGGTAAACTATATAACCATCTAAGTGATATGCAAGATAAGAGCAACACTAGAACTTAGGCTGATACCACTACAAGCTCTGTGTCGGGGAGCCGGTAGCAGTTATACTATAAGTTTTACTATGTGTTTACTATAGATTTTATATATATATAATCAGCCTGTAGCCTGTGTGTCTCTTCCCACCCAATGTAATCATACGTCTCATGTCCACGATGCCTCATGTCCACGTCACGTAAGATCATATCTAATGCAGTAAGTCATACTATGTCTATGAATATAATGTCTAAAAATATCCTGTCTATGTCATAAATCCTGCAACCTACACAGAATCACCATGAATATCTCAGAAAGAATCTGTATCATGATCTGTGTCAGGTGTCCTGGGTATAATGTACTTGATATGGCAAGTACGAGAATGTAAATGTTACGATATCCATCTCTAGTTGACCTTACACAACCCCACGTACGGTGTTGGCACCCGACTATTAATCGGAAGCTAAGTAAGTCAAACGGCCCTAGGTTTAAGCATGTACAACAGTTATAATTAAGTCCAAGTAATATGTATCAAAGACTGCAAATTGGCAAGGTACACTTGCCTGGGTTTTCGGTTCCAATTGTAACTCTGACTTCAGCGGAATTTACAGGCAGTACTCTGGTTGCTGAAACAAACATCACCATCAGATCCAAAAAATATTAATCAGCTAGAAATGCCTGTCCTTGAGTCCAATTTGGAGACAAGGGCAAAAATGATATTTCAGGGCAAAACGGGGTCCAATTGTGGGCCGCTTTGCACCGAAAAATCCGTCAGGGTCAAAGGTCTTTAAATCTGTCCAACTTAGTGTCAACAGGTTAAGAACGATGATACGAACCCAACGAAACTTTCAGAATTGGATTCCGATGAGCCGTTCTCAAAATCGCCCGTCAAGTGGAGCCTGTGGGGCCCACGACACGCGATTTTGTCAACGTTCTCAGAATCGAACCAAACTTGGCTCACAGGACCAGCGTATTGCTACGAGTCCAATGGCACAAGTTTCGTTTTGATCCGACATGCGTACACTAAGTTACAACAAGATTTAAAAAGGTCGGATAAGGGGCGATGTCCGCGGATACGTATTGATTTCGGTGTGCACGCACATCCGAATCGACTTCTGCGAAATCCCGCATGTCCGTATCAATGACCCGCACGTATCGGTAAAGACCGCACGCGACCAAGTCGTCCCGTTTGGCGGGGCGTACTCAGTTCCGGGGTAAAACAGGGTGATAGTTTTCCTATTTTTGGATCGCGGTTCGCGATCACCACAGGACGCGATGCACCGAACGGGTTGCACGGGCACCGAGGGGGTCACGCAGGGTTCACGACAAAACAGACGGAATCGAAAATGGGTAAACGAGCAGAGATATACTGGTACCTGAACATGGCTCAAAAAACTAAACTTCTCCGTGTCCGACACAAGTCCGAGGGCTGTGTCCGTGTCTGCCCTAGGGTTTAGGGCTTGGGGACACTGCCGGAGTTGCGGTGCTGCGGCTAGGGCCGAGGGAGGCCGGGGAGCGGAGGCGGGTATCGTCGACGGCGGCGCACGGCTAGGGCGGCCGGAGTTGCGGCGGGGAGGAGACGCGGGGTCGCTCGGGGCAGAGTCAGCTGCGGGTTCTGGACGGGGACGGCGTCGGCGCTGGAGCCGGTGGTGGTTGCTGGTCGAGGGCAGCGGCGAGGGGAAGGCCAGGGCAGAGGGCAGAAGGAGGCGGCTGTAGCGCCCCGTTCTCCCGGTGCGGAGATCGCGGCTAAGAAACACAGACGGTATCGTTCGATCGGGATAGATTGAATTAAGAACTCGTCCTCGTTATGGATTTGTTTCTTCAGAATCGATTCCCATATTCAGTGGACTGCGCCTCAAGGATCGGCTTAGCGGCAGAGTCAGGAGGGACCTCTCCGCTGCTATCTTTTATTGCCTCGGTTTTTGATGTCGCTTGTTGCTTTCGTGCTTTGAGTTGGTTTTGGGATTTGCTTGTTTTCCTTGAACGGTTTCGATGGTTTTCATTGTTTTCGTTCATTGACTTGCACTTCTATTCCGAGATTGGAAAGAGAGGAAGAAGTATTAATCGAGCTATTCGTGTGCAGGTGAACGAGCAGTAGGCGGCTTACGAGCGGAGTTGTGAAGCGCCTCTTTCCTTCTTCTTTCTAAAATCTAAGTGAGTGGCTACCAACCCGATTAAGCTAGCTCTGCTTCCAGCTTCACTCCTTTGCCCCGATCAAACGATACCAAGTAATAATAAAAGAAACCAAGATAAAAGAGAATAGACTTGGTTAATACTGCTTGTCAATCAAAACTGTGAACGGTTACTTACTTACATGCGTGTTCGCTCGGAAATATTTATCATATGCATAATACAAGTTAGAATGTTTGTTCTTCTTCAAATTATGCTATGAAATATACTGAATCAAGAGGCTATGCAACTGAATCATAATACTGCTTGTCCTGAACTGGCATTGCCTCAACTGCATGAACTGTTAGCTTAATGAAACAATACCGATTCGATCACGGACAACTTGTGCACAAGGTCACTGGTTCCTGCGGACGGTCGCTGGGGCACTGGCACCGATCCGATCCGGACGGAACTCACTGTAGTCTACTGCATCTGAACGGGATGGATTACGGCCACTACTGAATCTTAGCTGCATTCCATCCTCGTTCAAGACTAAACGGTCCATTATGGCATCCTAGCCAGTGATCCACTGTATATTTAAACCTGTTGCATACTAACTTGTGTCTCCGTGGCAGGGAAGGCAAGGTAAGTATTGTGCAGGTCATTCAGACGGGCAGGTAAATCCACCGAACGGTGGCTAGTTCATTTCAGTAAATTCAATATGCTGCTTACTTGTAAATGAACTAAGGCAAGATAGAAACCCACAAAATATGCATGCTTCACTAAACAACGTGTTGATTGGTATAGTCAGGCTAGCTCGCCTTCACCAGCATATTTCGATATGCTGACCCTCGTTGAAACAGGTTCTCCGCACCAAGGCGAACCGAGCGAGGAGCCGAAGTCGTCTTCTCGATCCAGTCCAGCTGTTAGCGCACCTTCACCGCGCCTCGAAGCCTTTTGAAGCCAGAAGCTGCAACTCTTCATACACAAAATGCAGCTCCGTGGCAAAGCGATCCTCCAGCCTGGAGGTCCTTATCGTTTTGAGTTTATAAAAGGATGTAATGTACAGGACTGCTATCTCATTTTGAGTCAACCCCTTTTGTAAGCCGTTCGGCATATTAGCTAACTCGTTCAAGAGTTTGTAATAGATGTTCATTATCAATAAAGAGAACTTTTCTATGTTTCAAATTTGTGTTTCAATTTATCTGCGTACTCTGAATATGTGCTTGCTATGCAAAATATTAAAGCCTTGTGCGGGCGCAACTCCAGGCCCGCACGGCGGTCACGACTCGGGGGACGCCTCGGGGCATGACAGCGTCGCTGGGCGGTGATCACCGGAGAAGACGAAAGCAGGGGCGGAGGACAGGCGGAAAAAGGGAATTTTATAGGGGGTCGGCGGCCGTTTGCGGGAGGTGGATCGGCTGGGGGAGCGGGGCAGCCGGCGGCGGCCATTACGGGTAGCCGGAGCGGTCGGGCAGGCGAACGGTCGGTAGGTCAGCCGGCGGAGGGGAGGCGGACAGTCGGCTCGGGGCGGTTTGGGAGAGAAAGGGATTCGGGTCGGGTGGATTCGGGTGCGGGTTTGGGCAGACCCGGCCCGACCCGCTAGTTGAGCGGTCCGGTTCGGGTTCAGCTGGACCAGGTTCAGGCCGGTTCAGCCTGGTTTGAACCCGGTTCAGTCCGGTTTATTTTAGGTTTTAATTAATTAATTATTAAAAATAGGTTTTTGGCTTTTAAAATATTTTCGGGGTCCAATAAATTCCCAAAAAAAATACCCTATGTCCAGATTTTCATTTTACACCATAAAATATTATTTTCATAATATTTTCATAATATTTATTATCATTTAAAAATTATTTAATAATTAAAATACCAGAATTTAATTACAGAAAATTCCAGAAAATTATGAAAAATCTAATTTTAAATATTCTTGAAAATTAGGGGGTTTACATCTCCAAACCTAGGGAAGCCCCCATCATCCTCCCCCTCACTCAACCTTAGCCACCCTCCATTTCTTTATTTTTTCCTTTCTTCTTCCTTTTTTCTTCTTCTTCTTCCTTTGGTCTCCTTCTCCTTTGTTTTTTAAATTTTATAAAGGGGGGAAATAACAAACACTGTTCATCTCCTCTCCGGCCACTGTTCACCCTGCCCGGCCGAGCCCCGACCCCGCTCCCGGCCAGCCGACCCCGGCGAGCCCATTCCTCCCTACACCTCCAGACGAACCACCCTACCACTACCATATCGAGCTACCCCCGCTCCCCCGTCCACCACGAACATCCTCCTCCCGCTGCTATTCTTCCCCCCGCCTGAGCACCTCAGTCAGGCGAGCTCCTTCCCCGGCGGCCTCCTACTGCACACGACCACAACCTCCTTCACCGACAACCCCGCGTTAACCCCGACACTGCATCTCTTCAACTCCGCCGACCGTAGCCTCGTCCAGCCGGCCCGCTGCAACCCGTTCTCCACCTGCAACTCCGGCTCTTCCCTTCAAGCCCGGCTGGCCGAGTCCCGAAGCTCCTTCCTACTCAGCCGACATCCCCTCCTCTATCTCCCTCGGGTCGAGCCCCCGACTCCCTACTCCGGCAGCCCGCAGTCCACCCTACTCCACCATCACCACCACCACTTCCACCTCCGCAGCTCAGTCGAGTCTCCCCTCCCTGCTGCACTCCGGCACCACCACCATCCTCATCAACTATCACCACCACCAGAACTACTACCACCACCACACAGCCCTCCTCGATCAGCTCCCCTCCGGCGAGCTATTCCACCAGGAGCACTGCCTCATCGTCGTCGTCCTCGCCGATGTCATGCACGCTCAGGTTCGATCCTCCCATCGCATACGCGTATGTGTGTATATGTGTATATGTGTATGTGTGTATGTATGTATGTATGTTTCATATTTATATGCGTATATATATATATATATATATATATATATATATATATATATATATATATATATATAATTATATCGTATATTTCTCTATTTATATATATACGTATTTAATGTATATATATATATTAATATATATGATATATGTTAATGTTCGTATTGGTATATTTATACCTGTATATAGTATAAGTATTATTTTGGTATATATATATATATATATATATATATATATATATATATATATATATATATATATATATATATATATATATATATATATATATATATATATTGGTATTGTTATATATATAAATGCATATTTTGGTATTTTGGTATATATAAATGTGCTTGTATATGTATATGGTATAGGTATATTTTTATTGGTGAATATATATATATATATATATATATATATATATATATATAAAATATAACACATGTATATTTTTATTAGTATATATATAAATATATATATATTCAGTATATATATTCTTAAATATTGGTTGTATATAAATAAAATATGGTATGTATATTTTAAACATATGTATATATGTTATATAATTCCATTAGTGTATACACACTCATACCTATTTTGTACATAATTATTGGTATACACTTATACATATTTTGTACGAAATTATTGATATACACTTATATATATTATGTACGTATTTATTTAGTATAAATATTAGGTAACCGAGTGTAAATACGGATACCCCGTCTTTATATTGACCTGTAACCTTGTTAATTAATAGAAGGCTGCCATATGTGCACTCACGTATTGGGAGACCCGTATCACTGACTGTCTGAATTCACAGAAATTACAGACGCGACGTCCGTGCAACTTGACGCACTTGACCCTAGTTGACTAGTGCCATACCTGGCATAGCCCCTGAGTTCAACGTATTATGTTTGTGTGTTATTGTAACGTTTGATGCAATATTGTATTGTATTATCTGTCTATAGGACTGTTGGATCATCCAGACGATACTCTGGGACAGGACATTGGTTTTACCAGCTAAGGACCCAAGGCGAGTACATTCTCTGATTAGCTTCTTATTTATGATATCCTCTATGTTCATTGTATCTAGTGTAAATATTCATATTCTAGACACGCTGGTTACACGGATTAGTATATACGGATCTCGTCATGAGATGTTATTCCTTGTTCATGGTGTAGCTTATACAAATCTTGTTTCATTGTTATCTTGTGCATGTACATACACTGATTTTCGGGGAGATTTGCTATCTTCCTAGAAAATCCTATGCCATAGCGTACCATGGTTGGAACTACTATACCAGTCGGGGGTGGAGAGTATTTTAGTGTAGATATGTGATCATACCCTTCATGTACAAGTCTTGCTCACATGTTAGTGTTGGTCATACACCGCACGTATGACTAGCTAGGCCATTTATTTCTGTACAACTTCCCAAGCCGATTACATGTTAAAGCTAGTACTCACACACTTAGTCATAGTATTCTTGCTCATTGACATATTGGTCCTTCCCGCATTTACTTACAGTATTTCCAGTATTTTCTTTATTGTATATCTCTCGTACATGTACATGCATCTTGTATATTTCTATCTATATACTGCTACATAGTTTATATCATTGATATAGAACTGCTATTAGAAATGTAATTTGCTCCTTCCTGACTGAAAACATTTTTCCAGACTATGCCTTAGAGGACTGGTATCCGACACTTTATGGACCACATGGTGAGTAGCTGCTGACTTGGACTTGGTAGTTCAGTTATTATTCCGGGAGGTCTAGCCGGAATCACTAGTTATCTAGTTAGTTTCTTTCAGTAGTTTATTTGGTACCGAATTTTTCTCCGGCATACTTTGTTGAGACTTGGATAATTGTTGAGTTAGATTATTTTACATTAGACTTGGGTTGTAGTTTATTTTTTTTTTGATTTTTTATCGTGCTGTAGTTATATGATTGAGTATGTTGTTCATATTATATTGTGTTATCCGTGTCTCCTTATGAAGTTGGATGCTTGTGTGAGATTGCTTAGATAGAATCATGACCTAAACAGCGTTCTACCGTCGATGCTGCGGCGTAGGCTGGACGTACCTGCGTACTCGTGCCCCAATTTCGGGTGCGGGTCGTGACACTCATACCTTATTAGTCAAAAATCTAAATTCCTGGCCCTAATCAGTTTATGTGTAAACCTACAATATTCAGCTATCATTCCTATAAGAATTTTATATTCCATATACGCTTCCCTACCATGTGTAAATATATACTCTAAGGGTATTGTGATAATCCTCTACAGAATATCCATCAAGTTAGTATGTGATTTTGAACCTGTATTTAATTTCTTGAAGTTCGTATCACTTCGAGACTGATCAACAATTTCTACTCACACTAAATTCTCAAAATTCCAAAAGTATTACAATTCATAAAAACTAAAATTATTATCCCTCAAGTCCATATCACAATCCATTCTCCTTGAATTATGCAACCATAATATCTTTCCCTTATCTGTTTTCTATGCACCTTCATATCATTTTAGTATGTTAATCTTGTTTTCAACTATAAGCTTCACCAATCATGACCCAGTACTTTCCGCTTCGTAGTATAGATCTTCTAGGCAACTACCGAGTGATAAAATCTTCAGTCCTTCCTAGATCATTCTCTTAATTTAAAATTCTCAAGGTCATGTACTCCTCGTGAATCTCTTCGTATTACCATTTTACCTTCTTCACCTTGAGTCTGAGATTTCTCCTTATTTATTCCATGTATACAATTATCAAACTACATGGTTACTATCTTGTTATAGCTTATCATCTATTATAGGCAATTCATTATATCTAACTCAAGATTATAACATCTATCAAAACTCTCATCATTCATCCTATTTGCTCTATCACAGATACTAGCTTATCTACCCAAGTAATCACGGATGGAACTCACTTGTTCAATTAACACTGACAACCCAAATAATAAAGTACATCTAGTTTGATTTTCGAAAGCTATACTTTAGTACTCTAGTTATCTAATTACTCAAAAATTTGGTCTAGTAATCTACCTATCTATTTAGTCCAGACCTATAGTCATTAATAATTTAAGGGATCATAAAATCTAATTTTGATACTAAAAGTCATAAGACAACTAGAGATTTAATCTCTATGGCCTGCTACATAAGGTTTCAATTTCTTAAGGTCATAATATAATTCTTTGTATCACCATCATGGGCTACATCTAATCTCTAGCATCTAGCTATGTATTTCATAAAGTATTCCAGTGCATTAGAATCAAACCATCTTTTTAACTTCTAATACTTCCAAATTACTGCTACCTTAAGCAAGGGTAAGGTTTTATTATTTCTAGGCCTCTAATACTATATTCAATTCTCATGGTAACAATCTACACTAGCTCTAACATATAGGAATAACCTATCTACCTACCCTACTAAGGATAAAGGTCTTCTAAAAAATTTATATCTAGCATATCTTCTTCCACCTTGACAAGGATGTGCTTCTGGAGGAAACACCGTGCACGAACGTCCATCTCTCTGAATTAGGGAGAGATAATAAACAATAATAATGATATCGAGGGAAATAAAATAGTATAATTTATGAAGTCCAAGGGTGATAATTAACTCCTAAGAAATTTTTAAATCAATTATGGATTGAGATACTAATTCTGTTAATCCTGATTACAGGCTTGCTCGGTACCGGAAAGTAACCGAAATGATTTAGTCAGGACATGTATAGGACACTACAAAAATATGTAACATCCAAGTCCCAAAATACGTAGGATTAGAAATATGTAACATGCCAGCTACACATTCGACCAGACTCTGGTCTGACTCGAATACGTATAAGTTGTATTATAATGGTCACTATCTAAATAATTAAGTAAAGATAAATATCTATGCCTCAATCCACAATGAACAGAATACTACAAGAATGAGCTACATGTGCTAAAGTCGGCCGCCCAGTAATACATAAGCTCGAATAAACTCGAGAAAGGAATATGAGTCTATAAAATTAGGCTACATCAACAGATGAATAAAAAATATGAATAAATAACCATAACTCCGGTAGAAATGATATAAGTACCTGGCACCAATGCTCGTATGATAAAGCAACACACATTAGCAAATCTAAACAGGCTCTACAACGGTCTATGATATAAAACTGGCAAGGGACCAGGTCCTCAGTGGGACGTAACAAGGTACAAGAAACAGCATGCCAAAGTAAAAAGGTAAAATAATAAGCAATATGCTAAATAGTATCTATCGTACCCAGCTAAGTGAATGCAGTGAGAATATACTCATCCACTAAACTATCGGGTTTCATACATATACTACGGTACTAGTGATAGTAGTAGTAATAGTAGTAGTTACGTACAAGCCCCGTCAAGGTACCTGCAGTACTGTAATACTAGTAGAGTTTGGTAGCACAGCAGTACAATAAGTTCTCCTCAACCCCATGTATCTCACGTCTCATGTCACAAAATGCAAGACAATCTCTATCTATCAATTCAAGGCGTAAATAATAGCACTAGTATAAGTCCCCAGCATTGTCCTAAAACAGAAGTCGGGATCCTTGAATATCTCAAGTGTAGCTCTTGTGCATGAAAGTTGAGTACAGTGTCCTATGATAAATCATGCAAGAGTAGCACAAGTAGGTAAGTACTGACTATGCAATTAACGATACCCGAACTCCACGTACGGAAGTCGACAACCGAATGTAATCCGGAAGCTAAGTATCGTGGAGGTCCTAGGTCATAACAATTACAAGCAATAAAAGAAACAACAAATATAATATAACTAGAGCACAATCTACTGTGAATAAGGCAAGGTACACTTGCCTGGATTATGGATATAGCGAGGTCCAAGTAGCGAGCTCAATGCATCGATTGCACACGAAAAGGTAGAATCCATACGAACGTCTCCGGATGCTGAAACAAACATCACCAATGTTCTCAGAATACTAAAAATAGATAAGATTGACTACCCATAAGTCTAATTTGAACACAGGGACAAAATTGACAGTTTTGGGTCAAAGCGGGGTCCACATGTGGCCTACTTCGCACCAAAAAATATGCCAAAGATAAAGTTTCTAAATTAGTCAAACTTAGTGTCTACGAGTCCAGAATGATGATACGACATTAACAAAATATTCGGAATTGAATTCCGGTGAGCCGGTCACGAAAACGCTCGTCAAGTGAAACCGTGGGGCCCGCAAAATGGTATTTTGTCATCGTTCTCAGAATGAAACAAAACTTGGGTCACATGACATCGTAACGCTGCGAATCCATTGGCACAAATTTTGTTGTGAAATAACTAGCACACACAAAGTTATGACAAGGTATCAGAATAGGTCAATACGGTATTTTTTGACGGATATGCATTGATTTCGGTGTGCATACATGCAAATCAAGTTCTGCAAAATCTCACACGTCCGCGTTTACGATATGCTCCTTTCGATAAAATTCTCATACGACAAAGTTGCCTCGTTTGGCGGGTCGCACCCCGTTTCGAGAAATTTTGGGTTTACGAAATCAAGTTTTTGACAGTTTTCAGCATTAAATAAATCACAGAATAAATTGAAATTAGAGAAAGTGTTTAAAGGAATTAAAACTAGGTTATGCTGTCCAGAAGTCAGTTCAAGTAGAATTTTAATATCGCATGCCATTTTGGAGATAACGGGACTTAAACATGTGTACCGGGAACAGTTTTTGTTCTTAAAACTAAGTCATTTTTTTCTGTTTTATGTCCCGATTTACGATCGACATAGGACATGATAAACTAAGCTATTTAAACCGGTTTCATGGGGGTCATGTGGTCTTCACATAGGATTTGACGATTTGCTGTTTGGTTAATTGTGTAGGGAGTTTGGTTAATTGTGTAGGGAGAAAAGGAGATGGAAAGAAGGGTACCTCGTATGCTCTGCTGATTGTGATTTCGGGTGCGGCTGTTCACGATGGCGCGCGGCGGTGATCGTCGACAATCAACAACGGTGGAGGTGCTCGTCTAGGTGGTAGGGGAAGGATGGTTGATGGTGGTGATCTGATGGTGTTATATATAGAGTGAAGGGTATTTCGAAAGTCGAATGGAGGGGTCACGGAGATTTCAGAATAGGAACGGAGGGGTTTCGGGAGGGTTACTGTAGCCGAACGGGGTCGATTAATGTCTGGGTTTGCTTTCGGGTGTGGGTTTGGGTTTCAGATGTGGGTTTGGATTTTATTATTATTATTATTATTTTATATAATACCACACACACACACACACACACACACACACACACACATATATATATATATATATATATATATATATATATATATATATATATATATATATATATATATATATATATATATATATATATATATAGCCTTTTATAAATAGGTTTGCACCCTAAATAATTTCAAAATTTTTTTACAATACTTTAATAGTAGTTGTACACCCAAAAATATATTTTCTGTAAAATATTTGAATTAATAATTAAACATAAATATCTATACAAGTTAATAAATCCATATATTTTATAATTTTCAAATTGGCTAAGAATAATAATTTATTTTCTTAATCTCAAATAATTACATAATTCTAATAAAATTTAAAAATTTTAAAATTTAAAATCAGGAGGTTTACAAGGTTGGAGTTGTATAAATATTATAAATAACATTAATAATATTAAATAATATAAAATAATAGTATTATCTCGATAAATAATATTAATAATGTAATATTAATGTTTATGATTATATTAAATAGTTGTGAAGAAATGAATTTATGTAGAAATAAATAATGATTGATTATTATTTGAGAATTGATGGATTGGAGATGTAAAATTTTGAGGATAGCATAATATAGGAATATATTTTCTTGAGTCCTCAAATTAAAAAAATTTGAGGATGGGTTGGAGATGGCCTAATAGTATTATACGATCACAAAGTCATCCAGTGATGTTGGATAGTGGAAAAAGTAATTACGTACAACTTACGTGATCATATAATACTCATTGAACACATTCAAGTGTTCTAGTAGATTTTTACATTCCTTTATCCTCATGACATATAATTGTTGCTTCATGTAAAGCATTGTTGTGACAGACTTTGACATATATAGCCTCTCCATCTTTTTTCAAAGTCTGATCACAGTTTTCTCTTCTATGATGTTAAATAGAACATTAACAGCTAAATACAGTCTGATGGAACTAGTAGCCCTCACGACCATATCATTCCACTCGTCATCCTTCATTGTCTCTGGCTTCTTGGATTTTTTAATAAGTCTCTATGAAGACCTTGTTGCACCAGAAGATTTTTAACCATTTTCTGTCGTAGTCCAAAGTTTTCTTTCATTGAACTTCTCTACCTTAAATCGTCCGAGCATTGCCATTAATTGTATCGCTTTTGTCGAACTTATGAATCTTCAACCAGGCTCTGATACCACTTGTTAGAAATAAAAACGAAAACTATTTCTCGAGGTGAGCATCCGCAACGAACTAATACTCGCAAGCCAAATATGATGATCAACTAATGGAAAAAAATAAAGAAAACAAATTCAAGACAAAAACTCAAAATTAGGTGAAAAATTCTAACTGGTAAAAAACTACCCAACATCTTTCTCTCAATTTATTGGTGGCTACCCAAAAACTTTCTTTGAGCATAATTTATTTTCTGTACTAGGAACCTTAGACCCCTTTATATAGATGACTGCACTAGCATGTTATATATTCATACATAGAAATATAATCCTATGTAGACATGCATATTTTTTATTTTTAGAACTCATTGAGTAGGTATGACTAGAACTTTCTCTAATCATATTATTATTTGGATTTCTAATATGAGCAAATATTAACCCGACTTACGTACATAACATGCTATTGTTCATATTTTCTTATCGGATCCATGGTTAACATCGTCAGTTGTGCGTCTCTATTCCCATCAATATACACATTTTCTCATCCAAAATACATGTATGCTTAACTTTGAACAGATATACAAACAATTCAATGTATATATTTTATGTATAAAAGGATATGTTTTTAACCAACATGAGAGAGAGAGAGAGAGAGAGCTAGCTTCCATATGCTATTATCATTATATAACAATGTTTAAATAAATAGCTTGAAATTTTAAATGTGAACATATGATTGTGGAACAAAACAAACAGTTTAGTTAGATAGGGGAAGAAATAAAGAAAAATAGAAGGTAAGGACTCATCGAAGCTAAAATTTAAAATTTTCCATCTTATGTATGTAATCAATATGATGTTTTATGAAGATAAGACTCCAAACAAACAGCTCGAGAGTACACAATAAATTCATACTTGCTTTAGTATGAATTTAAAAGTGTATTCAAGAGACTTTGGTAGGTTAGTCCTACAAACATAAACAACAAAATGGTCTTTAATAAAAATTTTTGGGATCGATTACTTGCACAAAAAAATTCTAGGAACAGAAACCATATCTTATCTTTGAGGAGGAAAAATGGAAACACAGTTGAGCTTGCTGAAATGACAAAATGACCCGCTTTACTAATATAATTGTATACTTATCTCATATTTCTAACAAAAAAGTGTTTATTAGCCTACGCACCATATTATCATGCATCTTAATATCTATTAGCATCTTAATATCTATTATTCTTTCACCGGTGATCTCACAAATTGAGTCATCACCCAAGCAAACAGTATCAATCTTCTTCTCCAAAGAAGCAAAGAAAAATATATCTGAGCAATTACGTAGCAAACTACCACAATCCAATATCCTGCCAGGTTTATATTCCTTACCCTGGGAGACCTTCAGCATATCGTCCCAAGTGTACGTCTCACTCACAAACAATATGCTATAAAAATTGAAGTATATAAATAAATATGCTAAGGGTTATTCTAATAACCTAAGTACATAATGCAGAGGAAAACTTTCGCATGCATAGGCATGGGTAGGCTTATGATATGTACATATACTACAAGCAGTCATCTGTATCTATACATAACTTCCAGTGAATGTTAGTGGCTAACATGATAATCAAGTTCATAATCTCCCATAGTACCATCCAGAGACTATGGTTCACCAATTTAGGTAACCTATACGCCTAGTGACTCTCCCCCTCAACCCTCATACTGACCAAGTAGTATACATAACATGTCCAGTTTATAACTGCTTGAATCTTTATAGCACTAATCATAGATGTTACTTTCTCTCCATCATATTTCCCGTATGTATCGATGACCAGTCGGATACAATAGGTCGTGCCTTAACATGAATATCATACATTATGATCATACACCATATTATGTGCATGTCAAGGTCATAGAGATATGACAATATCACACAAACATATGGTAGTCTAATAATAACTAGGTTGATATTCATAAAATAATTAAAAAATTAGTAAATCGGTAAATACTGCCGATCTCATCCAAGTTTAGCTTAGATGGACAGTTTTATATAATTAGTAATCACAAGCATATAAATAAATAAATATGTTAGAATATAAATAAAATTAGAAAATATAGAAATGTGTACTTGTCTGGTGTCCATGAGGAGTCTAAACGACGTTCAAGTAGCGAACTCATCAAGTCAGGAATAACATCGAAAGTGGAAACAAAACAAACAACTCTGGATACTGAAATAAATATTACCAACACATCTAAAATAAGCAAGATAGTTATAAAAACCTACCCATAAGTCTAGTTTAGACAGGAACAAAATAGGCAATTTTGCATCAAAATGAGATCCGTCGGTGGATCCACTTTGTACCAAAAAATGTGTCATAGCTAAAGGTCTCTAATTTAGTAAGATATAGGTCAAACAAAGTCTAAATAATGATATTAACTCAATGGTATATCCATATTTGGTTTCTAATGAGTCAATCACAAAAATGTTCGTCGATTCGGATTGTGATGCCCACGATATGACAATCTGGTCCACTGTCTCAGTATTGGACAAAATTTGGCTCAGAAGATAAGTCAAAAGTTGCGAGTCCAATGACATAAGTTTTGTTGTTATACAATGAGCGTAAAAAAAGTATCTTACTACGTCCCTTTGATAACGTGGTTTCCTTCCAGGATGTATGAAGTTGGTTTTGTGGCATTATCTTGATAGATTTGTAGATGATTGTCATTCCTTACATCTATCTGTTCTTTAATAGTGTATATTTTATTCTGCTATTTGTGTATGCTGGATAGTCTAGTATTTATAGGCTAATATTGTTTCTCTCGAGTCTATTCGGGCAAACATGTTTATTGGACTGCAGACTAGTATTTATATATCTATTCTTTATATTCGTATTAAGTCGATTGAGTTACTTAGATGCTATGTTATAGACATAGTTACACCATTCTTGGATAGCGTATACATATTTGAGCTAGAATGGAGTCCATTTGATATATAATTGGCCATTGTCATGTATTTTAGTCCTATGTATTTTGGAACTGGAATGTGACATAAATTTTTATGGTGGCCCATGCAGGTCGAGATCGTATCAATTTGGTTACGTTACTGCACCAAGCAAGCCTGTGCTAGCATTAGTGTGTTAGAATCTCAATGAGCAATTGCGATTAAAACTTTCCTTGACTTACACTATTGTACTTGAACCTCATATTTGTATTAAATTATACCCTTATTGAACTCCTTATTATTGTTTTTCGTCTTCTCCTATTTTGGAAAGATGAACCTTCTTAGTGGATCTCTTCGGATAATTTTTTGTCATAGGATATAAGTCATGCTTGTTAGAATGATCAAAGGAAGGTAATTAGCTAAGGTGGAAAGGATTATGATATATACTTCTCCAAGGTGATAGATATAGAAGCAGTATGGGACTTAACCAACAAGAAACCCTAGAATCTATGGACTAAATCATGTTACCCTTTACCTAAGTTAGGTCGAGTTGAATTAGAAGTACTATAGGTTTCATATAGATTGGTTAGGAGGATATTATAGATTAATATGTCATTCATAATGATTGAAATGACTAAAGATGCAATTTGAGAGAATGTACAGTTGAACTTTAGGGTCAGTTATAGTTCACTAACTAGAATAGGACCACCCATATGGAAGGTTTAGCAAGTAGGATTTGAGGGTCTCGTTATGAATATAATAATTCGATAAGCATTGTACCTAAGACTAGATATAAACCATTATAAAAAATTTATAGTTGCATTGAGATAGAGAAAATTATTACTTGGAGGATATAAAACCATAAGATCGTATGAGAGGACCTCCGCTAGGGAGATATATATTGAATGATACAAAAATGATAGGTAGGCAGTAATAGATATGGAATGATGAACAATAGTACATAGATATACTAGAAAGAATGGATAAGTTTATATTAGTTCTAGACAAAAATTTCATATATATGGTTAAACAAGTATTAGAATGATCAATTAAACCCATGACTGGATCAATAGGGGTACATATTTGTCAAGGGTATTCGATTTATATATGCACCTGCCTAGCTTAGCCTTGACCCTCACCTGATAGTAGGTATAAGCAGGATTAGACATTTTTACAAGAATTGCATGGCTTATTCATAGCTAGAAAGGGTAGATTGCCAATCGTATGTTAAGAAAATTTAGAATAACTTGTAGGAATATAGTGTAGAATTTAGCAGATTGGTTGTCTTTCATGTCTTCTGCAGGTCACCATAACTTGCAATTAGATTTAGGTCTTGTCTTGGTTAGACTACTTGGTAATCGATAGTTATGATAAATCAAAAACCGATACAGGACTAGGAGCCCCCACAGGATTATAACTAGAATGATTATGTCGAATTAAGGTGTAAATAGTGGATATAGAGAAGGGAGGATAATTATAATAGTACTATATTTAAGAAGAATAACTGGAGAGGGGCGTGGAAGGAATAACAAGAAATTTTTATTAAAAGAATAAGTTAGAAACTGATAAGTGACATAAAGTAAAAAAATGAGGATTACAACAAGGATTATCTATGACAGCGAATAAGGATTACTATGAGTTGACTTAAGCAAGTTGTGTGACAATAAATTCAACCCTAAGGACCGAGACTCAAGGAAGAATAAGAAGGTTAGATCGAGGAAGTGGAGGATACAAGTTGTAAATGGGAAGAATATTAATGAATGGATATCCCCTCTAAAGATGTGATAAGATAATAGAAGATACTAGCACCATATATTATTTTTGAGACTCTTGATTAAGATTAGGTGAGAAGACTTTAAGGAACAGAACTAGCAAACAAAATATCTAAGGATAAAAAGGAGATGACTTTTCGGGATCAAAATATGGGGATAAAACAGAATTCGCAAATAGTATCTAGGGTTTAAGTTGCAAAGTATGGATAGCACAAATTGGAAATAAAGTTGCATCATAAATGGTGAAAAGGCTAGAAGTTGATATGATAAATTCTCAATGAACTAGTATGGTCAAAAAATCTAATAGATTTTATTTTGAGTGTTTACATACAAATGGTGTTGGAGGCAATCTTCGAAGGAACTAGGCTATATGACTGAATGAACTTGTTTGGAAGAATATAAGTTATATGAATTATAAGAGGATATAAGTTAGATTCTGACATTAAATTGTAGCTAACTAAAATTTTAGGAATCTAACAATACCTAGAAAACTAGAATAGATAGACTTATACCCTACTATGAGCAGGAGTGCAGCATATTCAGCTTGATGGATCTCTCAGAGCCCAAGATTGCTCAAGTAACCAGAAGTTACAGCTTGCCATCGACAATACCACTATCCATACCTTGAGTTACTATCTTCTTTCGCAATCATAGTCTCGTGATGTTGCAATAACAAATCATCCGAGTTACACAATTTATTAGAGTGTATATTCATTTCCTAGGCATGTCTAAATTTTAACCCAATCTCATGGCCCCCTCCTTGTATCAAATGTCTATATCACTGTAAGCTACCGATTCTCTCTCTATGTCAATTCTCTCGACCAAAATTATAGTTTCGTATAATAACTTCTTAATCATGACCTATCCCCCGAATCCAATCATATGTAAATACTTCTTGAACTTACTATAATTCTTCCACATCTTGGGTTATAAATTATTTTCATCCATGATTCTTATGATCATGTTCCTTAGTCATAAACTCTGTGTGATAACCAAATTCCTCAATAATACCTTGCCTCAGTTGAAATTCGATACAGAAAATTTTGTACAATAAAAAAATTTAACAAACTAGGAACAAACGAAAGAAGTTTGAAAAAATTTTAAATCCAAAATATTTTGTTAAACAGTCTAGCGAAAATTGAACATACTCAATTTCTGCTAGACTGTCTGACAGAAATTGAGCATTTTGGTCTTTTTTTGTTTTGATTTAATTAGTTTGGTTTGGTTTTGGGTTATTATTTTTTGGGCTATTTATAGCCACTGGACTCCTGCGTAAGAAATAAGACAAAATGCACTAATTTTTGCCTTTTTATGCGTAGATTACTGCTGAGCTTACGATTTAGGCCATCACTAGGCATAAATGTGGGATTTGACATTTTTGTGAATCACTATCTATGCGATACATCTCATCAGTGAACCATTGTCTGTACGACATGTGTTACTTACGAACCACTATCAACGCGATATGTGTCACCGATCAGTCATGTCGTTAGTGTGACTTGCGTAACACTTCCGCCCATCAGTTCGTTATTAATACGGAGTGTGAGTGATGCTACAACCCTGTCAGCTCAGTCGTTATTGGAGATTACGTAAAGCCGAAGGCCTGTCACTCTGTCATTAATACGGAATGGGCATGTCATCGCAGCCTAGTCATTCTGCCATCAATAAGAAAAGACACACACACACACACACACACATAGAGAGCATCCCTTTGGTGTGACTCTTTCTCTGTTTTACACTGAGAAGGCTTTAGGCCATTGCTATTTTGGTGGGGGGATGCTTTGGCATGACAATTTTACTGACAACCATAAGGGAAGCATGTTCGACGAGTCATGATTACTGCAGTATAATTATGACTATAATTATGTACCATGGGCACTGGCAACCGATCATAGTCATCGATATACCAAACATTCAAAATGTGTCAGCACCTAATTAATACATGAGAGAAAGAAAATAGTGCGTAGGCATAAGAAACCCTTCTACCATCCTCCCAAGTCTCTACACGGAGTCACTGCTCGGCGAGTCATGTAAGTTCATTCATGGGAAAGCATGATTAATGTAATAATCACTGCGGTATAATCACTATTAGTTCCTCGAATCCCATAATCTAATATGTACGTTTCGGGGAATAGATTTTTATCCGTTGTCAGGGATCGTTCTCCAATGCGTGTGACGTATGCATTAAATAAAGATAGACAACAGAGCCCTTAGGCGCAATGGCCTTCTGCGTGGCAGATTATTGTTTTACGCCTAAGGGGCATCTTGGCATAAGAGAGTTTTTCAAAGACCGTGTTGCACAATTTTGAATGAGTGGCATTATTTTTACGCCTAAGAGTGGCTTTCAGGCTCAATTTTTTTTATGCATCTACAGGCACACTTTGAGGCACTTGACCGCAATATTACGGAGAAAACTACTAATCTGATGCAATTGAGTAGTTTTATGGAAGAAACTACTAGGATAAGAGATGAGTGTCGTACCTGTTGCTCTTGTTGCCCCTGCCGCCCATGCTTTCTATGATACCCTACCACCACCACCACCACTAGAGTATAAATTTAGTTTGTACTTGTATTTAGTTATGTTTGAACAAAATTTGTTGTATATGTAATTATAATTGATACTGTATGAGGATTCTATGATGGGTTGTGCTGGTTGTATAATAGAATTTATTTAATTTATTTTTTTGTTCTTAGCAAGCATTTTTTGTCGTTGAAGGTCCGATTGGATGGGTATTATATGACGGATTGCGTCAGGTCTCACATATTATATACATTTTACATTTATATTGTTTTTTGGGATCCCAACAAGCGTTTTGTGCCGCTGAAGGTCCGATCAGAGGGTTGCGTCGGGTCTAATGTATATACTATTAGTATATGTGGTTTGATTAGATTTTAAATATAATTTTTTTAAATCTATTCAATTTAGTGATAGATAGACGATGCACTAGCGACGGATAGTGACGCATAGGTAACTACTAGGTGACCCTTAAACGGAACTTACAACACAGATTAGCCAGGTTTTAGAGGCTTCAAAAAACCACACTCATTGTAAGTTCGTTGATGGTTTGCCGCCTAGTCACTAAAAATTCATCGGTAAAGGGCATCAAAAGTCAGTCGTTGTTATATTGATGGCCGTTTTTAAACTGTCGTCAATGGTTAGTCACCATGTTATTTGCCTGTAGTAAGGTGTCGTTACACAGACGTTGAGTTATCGCTAATAGTCCATTATCGGCTATAAATCGGGCCAGCGACTATACGATGCCAACTTTTGAATAACGGTAATAGATTATTCACTGACCATTTTCCATCGCATGGCTGTCATTGTTCTTGTTTAGTATCAGATCGATGATGGATTTTGACGTTGTTATATATATTTATTTTTGTAGTGGGTAGAATTGATTATAATTGACACATTTGTTACAAATAGTTCAAAATTATTACAAAAATGACTATGTGGATGTAGAAAATTATAAGTGGTTACCATCATTCTATTTGAGTTTTTATCGGGGCACTTTAAAACTTACTCGAAGCTAGCCAGGATTGGGGCTACCCTAGTTTAGAGGAACTTTTACTCAGGACAACTATTTTCTTACTAGGGGTTGTCCCCCCTCTCCCCAAGCCTAATCATTCTAAATTTCACTCTTTCTATCTCTTCAAAATCCTAAAGATCTTCCTTCTCCATCTCCTCCATCTCCTCCAATACCTAATCTTCTTCATTCTAACTTTAATGGTACCCAAAGCTTCTTCATAATCAAGGTACAAATTATCTTCCCAATCTTCTTCCGCCATATACTCCATATCTAATTTTAGGGTTTGTATTTTTTATTTTATTTTCTTAAATCTTCTTTTTAATCCTTGTTAATGCCCAAAATATCATAGTCTAGTAACATAAGGTTGGTTAAGGATTAACTTAGGGTGATTTTTTGAACTTTTGAACACAATTTAGGGATTCGAAGTAATAAAATTTACCACAGTCGTGGCTGGATAGAATCAGGAATGTAAAAAATTTTACAGTCCTGTTTGTTGTCTATAGAAAATTTCTAAATACTGTATGTTCATTTTTTTTCTTTTATTTGAAATATTCCTTTAATCTCTTATTTTTGGTGGAACTTGTAGTAAAAAAATTGGTCTGGAGCCATGGATATAGAAGATTCAAAGGACGGTAGGATGCTTTGAACATCTTCCTTCATTTCATCTGATGCTTAGAACATCCAAAGGACGGTAGGATACAAGAGATTAATCATGTGTCAATTTATGTCGGTCTTCACTTTTTTACCTACTCAAAAGTGCAAGATAATTACTGTCACTGCAGAAGAGATTATCCTTGTCATTATAAATATGAGAGTTTATCCATATTCTTGTTGTGTCTTGTCTATTGGGGATCCATGACGTGTGGAGATCCAATAAACAAGACACGACAGGAATATGAGTAAACTATTATATTTACGACAAGAATAATCTCTTCTGCAGTGATGATGATTACCTTACACTTTGGAGTAGGTGAAAAAGTGAAGACCGACATGAAGTGACACATGATTAATGTGAAAACAAGTAAGTGTTTGTGTAAAGAAACTTTGATGCTTGTGTTGTAAAAATTTGTTGGTTGTAATATGCTAAAATATAAAAAATTTGAAATTGTTGTTTGATCTAATGTAATGTTGTTAAGGCAGTGTTTGGATAGTCTTTATAACGTAACATTGTGCATTTAAAAGCAAATGCAAAATAAATACGTTTGGCTCACGGTACTGGCAGCATTGCTTTCAAAATGAAATTTTTGAAACCAACTTTATAACTGAGGTTTTAGATAGTAAAGAAAAGCTGATTTCTAAACTTTGTGTTCTGAAAGTTTTGGCAGGCCCCTCACCCACTCACCCCCTCTCTCTCTCGATTCTTACGCGCTCAGCTTTCTCTCAATCCTCCCTCTCTCTCTCTCTCTCTCTCTCTCTCGGCTCTCTCCTCCCTCTTTCTCTCCCTCTTCCTCTACTTTATTTTCTTCTCCCGACCAGATCTGAGCTCGTCGACCAACGTGAGACCCTTGAGGAGCTCGTCGACCTCCATAGACCCCAGAGGAGCTCCTCGAACGACCTTGACGACAGACTTGAGGCTACGACGATGACTTGGAGGATGCTGCACTCGCGAGGCCTTCGCAGAGGCTGGTTGCCGGAACGACGATTCCAAGAGGCCAGGAATTGAAGGATTTCACCGGGTCGTTGACTCGAGGGGGATGCATCGACAGTAAGGGTTAGGATTTGGGCGGGTTCACGGAAGGCTTCCGGCGGGCTCGTGCTAGGGTTTGTAAGATGAGAGGAGTATTTTATTCTTGGAATGAATAATTTGTTATGTTCAACCTCAACTTGGTCTTTAAATAGCCATTTACAACTCTAAAAGATAGCACCCTATAACGATTTTCTAACTAACAAATCAAAACAAATAACCGCGTAGAACAAACAGAATTCCTAAAGACTAGGGATTTGTTGAAATCCAAATAGCAACCGCTTCAACCTCCTCAACAGGAATAAATCTAACAATTTACCCCCTAAGCTTGTTGCATGAGATTCACCTTTATGACGCCAATCTTCTGTCTTATCTCAATGAACCTGGCTCGCCCGAGTGCCTTGGTAAGAATGTCTGCAAGCTGCTCTTCAGTGTTGATGTACTCGACCTCAACCTTCCCTCTCTCGACATACTCCCGAATGAAATGATACCTTGTATCAATATGTTTGCTTCGGTCATGGAAGACGGGATTCTTGCTGAGGGAAATGGCGGACTTGTTGTCTACCTTGAGCATAACGCTGCCGGTCTCCTTGTTCTTCAAGTCACCAAGGAGTTTTGTAAGCCAAATGCCTTGGCATGCCGCCGTTGTCGCGACAATGTACTCGACCTCGTAGGATGACAATGACACGACCTTCTGCTTCTGAGATTGCCAGCTAATGAGGCTACGACCGAGGAAAAATAACACGCCAGTGGTGCTCTTGCGGGTGTCGATGTCACCTGCCATGTCACTGTCGCTGTAGCCGATCAGCCGTGGTTCCTCCACCTTCTTTGCGTAGAGACAACCAAAGTAACGTGTGCCGGCGACATAGCGAAGGATGCGCTTGACGGCAGCAAGGTGTTCGGTTGTCGGGTTCTCCATGAACCGACTCATGTAGCCCACCGCGTACGAGATGTCTGGGCGCGTGTGCACCAAGTACCGGAGACTCCCGACGATGCTCCTGTAGGATGTGGCATCAGTCGAAGGGGCTGAGCTTACCTTGCTTAGCTTGAACCTCGGTTCCAAAGGGATGTGGCACGGATTGCAATCCACCATGCCACTCTTCTCCAAGATTTTGAGCGCATACGCCTCCTGACTGAGGGTGATGAAGCCATTGGACTGCTGTACCTTGATGCCGAGGTAGAAAGTGAGCAATCCCAAGTCACTCATTTTGAACAAGGCCTTCATCTCCTCCTTGAACTTGGCAATATCTTGTGGGTTTGTTTTGGTGATGATGAGATCGTCGACGTACACACCCACAAGTAGGCGAGTTGGACCTTTGCCGCGTGTATACACAGCGTGCTCCTGTGCACTCCGGTGGAAACCAAGTGACAGTAGGCAACTGTCAAGCTTGGTGTTCCAAGCCCTCGGTGCTTGCCGCAGCCCGTACAGTGCCTTGTCAAGTTTCAGTACTTTGTGCTCCTGTCCTTCGATAGCAAAGCCAGGAGGTTGGGCGATGTATACCTCCTCCTTGAGGTCGCCGTTGAGGAACGCCGTCTTCACGTCCATGTGGTGCACCGTCCTCCCCTCATGCGCGGCGAGTGCGATCAACAAACGGACAGACTCAAGGCGAGCAACCGGCACGAACACTTCCTTGAAGTCCACTCCTTGCCTTTGCACATAGCCTTTTGCCACGAGTCGTGCCTTATGCTTGAGGACGGCACCGTGCTCGTCCTTCTTGATCTTGTAGACCCACCTCAAACCGATCGGACGGTGGCCGGGTGGGAGGTCTACCAGGTGCCATGTACGGTTCTCCTCAATGGAGCTCATCTCCTCGAGCATCGCTTGGCGCCAACATCGGTATTTCTCGGCTTCAAAGAAAGTGGCAGGTTCCTCGTCAACCATGAGGAGCAGCTCGTCGACATCGAGCTCGCGGACGATGGTTGTGTCAAGCAAGCTCGCCAAGGTCCTGTACCTGCGTGGCCTGTCGTCATCGATGTCGAGCATGGCCGAGGCGTTGGTGGGTGGCGAGACAAATTCCACTCCATATCGTACCACCGAGTCGGATGTTTTTGCCCCGGATGCCGGCGTCAACGGCCCTGGACTGGGTGCCACTGGTGTTGATGGATCGCCACCCCCGTGCACCGGCGTGCCTACGTGTTCAACATGTGGTATAGTATACTCAACAGTAAATGTCTCACCTACGTTGTCTTGCACGCCCCAGTCCCACTTGGCTTCCTCGTCAAAGACAACGTCGCGTGTGACGTGCACGCGCTTGCTGGCTGGGTCGTATACCCGGTAAGCCTTGGTGCCGGGCTCGTAGTCGATGAAGACCATGTGCTTGCTGCGATCTTCTAGCTTCTGTAAGTTCGGCTTGACCACCTTGACGTGTGCTACACAGCCGAAGGTGCGAAGGAAGTGCACGCTTGGCTTGTGTCCGTGCCATGCCTCATACGGCGTCTTGCCGTCGACGTTCCGTATCGGCGAGCGATTAAGGATGTAGACAGCCGTCGTGACCGCCTCACCCCAGAACTTCCCGGGCATATCCTTTGCCTTCAGAAGACTAAGCGCCATCGCGATGACCGTCTGGTTCCGGCGCTCGACGATGCCGTTTTGCTGTGGTGAGTACGGTGCTGTGAGTTATCGTTTGATGCCGAGGCTCGCACAATACTCACCAAATGCTACAGATGTGAACTCGCCCCCACGATCAGTACAGAGCGTGCGCAGTTTGCGTCCTGTCTCCACCTCGATATGGGCTTGAAAGTGTTTGATGGTTGTCGGCGCTTTATCCTTCGAACCAAGTAGCGTCAACCACATGTAGCGGCTGAAATCGTCGACGAGGAGCAAGAAGTAGCGCTTACCACCAGGTATCACCGGTGTGATCGGCCCACAGATATCACCGTGAACAAGATCTAGCAGGTTGTCAGCACGGTACTTGGTCTCCTGCGGAAATGGCGTGCAGCGCTGCTTTTCGACAAGACAACTATCGCAGATTTGATTGATGTGTTCGATCTGTGGTAGCCCGTACACCATGTTGCGGCGAGCTAACTTCCTGAGTGCTTCGAAGTTGAGATGGCCAAACCGTGCATGCCACCGCCATGCATCGTCATTGAGTCATGCTGCTAAACACACTGGTTGTACAATATCAAGAGATAGAATGTACAGTCGGTTTCAGGCATGTTTTACCTTGGCGAGAAGGCATTGTTGACGATCTCGAATCGAGAGCACGCTGCCTTCGATCAAGACTTGGCAGCCGTTCTCATCGAGCTGCCCAAGCCTGATGATATTGCTTCGTAGCTTCGGGATGAAATAGACGCCGGTGAGGGCGCGGTGCTCGTTATTCTGGCACGTAAACATCACCGTGCCACGCCCTCGGATGTCGACGACGGATCCGTCCCCAAACTTAATGGAGCCTGTGACTCCAGTGTCCAGCTCGGCGAAGACCTCCTTGCAGCCAGTCATGTGGTTGCTGGCACCGGTGTCGAGGTACCATGCTTCGCTGTGGTGGTCGTCCTCACGGCCCAGATGCACCTGAGCGTGCACCTCGTCGAGTACAACATTGTTGGTCATGCCCACGGTGGTCTCGGCGAGCGTGTACTCCTGCGCCATCAGCAGTGCGAGCTCATCGTCATCGACTTGCGTCAGATTGGAACGCTCATCGCGCTTCGGCTTGCGGCAGTCCTTCGCCCAGTGGTCGTAGATGCCACAATTGTGGCACTTACCCTTCTTGTCGCGCGTGCCACCGGACGCGTTGCCGTTACCGTTGCCGTAGTTCGTGTTGCCGCGGCCACGACCTCTTGGCTTGTCGCGCCCACGACCATAACTTTTGCCATCGTCAGAGTAGGCATCGCCTTCCTTCCTCTGCTTCGTGCGAGCGAGCCACTCCTCTTCGGAGAGGAGAAGGCGGCTACTTGTGTCGCCGGAGTTGCTGCCAAGATCATACCGCTCCTCGACAGCTAGAAGACGCCCGGTAAGCTCTTCAATTGACAGCGTCTTGAGATCCACTAAAGTCTCAATGGCGATGGCGACTTGCGTGTACCTGGATGGAATGACTCGAAGGAATTTTTTAACTACCTTCTCGTCGTCCATTTCATCGCCGAGTAGTTGCAGGTCGCTGACGAATCCCGTGAGCCGCATCGCGAAGTCCTCGACGGACTCGCCGTCCTTGAACTTTATTGATTCGAAGTCAGCGCGCAATTTCTGCGCCTTGGCCTCGCGCACGCGCTCGACCCCCATCCGCATCATCTTCACAGTGTCCCATACTTCTTTGGCTGTGTCTTTTACTGCCAGTGTCCGCAGCATCTCTGGCGGCACGGCACAGAGTATGACGGACAGGGCCATCCTGTCGTCGCGGTAGTCGGCTTTCCCGGGTTCGATCGCCTCCCACAGGCCTTGCGCCTGCATATTGACTCTTATTAAGAGAGCCCAATCCGCGTAGTTGGTCCGTGTCAGCATGGGGTACTTGAAGGTGAATGACGTCTCCTTCATAGATGTCGACGTCATGGGGCTTTGGTCGTCGTTGGTTGCCATAGCTTTGATACCAAATATAAGATGAGAGGAGTATTTTATTCTTGGAATGAATAATTTGTTATGTTCAACCTCAACTTGGCCTTTAAATAGCCATTTACAACTCTAAAAGATAGCACCCTCTAACGATTTTCTAACTAACAAATCAAAACAAATAACCGCGTAGAACAAACAGAATTCCTAAAGACTAGGGATTTGTTGAAATCCAAATAGAAACCGCTTCAACCTCCTCAACAGGATTAAATCTAACAGGGTTGACAACTCGACGGGAAAGAGTCGACGGTTAGGGTTAGGGTCAGGGTTCAGGTGGGCTCACGGGTGGGTTTCGGCGAATCGAGAGAGGGTTTCGGCTTCCAACGGAGGTGATGCCTGGATGAGCTCCTCCTTCGCCTTAGGCTACGATGAGTAGTAGGCGGTGACGAGCTGACGACGGTGATGAGCCCTAAAATTTGGATACAGAACAGTTGGACACAGTTAAAAATATTACTTTCTAAAAATATTTTACCAAACAAAAATTTTAATTTTTGTTTCTTAAAATCAATTTCCAGCTGAAAGTAACCAAACGCAAATCCAAAATTTATAACTCAAAAAATAATTTTATAACTTCATTTTAGAAAACTGTTTTCAGAAGAAAAAAAATCAGAAAGTCTATCCAAACGGACCCTAAATTTTTGAAACTTTGATGAGTATACTAAAATATTGGTTACAGATGAATACATAATTTTTTGCTACTTGATGTTGATTGTGTGATTGGTGTTTAATCTCATGTTATATTGTGAGTATCGTAAGAATTGCAAAGAATTTGGAATTATGACTATTCTAGGAAACTTTGAGTATCCTAGGTCTGTCAAATTGTTTGAAGTCCTAATAAAAACTTGTTTTATATGTAATGTCCTACTCCTAGCGGGTTACTTATGTAATATTTGTTACTTTGACTCGGTTGAGAATCGAGTCTCGGAAAAACCTTATCACCAAATCAACACGGACGAAATGCAATGAACCCTTCAAATTGATGGAACGACTTCTATTAAAATAAGTCCAAGAGTTTTCGTTGGTTTTTTTGCTGCTTGATTTTATGTTGCTTTATATTTTGTCTTGCTTTTGATGACTTAGTTTTCATGATTTACTTTTCTCGCTTGCGCATTCTTTTCGAATCGTAAGAGAAGAAGATCGAAGGATGCTAACCAAGTGTGGTTGTAATTTCAGAACGCATAACCAAGGAGTGACTGTTGCATAAGCTTCTCCATCCTCTCATTCGATTCAATCGGTGAGTGAATTTGGCCCTTCGATGAATCCTTTGTCTGCACCACTTAATAAAATAATCTCTAGTTTACTGGAATTATATGTCCTTATGGTAAATGTTAAATCATTAACAAGATAACTGATGCTTGACCCTTATCGAATGTTGTATATAGATAACTCATAGAAAACTCCTTATCGTTTGAATTGATCGATATGACAGATTGAAGAGCTATGGCTCTATCAAAAAGAGATAATCCCTATTGATCCATTCTGTTCAACTGTTTCTATAGAAATATTATTATTATGATAGAACGCATTCATCGCATCGGTCTTGGATAACTTGTGCACAAGGTACCGTCTCTCAAACGGTTCCCGGGGTACTGGAAATCGTTCGTCCTGAGGGAGATAATCGAAATACCTCGAGGCTTGTAGTTATCGCGATTGGGGGGGTGTCCCATCTAATAGCTATCCTAGGCTTGTATTCCCAGCTGTTATTCATTGGTTTTCTCATAGACCATCATATAGTTAGATCGCATGCTAGGTTTACCTTCTTGCATACCTAATACTTGTTGCCAATATAGATAGACGCATGAGTTTTATATATATATATATATATATATATATATATATATATATATATATATATATATGTAAATTATTGCTAACTTATGTGTCTGCTGCAGGAATAATCCCTTGACCTTGGGTAAGATTTATCATATGTATAGTCTATCTATTTTTTATATTTTCTTGCATGAATTGTTAAAGAAATAAGACAACTAGAAAGATCACCTAATAATGCTAGCTTCACATGCTTATTTAGTGTTAATTTCTGGATGAGTTTGGCCACGGTCGCTCACCAGTACATATTGTAGTACTGACCCACGTTTGTGAAAAAATCTCCAGGTTCTGGTAGCGAGAGCTTGGCGAGCATTTTGAACCAGTACTAGCGCATTCATCAAGCGAAACTGTGCTTGTGCTGCTTCCTTAGCTTTTCTCTCCCGTGTACAAACTTCTCTTCTGCTAGTTGTTTTGATTTTGGTCCTACTACAAGGACATGATATATATGGGCATTGTGGCTAGTTTTGGGTTTGTAAAAAGAGTTGTAAGCTATCTATGACATATTTTGTAACTCAGCCAAGCAAGTATTTTACAATTCAATCTTCAAGTATTCAATAAATAAAGTATTTTTTGTTCCTATCAAATGTGTTCAACTTTGGTTCTCTGTATTTTGAATTATGTGCCTCTATATATGTATATTTTTGTCTAACTTGTGTCTTATGCAGGTACTATATCGGGTGCAAGCGCAACTTAGGCTTGCACGATATCGCGCCCAAGCGGGGAAGATCGGTTCCTTAGGGACCAAGCGAGGATGGTCGGCCCTTACGGGACCGGGGCATGATAGGTGGTATCAGAGCACGACTTTACGTCCTTGGCCTATTCAAATATCGTTTTCAAAAATTATATAAGTTTTCAAGCGGTTTCAAAAGTCCCAAATTTGTAAATGGTTACGAATCTATATAAGTAAATCGAAGGTGTTAATGTCCCGATCTTGATGAGCATAAAAAATCTAATGTCCCATGTAATAAGTCCATAATATATTATGAGACCAATGCAAGCTACTCTCTTTTACAGCAAGACTCTCTTTTGCAGCAAGATGACGAAAACAAGGAATCAAAGGACATCGCGGCCCGTGAGCGTGAACGAGGAACAAATTGATAGGCTGGTTGGCATATTTGAAAATTAACAAGAATAATTAAATGCCCAACATGATCGATTTGAGGCTCAGCAGCAACGGGCACATGCTCGAGCCATAGTACAACAGAAGCAGTTAGACTCTTTGACTCAGATAGTGACAACCTTGCTTGCCAATAGCAGTACATCGGGAACAGCCGCGACACCTATGGCAGCCATACCTGAGCCTTGAGAAGCAGGTCTAGCAGAAGCTGATGAGCCTTCGCATACAATCAGGAAGTCTATCTTTAAAGGTGCTAAGTTTCTAAAGTTGGACCCTCCTGAGTTCGAAGGCAAGACTGCGTCGGATAAGGTGATGGACTGGGTCGCCAAGCTGGAGGACTTGTTCAAATTCACTGGGATACCTGTGAACAAGAGAGTGGCGTGTGCAGTCATGCAGGTGTGGCTACGAGCACATGATTGGTGGTAGATCAAGAAGCTGGATCTTGCCACAAGATGCTAAGACGACAAAATCACTTGGAGAATGTTCAAAGAACCATTCCAGGATCAATACCCTCCACCTACCGTGTAAACCCCCTCACCCAAAAAATAGGTATCTTTTGTGTATTTTGTATTTCTTGTATTTGTTTTAGGTTATTTTTCAAATCAATTAAAGTCCAATAATTTTATTAGGATACTTTACCGTGGTTTGGATATTAATAATATAAGGATGGCTCCAAAATCTGTATCTCCCTTCATAGGAAGTAGCCTACACATGAGACACTACCTGTAGGATCTTTTTTTGGCACAGAAATTCGATCCTTTGGCATTAGTATGACATTAGCGTAACAACTATAGATTCTTGTGTTAAATATTTAGATATTTTATATATATAATTTTGTAGGTATTTTTTTAACCCAACATCCTACAATTAGCATCCCATAATTCTCCATGCCAAATTACACAAATTCCCTTTTTGTAAGATGTGCATATTATTTACTATTATCCTATTTTGTTGAATATCCATTTAGTTATTTACTTAGTCAATTGGATAATACAATTAATTAATTTATTATAACTAGATAAATATCTAATTATTAATTATACAATATTTTCATAAAATATTTTGAGTGTAGTATTTTATTAAAGCTTTACAAAGCAAAATTTTCTAGAATTTATTTTATGTGCAAATATTATTTTTAGATTTTTTATAACCTCATTTATATATGTGAATATAAATAAATAATCCTACCCAAGCCCAGCACCGGCGACCCCCCCAGACGTCGTCGACCGACCGCAGCCGCCGGCGTCCGCCGTCCGCGTGCGTGCACAGCGCGTGCACAACAGTCCGTCGCCCCAACTTCAAGGTAATGTATCTTCTTCATCTTTGATTCTTTTTGCGAGCGATTTATCCGTGTACGTTCACAACCAAACCCTCTAGGATTTTCCTTCAAACGGGATGAGTTTTCGTGCCCTGGTTTGGTCCAAAAATTGACCGAAAGTTGGCCAAAAAACTGACCAAAAATAGTCCAGAATTTTAAATCAAACTCCTATGTTCACGCCCAATTTGCCACTAACCTTTTTAATATTTTCAAAATCTAATTAAATAATTTTTTTTTAATATAACCGAGAATTTTTTTGTTCTTTTAGTTTTTATTAATTCGTTTTATGTGTTAAATTATTCGACCTCCAAAACGACCAATAACTTAATTTTTTTAAAACTATAATTTTGTGATACGGAGTGCGTTTCGCCAAACGGGACTGCCTCGTCTCATACCAATTATACTGAATGGCATGTACGGTATATCCTGAAGTGTGGGCTTTTGTGGAAGCTGATTCGGACGTGTGTGTGTGTGCGTCGGAATCAACCCGTATCCGTAAAAAGTTCATAAATCGCAACTTTTTGCAAAATATCACCCTATTTTGTGTACGCTCGTCGGAATGCGACAAAACTTATGCTATTAGATTCGTGGTATCACGCTGGTCCTGTGACCCAATTTTATGCGATTCTGAGACAGTTGACCGAACCGCCTATTCGCGGGTCCCACGGGTTGACTTTAAGGGCAAATTTATAATCGGCTCACCGGAATCCAAAATTGGACATACCATTGAGTTCATATCGATGTTTAGAATTTGTTTGACCTATAATTTATCTCATTTAGAGACCTTTACCTCTGGCACACATTTTTAGTGTAAAGTGGTCCCACATATGAACCCGCTTTGACCCAAAATTATCGTTTTGCCCATGTGTCCAAATTGGACGAAAGGATAGTATTTTCTAGCTATCTCACTAATTCTGGGAATGCTGGTGATATTTATTTCAGCATCCGGAGACGTTCATTCGGAGGTCATAGTTTTTGATCCTCTATACTTGACACCTGGACGTTTACACTACGCAGCTTCTTGCCAGGAAAGTATACCTTGCCATTTTACTGTGATTTACATTTTATATGGTGCATACATTTTATTTCTGTTATTTAGATCATATATTTTAACTGCTATATAAACTACATGTCCAAGAATAACTTGGGTGCAACGACGGTGGCATCGTATTTTGTCCTTATTATATATTATGCATGTCGACTTAGTTTTAAGAGACCACCACATGGTTTGGAGGCATCATTATATTTATTTGACCATGAGATATTTCTTACACAAGTTATGAGTCTCATATAGATCACGGAATTCCGTATTGACTGATCATCAGTATGTATGGGACGTGCGATAGAAAATAACTGCTAATAGAGATATATTAGAAGACTTGGCAGTTATTAGAGGTCTCATCATGTCATGGATATGACATATATAGAGCATGGGGTAGGGAGGACAACAAGTAAGGCGTTTGGGCTCCTTTTTACTTTCCTTGTGTAACCCGCACGCTCCGCCGGAGATGCGTGGTCAGATGACCCATATATTATCTACAGGCGGCCTCTGACGTTCAAAAGATGTCATACTTTTTAGGCCCCTGATTCTCCGAGAGAATCATGTCAATCCCATTTTAGCCAGATAGCCCACGTGTTGGAAAGTTGTTCTCAAAGTGCATTCACATAGATGGTTAGGCGACCCTTGGATATTTATTTTTAGTACTTTATTGGCATGCTTCTATGTATCTTGTTACGTCCCTCTGTAGACCTGGTCCCTTTCTAGGTGTAGACGATCATGACTATTCGCAGGAGCACGGATCAAGAATTGCTACTTCTCTCTCTTTCGAGGAGGTCTTCTCTTTGAACCCCATTGATCATTAGATGTACTTATTTTGTTTCTTTTATATTCTAGTTTGGTAGTGGATTTATCTCCACCCAACTACTTGTTCTTATTAAGCATTTTATACTTGATTCAGTTATATAGTTGATTGGTTATTTGATTCTGTGGATGAGATTTAGTTATGCCCTGTTACTTGTGACAATTATATACCACTTGGGAATTATTATTCATAATACAGCGTACGTATGTGTTATGGTTTTCATATATTGGAGTTGTCATATACATATGGCTGGCATGCTTACATATTCCTAGTCCTACGTATTTTAGGACTGGGCGTGACATATTTTTGTGGTGGCCCATGTAGGTCTAGTTAGCCGTTTCGGTTACGTAACTGTACCGAACGGGCCTGCACCTAAGATTAGAGTTTTAGGTCTCATCCATATTTGACTATGACTCACCTTCCTTCCAATCTGTTTTATTTAAATAATTGCATCATGCTTGATTCATGTACTTCCCTAATAGTTTCTTGAGTATAGCCTCTGCTAGAATATAGGAATTCTTGTTGTTAGGATGATAATTAGGGTAACATTCCTACTAAGAATACAACTAGAATATTAATACATCACTAAGTTTAGAATACCTAATGAACCCTAACATCCCTTACCTGTAGATTAATTGACCGTTATCCCTTGATATATTTATGAAGGACCTGAGAGTAGTAAAGACACTACTAGGATTAGTTAAAAATTTGACCATATTGTTTGACCCTAGTATTGAGGAACCAATAAAAATCCAAGGTTGAATATTAGGACTAAACCTAACTTTCATAGTGAGATAGTATTAGAGAACTATAAATTTAGCTTCTTGTCTTGATATTAGCAGAACAGTACCTTAAGAAACCAAGAGGAATGAATAGAACACTTTTTCCTTGATCATATCTCGAACACAGAGATTAGTATACCACCTTCCCCTTAGGAAACCATGATATTATCAAGAGTCTCTCTATTTAATTTCATATCTTGTTCCTCCGAAACCTTAACACTCGCTATTTGTGCGATGACTAAATTTTTTTTCTTCATCTTTTAATTCGTGCCACCTAACCCTTCTGATTGTAGGCCAAGTGATTTTATTTTATGTTAGGATATAAAGTTTGCTAGGATTATAGTTGTTAATCTTGAAGTTTAAAATTTTGTGCTTAGTAGTTAGAACTTGATAGTTTGAGTTGTTCATTTAGATTATAATTTTATAATTATACTTTAGTTTTAAATCACGTAATTTGTACCCATATCTCAATACAGGTTATCTCCTCTTTCAAGGGAGAGCTAGTAACTTCTACATTCTTAATATTAATGACTTTATTCTATAAGCATTATAATTAAGACTTAAGATGACTATTACCTATAGAGTTTTATAATGCAATAGGATACCCTAATAGGTACCAAGATCTTTTCCTCATATGCCCTAACAAGAGTTTCTACTTTATCCCCACAAGCAAGTTACAGTATTAGTTGATTCTTATAAGTTGGGTAGTATGCCTCACAACCTAGTATCGCATAGTCCTTTTGACCCATTAATGAAGTATAATTGAATGACACCAACTATATGCTAGCGTAAGACGATAGTGTTTATCCAGACTGTAGAACTTAGAGGCCCATACCCCATTTGGTCAAATAGAGACTTAGACACCAGACAAGTCTTATCTTCTTTGTGAACTTGAATTATTTTGTACCTTCTTTCATCATAATCCAGCGTACTTATATTTTCTGGACTACCTCGACTTATGCTGCTATTATAGCCTAGTTTTGCAAGCTTATTCTTTTATCGAGCTTAATCATGATATATGTATTATTGGGTGCACACATTAATACATTGTCTAAATCAGAATCAGTCAATTATGGTCTAGCTAACCTTAGTGCGCCTGGTTCGCTCTTCGCATAACTACTTTACGTAGATTGAGATATAGTTGACTCAGCTTGTTAGACGAATATACTTGCCCTCTAGACAGGTCATGTCATATCATATCAGGTACATAACTGTACTAATATGAGCATACGAATATGAATTTACCAAAAATAAGATTTTAATCCATAACTGCCCTTACAACTCTCTTTTTGAATTCTTTGATCGCCTTGAATCCCGTACTTGTATTCTATCACCTCCTCCTTGAATTCTTTATTATTGTTCTCCGTCTTCCCCTATTTCGGAAAGATGAACGCTCATGCTTGGTATAAGTTTGATACATGGAGAGTCCTAGATATACCCCATAGGCCAACCACATTACCTTGTGACTATCTTTTGTAATTAAGGGCACACCATATGTGTGTTAAAAAATTTTGAGGATTGAATAACACGATTAAATAATTTAAAAAATATATTTTTTAAATTTATAGCCTTATGTGATAGATGGGTAAATTCTAAGTTGGGTAGAAGTTGCATTGTCAACTTGAGTTAAAATTTTATATGAAGGTAAAAATCTTAGACGGTGGTTACGAAGATTATTAAGTAAAATAAGATCAAGAGAATTAAGTCATTTTAATTTTAAAATTTTTTAGAAGAATGATTATGATGATAAGGATTTAACTTTAAAGAGAAGAATGCCTTATGGAATAAATTTTGAAATCTTGATATTGCGGACCAAATATTTATACTTTGAGCACATGATTTAAATCTTGAATATTGGAGATTGAATTAACGATTTAAATTTTGAGAAAAAAAATAATAATAAATAAATAAATAGAACTCTAAACATGAACATTGATGGATTGAATTCAAAATTTTATATTTTGATGATTTAAATTAAAAGTTAAATTTGATTGTTGGAGAACCTATTTAAAATTTTGAGAATAAAAATTGAGTTTAAAATTTGAAGAGTACGAAATTCTTAAGTTGAGAATAGGAATAAGATTTGATTAGAATTGTTTATTGTTCAAAGTCTAGAGGAGATTATGATAGTTGAAAATTATGATATAAATTTTGATGTGGGATGTCATATAGATTTGACTTAAATTTGGATGTTGATGATTTGAAAATCGAGAAGAGACTACGATAGGTTGAATTTTGATTTAAACAGTGGTTATTTTAAATTTTGAAGTGATTGCGATGGATTTGGGTAGATTTTTTAATTTAAATTTTTGGAAGAGATTGCAATTGACTTGCCTTATATACGAATGTAAAAATTAACAAATTATGCCTTATTTTTAATTTTGAGGACAAAAATCTTTTAAGTTGGGTAGATTGTAAACCCCATCTCCCAAAAAATAAGTATCTTGTGTGTATTTTGTATTTCTTATATTTGTTTTAGGTTATTTTTTAAATCAATTAAAGTCCAATAATTTTATTAGGATACTTCACCGTGGTTTGGACATTAATAATATAGGATGGCCCCAAAATCTGTATCTCCCTTTATAGGAAGTAGCCTACACATGAGACACTAGCTGTAGGATCTTTTCGTGGCACCAAAATTTGATCCTTTGGCATTAGTATGGCATTAGCATAACAACTATAGATTCTTGTGTTAAATATTTAGATATTATATATATATATAATTTTGTGGCGATTTTTTTATCTCAACTTTCCATAATTAGCATCTCATAATTCTCCATGCCAAATTAGACAAATTCTTTTTTTGTAAGATGTGCATATTATTTACTATTATCCTATTTTTTTGAATATCCATTTAGTTATTTACTTAGTTAATTGGATAATACAGTTATTTAATTTATTATAACTAGATAAATGTCAAATTATTAATTATAAAATATTTTTATAAAATATTTTGAGTGTAGTATTTTATTAAAGCTTTATAAAGCAAAATTTTTTAGAATTTATTTTGTGTGCAAATATTATTTTTGGATTTTTTTATAACCTCATTTATATATGTGAATATATATATATATATGTGAATATATATAAATAAATATATAGCAGTAATAATAATAATAGTAATAATAATAATAATAATAATAATAATAATAATAATAATAATAATAATAATATTATTATTATTATTAGTAATAATAATAATAATAGTAATAGTAATAGTAATAATAGAAATAAAAAGAAAAGAAAAGAAACTAACACTAAAATAAAATATAAACAAAAACCTAACTTAAACCCTTAACCTAACTAACTACTTAACACCTAAACCTATTCCTAATCCCCCACCACAGCAGCAACCCAAACCCCCGTGCGGCCCAGTAACCCCCCCTCTCTCTCTCTCTCTCTCTCTCTCTCTCTCTCTCTCTCTCTATATATATATATATATATATATATATATATATATATATATATATATATATATATATTACAACTAAATTAAAACTCAAACCCTAGCCCGGCGACTCCCCCCCCCCCCAGATGCTGTCGACCGACCGCAGCGGCCGTTCCTCGCCGCCGCAGCCGCCGGTGACCGCCGCGGTCCGCCGTCCGCGTGCGCGCACAACGCGTGCATAGCAGTCCGTCGCCCCATCTTCAAGGTAATGTATCTTCTTCATCTTTGATTCTTTTTGCGAGTGGTTTGTCCGTGTACTTCACAACCTAACCCTCTAGGATTCTCCTTCAAGCGGGACAAATTTTCGTGCCCTGATTTGGTCGAAAAATCGACGGGAAGTTGGCTGAAAAAATAATCAAAAACAGTCTAGAATTTCAAATCAAACCCCCATGTTCACGCCCAATTTGCCACTAACCTGTTTAATATTTTCAAAATCTAATTAAAGGGTTTTCTTCTCAAAATAATCGAGAATTTCTCTTCTTTTAGTTTTTATGAATTCGTTTTATGTGTTAAATTATTCGACCTCCAAAATGACCAAAAACTTGATTTTTTAAAACTATAATTTTGTGATACGGAGTGTGCCCCACCAAACGGGACCGCCTTGTCATATACAATTGCACCAAAAGGCATGTATGGTATATCCTGACATGTACGTTTTTGCAGAAGCTGATTCGGACGTGTGTGCGCATCGGAATCAACTCGTATCCGCAAAAAGTTCCCATATCGCAACTTTTGCAAAATATCATCCCATTTTGTGTACGTTCGTCGGAATACGACGAAACTTGCGCCATTGGATTCGTGATATCACGCTGGTCCTGTGACCCAAGTTTCACGCAATTCTGAGACAGTTGACCTAGCCGCCTATTTGCGGGTCCCACGGGTTGACTTTAAGGACAAATTTGTGATCGGCTCACCGGAATCCAAAATTGGACATACCATTGAGTTCGTATCGACATTTAGAATTTGTTTGACCAATAATTTATCCTATTTAGAGACCTTTACCTCTGGCCCGCTTTGACCCAAATTTATCGTTTTCCCCTGTGTCCAAATTGGACGAAAAGGTAGTATTTTCTAGCTATATCGCTGATTTCAAAAATGTTGGTGATGTTTATTTCAGCATCCGGAGACGTTCATTCGGAGGCAAAGTTTCTGATCCTCTATACTTGACACCTGGACGCTTACACTACGCAGCTTCTTTCCAGGCAAGTATACCTTGCCATTTTACTGTGATTTACATTCTATATGGTGCATGCATTTTATTTCTTTTATTTAGTTCATATATTTTAACTGCTATATAAACTACGCGTCCAAGAATAACTTGGATGCAACCACGGTGGCGTCGTATTTTGTCCTTATTATATATTATGCATGTCGACTTAGTTTTACGAGACCACCACATGGTTTGGAGGCATCATTATGTTTATTTGGCCATGACATATTTCTTACACGAGTTGTGAGTCTCATATAGATCACGGACTTACGTATTGACTGATCATCAGTATGTATGGGACGTGCGATTGGAAATAACTGCTAATAGAGATATGTTAGAAAACTTGGCAGTTATTAGAGGTATCATCATGTCATGGATATGGCATATATAGAGCATGGGGTAGGGAGGATAACAAGTAAGGCGTTTGGGCTCCTTTGTACTTTTTTTGTATAACCTGCACGCTCCACCGGAGATACGTGGTCAGATGACCCCTATATTATCTACAGCCGGCCTCTGACGTTCAAAAGATGTCATGCTTTTTAGGTCCCTGATTCTCCGAGAGAATTATGCCAATCCCATTTTAGCCAGATAGCCCATGTGTTGGAAAGTTGTTCTTAAAGTGCATTCACATAGATGGTTAGGCGACCCTTAGATGTTTATTTTTAGTACTTTATTGGCATGCTTCTATGTATCTTGTTACGTCCCTCTGAGGACCTGGTTCCTTTTCAAGTGTAGACGATCATGACTATTCACAGGAGCACGAATCAGGACTTGCTACTTCTCTCTCTCTTTCGAGGAGGTCTTCTCTTCGAGCCCCATTGATCATTAGTTGTACTTATTTTGTTTCTTTTATATTCTAGTTTGGTAGTGGATTTGTCTCCACCCAACTACTTGTTCTTATTAAGCATTTTATACTTGATTCAGTTATATAGTTGATTTGTTATTTGATTCTGTGGATGGAATTTAGTTATGTCCTATTACTTGTGACAATTATATACCACTTGTGAATTATTATTCATAATACATCGTACGTATGTGTTATGGTTTCCATATATTGGAGTTGTCATATACATACGACTGGCATGCTTACGTATTCCTAGTCCTATGTATTTTGGGACTGGGGCGTGATATGCCATCAGACATAAAGGAAGATGATTGTACCGAACTTATGCAAGGGGGCAAGTCCTTCGAGGACTATGAATCAGAGTTATCCAAGCTTGCTAAGTTCGCTAGCTCATTGATTCCAAACGAGTGGGCCCATACATACCAGTTCATAAAAGACCTGAACGATGACCTGAGGAAGGACGTTATGAACCGAGGGTGTACATCATATATTAAGGCCTTTGAGGCAGCAGTGCAAAATGAATAATTCGCAACACGAAGGGCTGCGGAAAGGGTATCAATAAATCGGAACCCTCGTACCAAAAGATACCAAGATGGAGAAAAAAATATAGAGGGCGAACATCACCCTAGGATTGAGTACAGCTATTGTGGGAAGCAAGGGCACGCAGTGGAAACTTGTCGTGTTGCTAACGAGGAGTGCTTCAACTGCAGCCAAAAGGGCCATCTTCTGAGAAACTGTCCGACCAAGATGCCCGTGCCACGAGACCGTAACGAGAATGCCGGACGTATTCAGGATCAGAATCCCGTGTCAGCCCCAACTAATGGACAAACTGATAAAACGAGAAGGCCTGGAGTTTATCAGTTGAATATTAAGCGCGATACGAGCGGGCACGATATTGGTGAGTCTGATTCCTTTGACCTCTTGATGCCTTGATCTTCGACTCCTTGATCTCTTAAGTTTCGAGGATGAAACTTCTTCTCAGTAGGATATTATGTAATGTCCCGCTCCTAGCGGGTTACTTATGGAACACTTGTTACTTTAACTCGGTTGAGAATCGAGTCTCGGAGAAACCTTACCGCCAAATTAACACGGACGAAATGCAATGAACCATTCAAATTGATAGAACGACTTCTATTAAAATAAGTCCAAGAGTTTTTGTTGGTTGTTTTGCTGCTTGGTTTTGTGTTGCTTTGTGTTTTGTCTTGCTCTCGATGACTTAGTTTCATGATTCGCTTTCTCGCTTACGTATTCTTTTCAAATTGTAAGAGAAAGAGAACGAATGATGCTAACAAAGTGTTGTTACAATTTTAGGACACATAACCAAGGAGTGACCGTTACATAAGGCTTTTCCATCCTCTCGTTCGATTCAATCGGTGAGTGGCTTCGGCCCTTCGATGAATCCTTTGTCTGCATGACCTACCAAAATAATCTCTAGTTCAGTAGAATTACATGTCCCTATGGTAAATGTTAACTCATTAACAAGATATGCTAAAAGATAGAAATTTGCATGCTAGATTTATAGAACTGTTATTTTCTTATTTCATGTTAAAAGAACTATACTGTTTGAAACATAAAAATTGCCTTGAACTTGTTTGATAGAACTGATGCTTGACCCTTATCGAATGTTGTACATAGATACTCCTTATCATTTGAAATGATCGATATGACAGATTGAAGAGCTACGACTCTATCAAAAAGAGATAATCCCCATTGATGCATTTTGTTCAACTGTTGCTATAGAAATATTATTATTCTGATAGAATGCATTCATCGCATCGGTCTTGGACAACTTATGCATAAGGTACCATCTCTCAAACGGTTCCTGGGGTACTGGAAATCATTCATCCTGGGGGAGATAATCGAAACACCCCGAGGCTTGTAGTCCTCGCGATTAGGGGGGTATCCCGTCTAATAGTTAACATGGGCTTGTAGTCCCAGCTGCTATTCATGGGTTTTTTATGGACCATCATATAGTTAGGTCGCATGCTAGGTTTACCTTCTTGCATACCTAACACTTGTTGCCAATATAGATAGACGCATGAGTTATATACATATATGCAAATTGTTGCTATAGTATGTGTCTGCTGCAGGGATAATCCCTTGACCGTGGGTAAGATTTATCATATGAATAGTCTATCTATTGTTTATGTTTTCTTGCATGAATTGTTAAAGAAACTAGACAACTAGAAAGATCACCTACTAGAAAAAGCGGGATTAGAGACGTATTTTAGCGACGTCAAAGGAAATATCGCTAATAATAAATAAGTTAGCGACTCCATGTAAAAACGTCGCTAGACGTCGCTAAATAGCGACATTTAGCGACGTTTAGCAACTTTTATTAAGATTTTAAAAGATTAGACGCTATAAGTTCAATTAAGGTCGCTAAACGTCGCTAATATATCTAATTTAGCGACGTTTAGCGACGTATATAGCAAAGTTTATATTAAAAATATTTAGCAACGTGTTTAGCGACGTCTATGACATTGCTAAAATTTAATTTAGCGATATTTTTATTTGACGTCGCTAAACGTCGCTAAAATTTGGTTAATTAGGGCTCGGTTTCATATTTTCCCATCTGTCAAAATTTTTCGATTTTAAAAACAAAAAAATTTCCCCCACCCCCCCGCTCCGGCAACCGGCTCTCCGCAGCGGCTACTCCGGCATCCCCTCCTCCTCCTCGATCTCTAGGTAAACCCTAACTCTCTCTCTCTCACAGGACACACATATGATACTGACATAGATACGACATATATACACACACTGACACTGACACAGACATGACCCAGACACATACACACACACTGACAAAGTCACTGATCAGGACCTAGGGTTAGGGTTAGGTTTTTGACCTGGGGTTTGGGTTAGGGTTAGTGTTTTTGATCAGGGTTGATTCCTAACACCTACCTATCCCCCACGATCACACCCTGACACTACACTCGACACACACATGCACACTAAAATGTATGTGCACTAAACGTCGAGAAAGCAATAGGAGTAGTGACTATTGGCACCAAATGCCAGGGCATATAGTGTCTGTATTGTTAGTGTTATTTGTGTGGTTGGTATTGATACTTTTATATTAGTTAGTGTGTGTGAGAGTGTTATTGAAGTATGCAGGGAGGGTATATCAAAGTTGAGGGTATCATAGTGGTGTCCTATGTTAGCAGCAAATGAGTGAGAAGATGGTGTATACTGATACAAGTGTATCAGTGAGCGTGACTCAAGTTGGGTTTTAGATGTGCAATGGTGAATATATGAGGGGCTAGGATTTGAGTGCCTATAAGCACATAGATTGAGGTACACATATAAGCATGGCAAGTAAAGGTAACAGCAGCAGTGAGCACTGCTTACTAGCAGTAAGCAGGGAGAGACTTGAGGCACATCAGCCTAATGTGCATTAGAGCATGCTGAGGTAAGTCAGTGAGCTAGGAGTGTGGTTGGGGGCAGCTGCAGTTCTGTAGTATGGCACACTATCTGTAGTATGTTGACTGTACACTTATAGTGCAGTTCATAGTGCTATGGGGGGAGAGGTAGTCAGATAGTCCACCGTAGGAAGAACTGCAGTAAGCATCAGTGTGGGGGAATCAGGTTGCTGTTTAGGTGTAGTTCAGTGGGTGTTGTGTTCAGATTTTAATACAGTTAAGTCCAGGGCAGGAAGTTGATTGTGGAACTTGAAGTTGATGACTGTTAGTTCAGTGGCACACTGTCTGTAGTTAGATGATTGATGATGGTTAGTATAAGGTGAAGGTTAGTGTCAGGTAGTTGTAGGAGTATGATAATTAGATATGACTTTTAGTTTGGTATTCGAATTAGAGTCCATGATGTAGTGTCAATTGTTATTAAATGTTAAGTTATATGTTAAAGGGTAGTTAATACTTGATGACTGTTAGTTGATAGGTGTATGTGTTAGTTTAAATGGTAAGTTATTTTAAATATTGCTTATTTTAGACTTTGATAAATAAAAGTATGTATTATATCAGTTATGATTTTTATAGTACGGTTAAGTTATGAAGTTAGGTGATAAACCACTGTATGTAATGATTTATATGATACGTACTATCATTTTTGCAGAAGTATCTAGAAATGGAAATAAATTACTATCTGCGTCATCGTTCATGGATGTACAACGTCATCCTGATAATATGTGCGGTGTGCGAGATAAATTCATTGAGGGTGTACAACATTTCCTGTAGTTTGCCAAGGCGTTCCTTCAGTACATGATGGTACCAAAATTAAGTGTCCGTGTGTGAGATATCGCAACAGGAAATATTACCCAGAAGTGGAAGTCATATATCATTTGTACTTGAAGGGCGTCACGCCGAATTACTATCAGTGGACCACGTACGGAGAACTTGTGTCTCTAGCATCGGAGTCGGAGCCTTATGTGGAGTCGTATATGGATGTCCATGACTATGATGCTTACGACGACGGATGGGTGAACATGATTTATGATGCGGCGGAGCCTAGTTTCAATCCAGATAATTATGATGCGACGGAACCTAGTTGTAATCCGGACAATTATGATGCAGCAGAGGAGGCACCAAATATCGATGTTGCAAAGTTTATGGAGTTGTTGGAGAATTTAAGGACTCCACTATATCCTGGTTGTGAGGATCTGTAAACCCCCTGATTTTCAAGAATTTTTAATTTGGATTTTTCATAATTTTCTGATGATTTTTCTGTAATTAAACTAAGGTACTTTAATTATTAAATGATTTTTAAATGATATTAAATAATATTAAAATATTATGAAAAACTAGACATAGGGTAATTTTTCGAGAATTTATTGGATCCCGGAAATATTTTTAAAGCCCTAAAAACAAATTAAGAATTAAACCAAAATAAACCTAGAAATAAATCGGGTTTATTTTAAATAAACCAAACCAAACCAAACCAAGCTGTTAAACCGAACCAAACCCAACTCAAGCCTAGCGGATCGGATCCGGGTCTAACCCGCGACCCGAAACCCGACCCGCATTCATTTTATTGGACGGGCCGGATCCGCCTGACCTGACCCGACCCGTCAAACCCGAAACCCGTTAACCCTTTCCCTTCCCTGTAACCTACCCCGCACCCGCCGCTTCGCCTCCGGCCGCCTCCGGCCGTTACGCTGCCGGCCGCTCCCTCTTCCTCTCCCGCACCCTCCGCCGCTCGCTCTTCCTCTCCCCGCAACCGGCCGCTCCTCCAGCTTTCTCGTCCGCCTATATAAACCCTTGCCTCCGCCCTAGATCGATCCCCTCTCCGATCCGTCCGACCTTGCCGCCACCGGAACCTCCGCCCGGCCGTCGTCTCCCCTGGCGAACCCTCCACCTCCGTCTCCCCGATCCCTCGCCGGCCAGCACCCCGAACCCCTCGACCTCAGTAGCCCTAGCCGGCCCCAGTCTCGACCACCGTTGCCGACGCAGCCGCCCACGAGTGCCGCCCCGCTCCGCCTCAGCCCAGCCCGCCCAGCGCAGCCTCCGGTGAGCTCCGCGAGTTCCTCCGGCGAGACCCAGCGCCTGAACCCTAACCCTAGCCGTGTCCAGTGTATCGTATCCCTTGTGTCGTGTCGCCTCGGACACGAAAATTCCCATTCAGCGGAGCCCTATTCAGGTACTCTTTTCTTTCTCCTTGTAGCTCTATTTCTCGTTCTGTCAGTCGTGACGCAAAACCTGTGTGACCCTTTCGATGTCCGTGCAATCTGCTCGGTGCATCGCGTCCTGTGGTGATCGCGAACCGCGATCCAAAAACAGGAAAACCAACGCCCTGTTTTATCCCAGAACTGAGTACGCCCCGCCAAACGGGACGACTTAGTCACGTGCGGTCTTCACCGATATGTGCGTGTCATTGATACGGACGTGCGAAATTTCACAGAAGTTGATTTGGATGTGCGTGCACACCAGAATCAATGCATATCCGCCGACAACGCCCCGTATCCGTCCTTTCTGGTTCTCGCTGTAACTTAGTGTACACACGTCGGATCGAGACGAAACTTGTGCCATCGGACTCGTAGCAATACGCTGGTCCTGTGACCCAAGTTTGGTTCGATTCTGAGAACGTTGACAAAATCGTGTATCGTGGGCCCCACAGGCTCCACTTGACGGGCGATTTTGTGATCGGCTCATCGGAATCGAATTCTGGAAGTTCCGTTGGGTTCATATCATCTTTTCTAACTTTTTGACACTAAGTTTGACAGATTTGGAGACCTTTGGTTCTGACACATTTTTGACACTAAGTCTTAGCCTGAGTATGACTGAAACTCTCACTTGCATATCACTTAGCTGGTTTATTTAATTACCCTATTGTTTCCTTTATTTTTGCGCTGTATTTATTTTGGCTTGTATTATCTGTACCTTGCTATGTCCCCTGAGGACCTGGATCCGGATTATGTCTCCAGGATTAGCAGACGAGATCTACCCTGAGGTGTACGGAACAAGAGCACTTCTCAGAGCAGTACCAGAACCTGAGGATGAGGTGATCGCTGATGACTTCTCCTGAATATCTGCTTCTTCCATGCTCAGTTTTTATGGCAATTAAACTCTTTATTTCCTGTTTAAGAGAACATTTGTAACAGACTTAATATCGGGTTGTTCCCCGATTTTAATTACTTGTGACTGGATGTTGTTTAATTCTTTTGCTGATATTGTTATATTTATTCTGTGGATGAGATTAGTAAACCCTGATAGTCGTAATACAGCTTAAGTATGCCCTGATGGATCCATTAAATTGGGTTTGTCCATCGGTGCGTGCTGCTGGCCATTGCCACGTGTCTAGTTCCTCGATATTTTGGGACTGGGGCGTGACATGGTTTTTGTGGTGGCCCATGCAGGTCAACGACTAAAATATTCAGTTTCAACTTAGGGACCGAACAGGCCTGGAATAAAAATAGGATAAGTTTTTAGGATCTCATCCACTTGCTTGAAACGTTCTTGATATCTATATCGTATTCGAATTAATTTTTGACTTACATCTTGCCTTGATTCCTGTGCGTCTCTTACTGTTTACTTCTGATGCAGAGCAATGGATCCGAGAACTGGCGACGAGAATCCTTTAAGTACACCGCACGATGCTGTGGTTACCTATGATGAAGGAGTAACACCCGAAGACCGAGGACAGTCAGCTCAAAGCAATCAAGCGGGCCAGCATACTTCCAGGTTCCGCGTTATGACATTCCACCGCCTCCGCAGTTTGTTCCACCGATGCCTGTATTCCCTCAAGGGCAGACTTTTGACGGGCAACAGATATTCCAAATGATCTACGCAATGATGCAAGACCAGCAACAAGTCCAAAATGAGGCCCATCGTCGTGAGGCTGAGTACTTAAGGAACAGCATAGTAAATGCATTGGAGCAGGCCAACCTACCAGCTCGACGTCCAACGACAGGCTCCATCACAGACTTCCGCCAGCTGAAGCCCCGTACCTTCTCAGGCAAGGAAGATCCCACAGAAGTTCATGAGTGGATCACCAACATACAACATCAATTAGAAGCAGCAGAGCTTCCAAGGGAACGGTGGATGACTGCCGTCAGAATGCAATTGACGGACAATGCACATCACTGGTGGCTATCTGAAGAGAGACGGCTCGGTCTAGACCGAGTCACTTGGGAAGAGTTCTCCAGACTCTTTCAGGAGATGTATATTTCGGCTATCGCTCGATCAGAACTGCGAGACAAGTTCAATCATCTCATTCAGGATACTATAACGGTGGAAGAATACAACGCTGAGTTCATTCGTCTGAGTCGCTTCGCCCCAACATTGATCCCGACAGAAGAAGAGAAGGCTGAAAAGTTCTTTGATGGGCTAAACTTTGAGCTATAAAGAATGATCGGATCCATCGTACCTACTTCGTACACGGACGTTCTTGCTGCAGCTCGACGTATGGAGCGTGTCATCAGACGAGAATCCAACCTGAAGAGGCCTTCCACATCAGCAGCAGCCAGAGCACCGAATGGAGAAGCTGCCAAGAAAGCTCATCTGCATCAAGCACCACAGGGAGCTGCATCCAAATCCCTAACTCTTCCTACTTGTTACTACTGCGGCAAGATAGGCCATGTTGAGAAGGAGTGTAGACGTAAATTCGGACTATGCTTAGGTTGCGGATCCAGACAGCATGCAGTGAGGGACTGCCCTGAGCGTAGAGAAGGAGCACCAAGGGCAAACCAACAAGCTCTACCAGCACCAGGAGGAAAGCAACCAAGGCCACCCTTGGCACCTCAAACAGTACCCTTTCAGCAGGCCCAGCAACAGCAGAGGGCACCATCTCAAGGACGCGGACAAGCCTTCGCGATGACTTTGGAGGACGCTCAGAATCATGGAGTAGCTAATGCGCGTAAGTTTTTGTAGTTTTGTTTCTAGTATTGCTTTAGTTCGTGCCATTGGTTCGTGACCCTAGACTTAACCTGATAGTTTTAACTTGCTAATAATTGATAACCTAGTGTTAACCTAGTAATTTTTGAACTTGCTAAATAACCTAGAATATTTTATAAATTTTAACCTGATATGTTTTAAAGGATAACCTGGTTTTCTAAAAACTCTAATTTTCTAGATTTCCTATATTTGGGAAATTGCATAACTTCCATTGCTTAGGAAAATGATTTTCCCTATGTGTTTAAACCCTCAATCTTGACTTTTCTTAATCGTGATGTGCTTCGAATAAATGTTTGCAACCGTGTCATCTTTGTTGACCGGTTATTCTTTGATTGCGAGGACGCAATCCTCTTAAGGGGGGTAGATTGTAAGCCCCCTGATTTTCAAGAATTTTTAATTTGGATTTTTCACAATTTTCTGGAATTTTCTGATAATTTTTCTGTAATTAAACTAAGGTGTTTTAATTATTAAATAATTTTTAAATGATTTTAAATAATATTAAAATATTATGAAAATAATATTTTATGGTGTAAAATGAAAAACTAGACATAGGATAATTTTCCGGGAATTTATTGGATCCTAGAAATATTTTTAAAGCCCTAAAAATAAATTAAGAATTAAACCAAAATAAACCTAGAAATAAACCGGGTTTATTTTAAATAAACCAAACCAAACCAAACTGTTAAACCGAACCAAACCCAACTTAAGCCTAGCGGTCGGATCAGGGTCTAACCCGCGATCCGAAACCCGAAACCCGACCCGCATTCATTTTATTGGACGGGCCGGATCCGCCTGACCTGACCTGACCCGTTGAACCCGAAACCCGTTAACCCTTTCCCTTCCCTGTAACCTACCCCGCACCCGCCGCTTTGCCTCGGCCGCCTCCGGCCGTTACGTCGTCGGCCGCTCCCTCTTCCTCTCCCACACCCTCCGCCGCTCACTCTCTCTCCCCGCAACTGGCCGCCCCTCCAGCTTTCCCGTCCACCTATATAAACCCTCGCCTCCGCCCTAGATCGATCCCCTCTCCGATCCGCCCGACCTTGCCGCCACCGAAACCTCCGCCCTGTCGTCGTCTCCCCCGGCGAACCCTCCACCTCCGTCTCCCCGAGCCCTCGCCGGCCAGCACCCCGAACCCCTCGACCTCAGTAGCCCTAGCCGGCCCCAGTCTCGACCACCGTTGTCGACGCAGCCGCCCACGAGTGCCGCCCCGCTCCGCCTCCGCCCAGCCCGCCCAGCGCAGCCTCCGGCGAGCTCCGCGAGTTCCTCCGGCGAGACCCAGCGCCTGAACCCTAACCCTAGCCGTGTCCAGTGTATCGTATCCCTTGTGTCGTGTCACCTCAGACACGAAAATTCCCATTCAGCGGAGCCCTGTTCAGGTACTCTTTTCTCTCTCCTCGTAGCTCTGTTTTTTGTTCCGTCAGTTATGACGCGAACCCTGTGTGACCCTCTCGATGCCCGTGTAACCCGTTCGGTGCATCGCGTCCTGTGGTAATCGCGAACCGCGATCCAAAAAAAACAACCAACGCCCTGTTTTACCCCGGAACTGAGTACGCTCCGCCAAATGGGATGACTTGGTCGCGTACGGTCTTCACCGATACGTGCGCGTCGTTGATACAGACGTGCGAGATTTCACAGAAGTTGATTTGGATGTGCGTGCACACCGGAATCAACGCGTATCCGCCGACAACGCCCCGTATCCGTCCTTTCTGGTTCTCGCTGTAACTTAGTGTACACACGTCGGATCGAGACAAAACTTGCGCCATCGGACTCGTAGAAATACGCTGGTCCTGTGACCAAGTTTGGTTCGATTCTGAGAACGTTGACAAAATCGCGTATCGTGGGCCCCACAGGCTCCACTTGACGGACGATTTTGTGATCGGCTCATCGGAATCCAATTCTGGAAGTTCCGTTGGGTTCGTATCATCGTTCCTAACTTGTTGACACTAAGTTTGACAGATTTGGAGACCTTTGGTTCTGACACATTTTTCGGTGCAAAGCGGCCCCACATGTGGACCCCGCTTTGACTTGAAAAGGTCATTTTTGCCCTTGTGTCCAAATTGGACTCAAGGACATGCATTTCTAGCTGATTAATATTTTCTGGATCTGATGGTGATGTCTATTTCAGCAACCGGAGAACTGCTTGCAAATTTTGCTGCTGCCAGAGCTACAATTGGAGCCAAAACCCCAGGCAAGTGTACCTTACCATAATTGTAGTATATTGATTCATTTTGTTCTCTTGGTTTATTCCTGTGACTGTTTACTTGCTTAACCCTAGGGCCGTGTGACTTGCTTAGCGTCCGATTAATAGTCGGGTGCCAACACCGTACGCAGGGTTGTGCAACGTCACCTAGCGATGGATATCGTGACATTTATATTCTCGTACTTGCCATATCAAGTACATTATACCCAGGACACCTGACACGAATTATGAGACAGAATCTTCCTAAAATATTCAAGGTGATTCTGTATAGGATACAGATTTCATGACTTGGACATTATTTTCTTAGATCTTAATATATGACTTATTGCATTAGTTGATCTTGCGTGACATGAACATGAGACATTATAAAACTGTGATGTGAGATTACATTGGGTGGGAAGAGATTTACCATACAAAAGGCCGAATATATATATATATATATATATATAATACTTTAATGGATTGTACCTTAGTCTCTGACACAGAGCTTTGGTACCTTACTGGCCCTTCGAGAAAATACTGCTATAGTTTTTTTGACACTGATCCTGTAGTAGTCTCAGCCTGAGTATGACTGAAAATCTCACTTGCATATCACTTAGCTGGTTTATTTAATTACCCTATTGTTTCCTTTATTTCTACTCTGTATTTATTTTGGTTTGTATTATCTGTACCTTGCTATGTCCCCTGAGGACCTGGATCCGGATTATGTCCCCAGGATTAGCAGACGAGATCTACCCTGAGGTGTACGGAATATGAGCACTTCTCGGAGCAGTACTAGAACTTGAGGACGAGGTGATCGCTGAGGACTTCTCCTGAACATCTGCTTCTTCCATGCTCAATTTTTATGGCAATTAAACTCTTTATTTCCTGTTTAAGAGAACATTTATAACAGACTTAATATCGGGTTGTTCCCCGATTTTAATTACTTGTGACTGGATGTTGTTTAATTCTTTTACTGATATTGTTATATTTATTCTGTGGATGAGATTAGTAAACCCTGATAGTTGTAATACAGCTTAAGTATGCCCCGATGGATCCATTAAATTGGGTTTGTCCATCGGTGCGTGCTGCTGGCCATTGTCACGTGTCCAGTTCCTCAATATTTTGGGACTGGGGCGTGACAGGATCATTCACCGTTGGAGGTGGTTACAAGATTATTGAGCATCAAGTCCGATTTTAACATGTCGCAAGAATGCTATAATCGACTGATCGATTTGATTATAGAGATCTTGCCCGAGGGTACAAAGTTGCCTAAAGACTTCTATCGATCTAAGAGGATGGTGAGATTGCTCTGAATGGGATACGAGAAAATTGATGCATGTCGTAACGGGTGCATGTTGTACTACAAAGATGACAAGGATGAAGATGCGTGCAGATTCTGTGGTGCTGATCGCTACAAGGCCACTGTTAGAGGAAAGTCTTTCGGTGCAAGGAAGCCTACCGATTCGATGCACTAATTGCCTTCGATGTCGCGGTTGCAGCGATTGTTTATAGTTAAGGAGACTGCAGAAAACATGAGTTGGTACAGTCAAAAACAGATCGAAGGAGTATTGGATCATCCGATGGAGAATCATGGAAGCACTTTGATCGAGAGTATCCAAATTTTTCTACGGATCCGCGTAATGTCAGATTGGGGCTCTCCTCTGACGGTTTTATCCCATTTGAACTTTCGGACTTCCAGTATTCGTGTTGGCCTGTGATCGTTATTCCGTACAATCTACCGCCTTGGATGTGCATAAAGACTCCGTAAATGTTTCTAACCGTTATTATCCCAGGTTTGAACAATCCGAAGAGGAACATCGATGTGTATTTACAACCTTTGATAGATGAGTTGAATCAGCTGTGGGAAGTAGGTGCCAACACGTACGATATTTCTAGAAAGCAGAATTTTCAGATGAGGGCAGCACTTATGTGGACCATCAACGACTTTCCGGCCTATGGAATGTTATCCGGATTGAGCACCCATGGTCGTCTCTCATGTCCGTATTGCATGGACCGTACTAAGGCTTTCCATTTAAAATACAGAGGCAAACCGTGCTTCTTCGATTATCATCGACAATTTCTGCCAAAGGATCATCCGTACCGGAGAAACCAGAATACTTTTCGTACGGGAGTTGTGGAGAAGCCCAATCCACCGCCAAGGTGGCCCGGATACACGATATAGAAAGAGATAAAAGATTTACCAAGTGCTATCGAAGAGCCTGCTAAGGGGTATAAGTGTGACGGATTTGGTCGCACCCATAACTGGACGAAGAGGAGTATATTCTGGGATATGCCATATTGGAGCACCAATCTGATCAGACATAACCTTGATGTCATACATAACGAGAAGAATGTGTTTGATAACATAATTAATACTATAATAGAGGTAAAGGGGAAGAAGAAAGATAATCCGAAGGCCATGTTGGACATAGAAGAAATATGTAGACGTCCTGTATTGCATTTGATAGAGGAGGGGAATGGAAAGTTAAAGCAACCTAAATCAGTTTTCTCACTGGAGAAAGAGGATAAAGGGAGACTTTGTAGGTGAATTCTGGGTCTAAATTTTCCAGACGGGTACGTGTCAAACTTGAGAAGATGCGTCAACCTCAAGGAGAATAAACTGGCGGGTATGAAGAGCCACGATTGTCACGTATTCATGGAAAGGTTAATTTCGATTGTATTTTGGAAATTCTTACCACAGGTCGTTTGGGATCCATTGACAGAGTTCAGCATATTATTCAGAGATCTTTGTTGTACTAAGTTGCTCGTCGATCGTCTAGAAAAACAAGAGAAGGACATTATGGTAACACTATATAAGCTCGAGAAGGTGTTTCCTCCTGGATTCTTCGACTCTATGGAGCATTTGCCAATTTATCTTTCCTATGAGACACGTGTTGGTGGTCCTGTCGGTTATCGGTGGATGTACCCCTTCGAGCGGCATCTGAATCACCTAAAGAGAAAGGTGAAAAATAAGGCACGGGTTGAGGGCTCTATTTGTGAAGCTTATGTTCTCGAGGAGATTACAAACTTTTGGTCGACGTATTTCAAACCGCATGTTGCTACTAATAGGACGAAAGCTCCGAGAAACGACGACGCATATCAGGAATCTAATGATGCAATACTCAAAGTATTCAATGCGTCCGGAAAGCCTTCGGAGAAAATGAAGAAGAGATATTTGAATGACGATGAGCTAAGGGCTGCTCAATTGTATATATTACTCAATTGCGATGAGGATGAAGTGGAGAAGCTAGAGGAGTAAGTAATTAATACGTCCACGTTTACATCATCTCAATGTAATAGTATAAGATACTATTATGGTACTAATCAGCAGTTGTTTTATTGTTTTTCAGCACATATAATGATGAGTTGAGGTCGGTTAGACCCTACATAACAGATGAAGAAGTAGAACAAGATATGAGATGCCATTTTCCTTCTTGGTTGAGCGCATATGTAAGATGCTTGGTAATTATTTTTTATTTCTGCACTTGCAAAACAAATAACTTACTATCGCTACTTTGGTATTTAGGTCGATCGTCTAATATCACCCGAGACTGAATCTATTAGAACTCTAGCCAAGGGACCAATTAATGCCGTAAAAATATGGCCAAGTTGTTTGTGTATCAAATCTTTGAACTACAAAGACGTCGATCCAGGTAATGATTTCTTTGGCATCTTACGAGAGGTTGTGGAGTTGACATATAATTATGGCACAGAACCTGCTAATATCGTGCTATTCAAGTGTGAATGGTTCGATCCGATTCATGATCAAGGTTGGAAAATTGACAAGCATGGCCTTGTGGATATAAACTACAAGCGTAAATATCAAGGCTACGAACCATTTGTCCTATCAAGTCAGGCTCAGCTCGTGTACTTCACAACTTATCCTAGATGGGAGACAATGAGGTCGTATTGGTGGGCAGTATACAAGACTAAAGCTAGAAATACCTTTGACATTGACGAAATAGCTTATCAGGAGGACGATCTACCTCTTATAACAAATATTGTAGATGTGGACTCAACGAAAGTTACTTATTACACGAGTAATAATGTAGAAGATATAGAATTATCCGAAGAGGAAGACGAAGATGAAGACAAAGTAGATGAAAGTGAAGACGAGGAGGAGGAAGAGGGAGAGGAGGACGAAGAAGGCGAATAAGATAAATTTTCTGAAGATGATTGAAAATAAAATATTTTGCTTGTAGAATGTAACTATATTTTGACTGTAGAATGTACTATTTTAACGAATATATGTATTATATTTTGACTGTAGAATACTTTGAGATATGCATCATATTTTGACTGTAGAATGTACTATATATTTATGTTTTTCTATATTCATCATATGTTGTTATCAGGTATGACAGGACGACGCGGAGGATTCGGCAGGTCCCGAGGTAGACAGAGTGCTCCTCCGGTACTGCCTACTGTTGGTTCCGGATCATCGTCGCCCAGTACTCCAGTATATCGATCACTCACATCTCCGACTATTGGGACGAGTAATTCCAGGTGTGATAGTACTCCCTCGTCCAGCGTTCCTCCTGCTGACGGAACCATGGGGACAGATGAGCATGTCGAGGAGGTCGTGCCCACGTTGTCCCAGCATTAGCAAGATCCTCCATGCACACCTCCGGAGGAGACGAGGACAAAGATTTGGGCCGACGGTACAAAGTAAGTCAATTAGATGGTTTAGCATAATATATATCGTGTATTTCTTTATTCATCGTATATTGAATTTTTTGATCAAAATAATTATCTCTGTATAGATATCGTCCATCGTCGGTTCAGAGACACCTGGACCAATTTCTGAGGAACAACTACGGTGTCCCTTGGATAAACTACTTTTAGGCTCCGGAGGAGAGGAAGGCATTCTGGTTTGCGCACTTCCAGGTAAAAGTATATTAAATAAATCCTCTAATTTATACATATTATATAACTTATCTGTGATGCTCACTTACTAAATTATTTATTGTAGCAAACATATTTCTATCCTCCGTACCGGGCCGAGTTGATCGAGCGGCTCTTTTCTACCGTTGCCGCCAAGCTTATCCGAGATGCTCTGGATGACCAGAAGGCTCATGATCGTACTGGAAAACCAATCCAGGTTGGATCACGCCTGAGCAGTAGACTGCGATGAGGACTAGATTCGATGATCCAAGCTACAAGAAAAGGTCTGAGAAGGCCAAGGCGGCTAGGCAGAATGCTGCCAAGTGGTGTGGTGGCTCAATTCCGATGACGAAATATTTCCGTCATTTGGTATGTTATTTTAATGTAAGTACCATAAAATGGTAGTAGAAAAAAATGTTTAAGTTTAGTACTAAATAATATATTTTTAACAGGTACAGAGGGGTGAGGATGCAAACATGGTGACCGTCTTCTTGGCCACCCATCGCAAGGACGGAAATCTCATTGATGAGAGGGTCTCGCAGACCTATGTAAGTATTACTTAACTTTGTGTTAATTTTAATATAACTTAGGCAATTATCGAGTTTCCAAACCTTTCTAGGCCGAGTATCTTAGGCTGCGTGAGCGGGCGACTGCTAGTGCACCTATACCTGGAGAGGCTGGTACTTTCTCGCAGCCTGCTCCAGCTCCGTCGGCAGACGACCTGTGGGTGACCACAGCTGGTTGTCTCCATAGGGGTACGTACTACGGTACAGGATCCTATGGTTCCCTGGTTGTGACCCAGTCATCTAGGGCCTTCCCGACAACTGCGTATTCCACACAGCCCTCGCAGTCGTCGGCCAGAGTCCAGGAGGCCGTTGACCGTCAGATTGCGTCTCTCCGTGACGAGCTGCTACGAAGGATGGAGGAGCAGCCCCGGTCCCAGCCGCAGGCGGACGATCCGACGCTCATCGCATGATTCGATATGCTCGACCACAGCATCACGGAGCTCCGGGATTTGACAAATGATCTTAGAACCTCGACAGACCACAACATCATGGAGCTGCAGGCATCACAGCTATCGATGGGCGAGAGGCTGACGATGATGCATGATTCAATGGTTCATAACAGTACGAGGTATTATCTACCATGGATTCTTATAACCAGCGACTCACAGACTTGGAGCGGGTACGGCCTCCTGGTCTGCCTACATCGATACAGACTCCACCGACGTCATTGCCTTCTCCATCGACATCGGTGTCGATTCCACGGGACCAGTATGAGCTGTTCTTATCCTTTATGCGCGCCGGTGGTCAGCCTCCTGCAGATCCGCAGTAGTATAGCTAGTTGCTGGATTTTGTATATTTTGTATTATTTAGGATGAGATTGTATGGATATATATTTGCCGTATTCTTTACGATGAGATTTGCTGGATGCTTTCTTTTCTTCAAATTTTATTATATTATTCATATTAAATATGTTATTTTACCGGTGTTGAGTGTTCAATCCAAGGGGGTTGGCAAACCCAGAAATTCAACGGAGGGTTGCTTCGGGTCTATTTGTACAGATTATGATTTAATAAACTGCAGGAATAATAGTTTAAAAATAATTCAGTATTCTTTTTTTTTCTGTAAAATTAGCGACGTTTTTAGCGACGTTTAGCGACGTGAATACACGTCGCTAAATACGTCGCTAATTAGAGACGTTAATACACATCGCTAATGATGTCGCTAAATATGTCGCTAAAAACGTCGCTGTACGTCGCAAATTACTGACATGGCAGTATTGACAGGTCATTAAAGACGTCGCTATATAAGTCGCTAATTAGCGAGGTTTAGCGACGTTAATCAATGTCGCTAATTAGTGACGCTGCGTCGCTAAACGTCGCTAATTTAGCGACACATTTAAGTCGCTAAAAAATGTCGGTATAGCGACGTTTAGCAACATTTTTTCTTTCAGCGACGTGCTTTGTTCCGACTTCTTTAAAACGTCGCTAATTACGTCGCTAAAAGTGATTAGCGACATTTTTTGGTCATTTAGCGACGTTTTTTAACGTCGCTAATTTGACTTTTTTTGGTAGTGAATTCTAGCTTCACATGCTTACTTAGTGTGGATTTCTGGGTGAGTTTGGCCACGGTCGCTCACCAGTACATGTTGTAGTACCAACCCACGTTTGTGGGCAAATATCCAGGTTCTGGTAGCGAGAGCTTGGCGAGCATTTTGAACCAGTACTAGCGCATCCATCCAACGAAATCGTGTTCGTGCTGCTTCCTTAGCTTTCCTCTCATGTGTGCAAACTGCTCTTCTGCTAATTATTTTGATTTTGGTCCTACTACAAGGACATGATGTATGGGCGTTGTGGCTAGTTTTAGGTTTGTAAAAAGAGTTGTAAGCCATCTATGGCATATTTTGTAACTCAGCCAAGCAAGTACTTTGTAATCCAATCTTCAAGTATTCAATAAAGAAAGTATTTTGTGTTCCTATTAAACGTATTCAACTTTGGTTCTCTGCATTTTGAATTTTGTGCCTCTATATATGTATATTTTTGTCTAACTTGTGTCTTGTGTAGGTATTATGCCTGTTGCAAGCGCAACTTAGGCTTGCACGACATCGCGCCCAAGCGAGGACGATCGGTTCCGTAGGGACCAAGCGAGAAAAATTAGCCCTTACGGTACCAGGACGTGACAGTATATTAGGACTGTCAAAATTTTTGACAGTCCAAACTGTTGGTAGGACTGTCAAAAAATTTAACAATCTTAGTTTATAGTGAGTTTTCACTTGGACTATCAAAATTTTTTACAGTCCTAGGATACTATAATTATTTTAATTATTACAGTCCTTGGATTTTTAATTTTTAAATTTTTTTAGATTTGTATGTTAATTTTTTTTTTAGATTCACTAGGAATAGTAATATTTTTAGATTTGTATATCGAATATTTTTTAGATTCACTAGGAATAGTAGTTTTCTTTAAATCTATCATAATCAAAAATTAAATCGTTCTGTCCAGGGGGTCGTGGCATGGTTACGATGGGGGACTCCCATGGGGATGGGCACAGTTTGAATCCCCCCTCAGAAAATTCCTGACTCGGTGAAAATGACATATCAAAAAAAAAGTTACATCGTTCTTATTACGATTACTAAATTATTATAAATAGATAGTTTTGTCATTATAAAAAATTAAAATTAAATTATTGTCCCATTTTTAGTTTTCTTCACACTGATATATTATATGATAACGTTTGAACGTTCGAAAATACCAATTTTTACTCATTAATAACGAAATAATAGAAAAAAAATTTAATCAAAGTAAAATTTGGAGATCGAAACTTCAATACTTTGTGATTCTAAAATTACGAAAAATTCGTGAAACAGTAAAATATTTTATCCGATACAACTTTTTGATACGCTCATGTTGGCACCAACTGAGCCTCGTTTCGATCTTCCAGTCAAAAGTTATGGTACTTTAAGGTTTTAAATTTTATACTTTTGGTTGCAACACGTGTGTCTGAGCTCGGACGTGGATTCTTTCTATACGAATTGTGTTACTCTCGTCGAGAGCATACAAATAGACCTATTATTTGATAAAAAAAATAATTTTTGAACAAATAGTTATAGTCACTCAAAGCCGGCCTGCTCTACGACATACGTTATTCTCTTACGGTAGCACCAAGGGAGCAAAACCTACATCACAATAACTTTTGATTATGATTGTCAAAATTTTTGACTGTCATAATGAAAAGCTACTGGATTCTTATTACTGTAAAAGAATTTGACAGTTCTAATAATAGGCAGGAGTCAAATTTTTTGACAGTCCTAAAGAAAAGCTATTGTATTCTTAGGACTATCAAAAAAATTTACAGTCATAACAATATTCAGGACCGTCAAAATTTTTAACAGTCCTAAAGAAAAGCTACTTGATTCTTAGGACTATTGTTAGGATTGTCAAAATTTTTAACAGTCCTATGATACATGAATTTTGCAATCCCATGTTGCACTTTACTATCTATTATAGGACTGTCAAAATGTTTGACAGTCATTCCATTTGTTAGGACTGTCAAATCTTTGACCGTCCTTCCATTTGTTAGTATTGTCAAAAAAATTGACAATCTTAAGTCTATACAAGACTGTCATTTGACAGTCCTAGCGTTAGTCATGACTATCAAAAAATTTGACAAATCATCATCGTCCCCGTCGCGACTGTGGGTAATTTTTCGAAGTTCAAAACCCTAAAATGGGTTCGGAACTTTAAAAATTCTCCTGAAATGAATTATAAACAAAATTTTAGTCCCTAGAAGATAAAATATATGCATGAACATAGAACCCTAATATATTTGAAATTTGGAAGAGGAAATAAACAAAAGATGAAAAAGAAAAAAAAATTAAATAAAAAGTTGGCTTTTATATTAGGTAGCCTCGCATAAGTTTTCATGGTGTCAAACTTTAATTAAAATATGCACCGGGGAGAGAGAAGAATGAGAGGGCTCACTACTTAAGTTTTAAACAAAAGAACATAATAGTCATCTTAGTTTATTTTTAAAATGATGGTTTAAAGAATAAAGTGGATGAAGGAAGAGGTCTAGACAAAAGACTTGTCAACGTGGGTTGTACCATGTTTCGAAAAGTTGAGGACCTACAAAGTTTCCGCAATAATATAACACTAGCAATCTGTGTAGTCTAGAGACACGCTTACGGCTTTCCTTTGATCTTGACTTTAAGGTACAATCAAATCCTTAGACATGACTGAGGAACAACTACAGGAAGCCCACATTACGCACACAAGCAGCTACTATTATTCCCTTGGAAGTGTGCTATTTTCCGGCGATTCAAATGATCAAATCCCATATTTGGTGCTTTGGGGAAAGTTTGCTCACTTTTTCCCGTTGTTAATGGAAAGACCACCCCAATATGGCATTTGAATATCCAAAATGAATGCAACAAGTTGCATTGCCTAAGTTGCCTTTTTCTCTTTCCCTGGAGTTATTCTAAGAATGTGGGTTAATTAACTGAAAGGAAAGGAAAGGGAAGGGAAAGGGAAGGGAAGGATCCCTCATCCATGAACCTACTCTCTCTGTTACCATTAAAAATGTTCAAGCACGTGATCATTAGCCTTGACCACCAATCAAATTCCATCTTAGTTTCTCTCCTCAAAATTATATATATACATACATTTGATTCGAGTAGGAAACTCTTCGAGCATCAGTGAGAGCAGATCATCACTCCCACCCTTATCCACATGCAGCAGCCAGTCGTCTGTGTCATCGATGACAACACGATGCTTACGAACTTGTGTGCCCACGCACCATCGCATATGCTTCTTGTTACTCGAACATCATTTTCTAAGCTCCTTTCCATCATTGTTGTATCATATACAAGTAGGAACAACTCGATGATGAAGGCATGATCAAGGAACCACTTTCTACTGCTCTTAACCTACCTAATTAATCATTCTCTTTTAAAATCCATACAATCTATAGTTTGTTAGGTTCAAGTGGCACGACACGAATGCTTCATATAGATCACATGGTGATCAATTTTCTACTCTCAAAGCTGATCTTGACAGTATAGCGTATATTTTAATTGCCGAATAAGTAGCACATATCTGTCAATAGCTCATTTGGTTAGAACTAAGTTCACATTTACCTGAAAGAGTTGTGTTGGAGACTAACACTGCAATCCTGAGACTGTATATAGTTTTGGCATATACTAATTGTCGACAATGCAAATGTAATTACATCGCTACGACACGAACACTATATTGTTGCTCTAGAGTGGTGAAATAGACGACTCAGAGCATCTCCAGCCATCTTGTGAGTTTGAAAAAAAAAAATGATTGCCACTTAAGAATTATAACTTCATATTTCGAAAAAATTTCTCATGTGAAGTTGGTTGTCTAGATCTAGATAATGGACTTCACAATGCTTTATTTCAACATCATCAATTCTGAATAAAAATATTTATAAAAAAGAAAGAAGTGGAAATTTTGTCTTGGAAGTTGAAGAAAAAAAAATAATTTGTATTGTCTTCTCAATACCTTTGCATTGTAGAAAACTTTTCTATCTCATTGTCTTGTGTGAATATAATCTTGCCACATAAGAAATACATTGTCTTGTATCTCATGCCACATAGGAATCATAACACAAAATAAGACAATAGGTTGGAGATGCTCTTAGGATTGGTTCGAACTCGACTTTAAAGTCTCTGAGTTCAGCATTTTCTTTCCCAATTTTCCATATTCAAATTGTTGACGTAAACATGCCCAAGAAAGCAACCACATGTTTTTCGTACTCGGTAAGTGATGATCTAGAGGGAAAAAAAAATAGTACAAAATTTATGATTTATGAAAATTTGGACGCAAAAACTTTAAATAAAATGTGAACAAAATAATATTTAGAATAATAGATTTTGCATGTTGATAACATCACAACGGATGAGATAGAGAGATTAACTTTAAGGTTTTGGTATCATACCGTACAAAGTTAAAATAGATTTTTTTTATTCTTTAATTCTTCTAACTTTTTATACTCTAAAAAAATAAAAAGAATATGAAGACTTATTTCTAAGATAACTTAAATCATAAAATAGATATAAAAAAAAATCTCCATCTAAAATAATAAAAAATAACTAAAAATAACATAAAAATCTAAATTTGTTTCGCACCATACTTCCCGGCTTCGAAAAATTCACCTTCTAGTGAATCATGTAAACATGAAATTCGAAAATTATGCTCATGGTGATGTCCTTCAAATTCGTCTGGGCGGAGGACTCGATTTGATAGTTTGGTCAACAATAAAGACAAATAACATCAAACACCTTTATAAATTGCGGATGTCTCAATGAGTTCAAAAAAGTAAAATTATCGTTTCTACAATCTACGTAATATTATAATTATTTTATTCGTAATAAATATATATAAAATATAAATTGGGATTATAATTATTTTATTTGTAATAAATATATATAATATAAATTGGGATTTGATTATTGGGACACGTTCAGAATAATCAGAACTAACTTCACATTTACATACTATAGACTTTCAAGAAAGATAAAATTAAACTCTAAAATCTTATCCATAAGATGACTGAAATCATAACAAATAAAGAATCAGCCTCTATCTAAAATAACCAAAAATAACTAAAAATAACAGAAAATCTAAACCTAAATGTGTTCCCCATCAATAAGTATTGTTTCAGCTAAATTTGGACCGGCTCTCCCTTGAAAATGTCCTGATCAGTAAGGTTTGGATGTCTTAGTTTAATCATGTCCCTTTCCTGCGAAGGTTTTCTCAAGGCTGAAAGAGGTTAAAACTAAAGATAGAGATATAGTATAGCCATAACTTAATACACAATTCGCTTAAGTACTATAACACGACAAAAAGATTTAGATATAGTATATGAATAATGTTATTTGTACCTCCAAAGTATTCCTTCAAATTTGCCATGCCAGCAGCTACATAATGCTAAGGAGAAATAATTTGGAGGTACGAATAGAATTACTCTATAATATATCCCCAACTCGAAGTGGATATCAAGATTCTTGATTCAGTACTACTCGTTATCCTGACATTAGAGCCGTTGTTTGTCCACAACGAAACCATGGTCACAGTCATTGACTCCTCCGAGTCTTTGAAATTAGTATTCAGAGGAGAGGGACTTGGTTCAAGAACGCGTATCGTCACCTCAGCCGCGCTGAGAACGACCTCGAGGTCAGAGTTAGTTATCCGTACTCTTCGGTAGAAGACGAAGCCTGATCCTGAGGGAAGCACTCCTTCATGGATTTTAGTAAGTTTTCGATGTTCTCGAGTGGGGGAGCACCAGATTACACGAAACCACACAATGTGAGCAGAGTATTTTTTAATCGAATCTGTTCCAAATACTTGCGATGGGACTAAGACACAGAGTAGACATTCCTTCGGGAGGAAGACGAAGAACACTCTTTGACAGCTACATCAAGTTGGTTTGTTCTACTCCCATTATAATTAGCTAGGAAAGTGCTACGAAAGAAAACAACCTTACATATATAATGTTTCATTCAGTGTGAACGATGACACCCAGATTCAACAACAAGCTAATTAACGTCTTGTTTCATTGAGCAATGAACAAAACACATATTAATCTAAGACAAAAATATCTATATATAATTAAATATTATAACCCCACATCAATGCGCGTAGTACCCTCAAATGTCCATTGCAAGTCTTCTCTCCTCTCTCTCAAGTCATGCATGGTGGAGCATACGAAGATCGATCGAAGATCCTTGACAGCTACGTACATTGATTTGGCCCTTGTTCTCAAAAGTTGGCAGTATTTGAGGAAATTATCGTCGCATAATTTTGTTTCATCAAACCAAATAGTAACAAGTCAAGGAGGAAGAGCACGACAGCCACCATAGAGAAAAAAAAAAGAAAAAGAATACCAAATCTTTACAATGTGGCAATTGGGAAACATCCAACCGAGAAAAAGCTAAGAAAAAATGGAACCCACATCAGCCTGGAGAAGAAACTGACATCCCTTAGTACAAAATTTATCCCTGGGAGAGATAAGGGTTAGTCGTCCCCCTCGTCGTCTTTGTCACAAATCATAATCTACGGGAAAAGAAAAAGAAAAAGAAAAATTCTTTGGATCATTACTCGTCACAATACAGAAGATCTACTGTGTTGGATTTCTTCATCATATCGATCGATCTGTGTCTATATGCATGCTGTCAATGAGTGAAACAGAAAGCTCAAAGTAATTAATAACCATGAGATTGAGAATTGAGGTTTCCGTATAGTTCTTGCCGATCATTGGTCAGTTCGTTATCGTGTCATTGTGTACACACACATGTAGAGAGAGATCTCGATCGCCTTCGGCTGCACTCTGCAGCGTGCTATATGGATCTGAAGGTTACATTTTGTCTGCCACTTCATGGTTAACCAATTACAAATGGGGTTGCATTGACAATGAAATCAAGGTGACAGGAACTCCACACACAACCGAATCTTCAAATATTTGGCAAAATGTGACTCGTTTGCTAAGCCTTGACAAAAATCAAGATCAAGCATTTTCTTCTCCAATGTGGACTGATACAGAACCAACAAAATCAGCTATACATAATGATCGAGATTGGTTAAGTAGTCGAAGGATCGATGTGATTGAACTATCGGTATCGGATTTTGTTTCAAAATTATTTTCCTTGTGCTCTATTTAGTGTGATTTAGCCGAACCGGGTATAATAAATCAGTAGATGTTTGAAAAGTCACTTGCCGGTTAACATAGGGAATGAACTAGTCCAGTTGAGCAATTAGCGAAAATTAAGATTGTTTTGTGTACTTCCAAATTATACAGTTTGATATGTTTGTAATATATCACTAAGCGTAGATTATATCAGTGTAATATTATTAGTTTCTGCCTATGTTTGATCAAACTCTTGAGTGTTTCTAGAAGCAAAATATATATTTCTACACTCAGCTGGAAACCACGATGAAGGCCCACTCAATCACTTTGGGCCAATCCAAAATTACCAAGCCCGTGTCTCTAAGAGAACACCTTTGGAATATGTCACTTTGTCTCAATAGTGTTGTAATCAAAGATTTTTCGTAGGAGAGAAGAAATACGGTGGTTGATGCACTTCAAGGGATCTCCACAATGTCTATTTCTTAACAGAAGATTACAATGAGATCTTAACATACTATAAAGAGACAAGGGTATCTCTATCTTTAGTTGGCACAATCAACTAGTTAGTTAAACTATCTGCAACACTCCGTCTTGAGTGTCCACAACAAGAATTGATCAGCATAAGTGACATCTCCAGGCAATAGATGAAGGTGTTCATCTCGGGCACTTGATACTAATACGAGTTTATAAAGATATACGTACAAACGGAAATTGACTTCACCAAAATCTTGATTCAAAAAATCCAGTAAAAAAACCATAGGCAAAGAAAAAAAAAGTGAATCAATGTCAATACATCTTCAGGACATGGAAATACCTAAAGGTATGACCATCCCATTAAGGGTGCCTCATTAAAACCATCTTAGAATGTTAAAAACCAAATGGAAAAAATGGTCCTAATTAGGGGGAAAATACACTAAGATCGAATGAGTATACTTCTAGATACTCCTGATTTTGACATTTTATCACAATTAATCTATGAGCATTGAAATTCAAACAATTTGTGCCCAATTCCTCAAACAAGATCCCAAAGAGTGAATTTTCACAATGACTTTGTGAACAAGTCAACAAGATCATGGGATCGAATCTACTTGACTTCAATTTTTGATGCTCTTGTCGTTAATAATGTGTTGTAGTCAAATATTGACTATGAAATTTTAAGGAGAGAGAGAGAGGGAAGTAATATAGTGGCTTAGCCCTTCAAGGGGTCTACAAAGTGTCTATTTATAATAGCAATTGGCTTAACAAAAAGAATACAACAAGATCTTAACAAATCGTAAAAAAAGGGTTATCTCTATCTATAGTTAGCACAATCAACTAGTTAGTTAAAACTAACAACAACAAATAGAACTCCCAAACTATGTTAAGTTTCAAGTTCTTTTTTTAATAGGCCTTCTTTTGGCTTAGAGGTTGTAATGAATGTCAATTGCGACCAACTTGTCTTGCGAAGGCATATATATATATATATATATATATATATATATATATATATATATAGTGTGTGTGTGTACGTGTCACATTTCCGCATCCACATGATCGGACACGAGTTGTGAGCGCGCCCAACCTACGCCGCAGTATCGACGATAGTCAGTTGTTCTAAATCTCAATAACCCCCCAAAACTCACAATTATTGATCTTCTCATCACAACACTAGTTACGAGAAAAATACCGAAGCATAGTCACACATCACCACAGTCCACTATATTTTTTTGGTACATTATATATATATTCTCTCTCCGGAGACAAATTCGATAATTAACTACGAAAAAAACAACTAATACATCTACAGGTCAGAAAAGAATCTAATCTATGTCTTCCAGGATCCTCCTCTGAGCCAAGCTATATCTGGAACCTAATATGTCAACATCCAATCAGGAAGGAGCAAAGTACAACCCTACGAAATAAATGCAAAACAAATTGAAATTGAAATGCAATGCAACAAGTAACGAAATGACTAATCTGCAATACTGCACAATAGTATAATGACTGAAACAATGAACAATCACAATAATGTAATAGTGTTTTGAAATACAATTTCAGAATGTGACCGGCTGAAAATTATAATAGTACAATAAGGTGCAACTTAATTGTACGTAAGGTATACGATTTGGCTATTCACAATAACCTAGCTAAGTTGGGTGCGGTCACATACCTACTTGGTATTTTTCTATCCCCACAATAAAATCACAATGACACAATGACGCACAATAACCTCGTGTCAATCTCATGTCCAATATGAGATCAAGAACAATGCAGTAATATAATGTAAAGAGCTCAAGTCGTAGTGTACTTGCCTCAGGTCCAAAGCTGTTAGAGTTGTGAGCTTAATCCAACCCTATCTAAAATACAATACTCCATTAAACCTATTGGTTAAATTTTTAATAAAATATCCTAATCATCTTTGGTCCAAATCTATTCATAACCCCAAACCCATAACTTCTTATCAAGGCCATTAATGTATTAAGCTCTGTATTATCTTATTTAAATTGGTTATAGGACCAATAGGCTAATCCCATAATATAAGTCCAAATGTATTTAAAGGCCCAAATAACTACTTCCTTTTTAGGGTTTCTTTAATTTAAACCCAATCCTATTATTAACTAAAATTGAGCCCACTGATCCTACCACCATAATATACTAGTTGTTTGAAAGGAGCCAAGAGTTACACCTGTAATCCCCCTGAAATTCAACTAAGGTTATTACAGTAAATTTTTTATATTTTATTTTATTTAATAAGTATTAGTATTTTTGTTAGTGCATTCACAAAACAGTTATTTGATTTTAGAAATCCTTTTTTCCATTGCAATCAATTTAGATGGGCAACGTGACCTCAAATCCCGAAACTGATTTATATAACCCCTAGCCAACACGACCTACTAAGTGCATGACTTCGGTATTATATTTATTCGAGTCCCTTCAGGCTCCAAAAATAATATTAAACATCTCGCACATTTATTTAGTTAAAATTCGACCTTTCTTGAATAATTAAACCAAACCGAGACCGAACCCCAACTTGAACCCTCAAACTAATTTGTCTAGCCTATACACAACACCAAACATCCATCCCACATATTTTTACACATCAAACACTATTTTTTCCACACCAAATCCCAACTTTACTCTCTTTTAATCTAAATTCAATATTTACCTATTATGGCATGTTCCAATGGATTATTTTAATTATATTGCACCTTATGTACACCACAAGGGAGGGGGGGCAACCCGCAACCCAAGGAGGTTTTCCACCGGTTATACAAGTTCTATAAACCGACATCTCCTATTAACCATTGGATTTTCAATTAAACCTATCAATCCATCTATTCATCTACACCCTTCCTATATATATACCTATTTACTAACCTAGGAAACCCTACCCCTATAAACACAACCAACTATTTCCCTCCTCTTCACGTGTTCTTCTTCCTCTCCTTCCCATCTTCTTCTTCCACATATCCATCTCCTTCCACCAACACCAACACCACAACCCGACGACCGACCTCCCCCTCTAACCCGCAGCCCACAGCAGCAGTCGTCCCTGTGCAGCCGTGCACCATCTCTCTACTATCCCGTGGTCGCTCTTCGTCGACTACGAGTTGACCTAAAGACGCAGTAAGTCCTTCGTGAAGTCGAAAAGCAGTTGGACTGCAACCGAACCCCGTAGGCATCAAGACTTGGTAAGTTGATCAAACCCTCATTCCTTCATGTATGTATGTATATGTTAGAGAACCAAGAACCCATCCATGCATGATCAAAAATCCCCTCCCTTCTTGTATATAACCCATGCAACCTACTAGTTGATCATGCAAGCACATTCATAGGTTTTGTTAAAGTTGTAGCATGCAATATGAGTTATTGTATTTTAAAGAATTTAAATTCAGATTTTATATATATTAAAGCATGTATATTAGGGTCTTAGACTATGAAAAATTGATCATTAAGTTGTAAGGAACTTGTACGTGTGTATTGCATGCGTAAAATAACGAATATGTATATATAAAAATATGCATGCAATTATAATGTTAAATTATATATATTATGTACGTGTATGCGTGTTCTCCATGTTATGGTTGAACGTAACATGGGGTGTACGACAACGTACGATGTACAACACTAGTGATGTGTAGTGTCATTGGCACCAACAACGCGACGTGGTTGACGAGTGCGTGATGACTCTATAATTTATATAAAATAGTAAATATTAAATTAAGAATTTATTTATATATTACTGACAGGGCACGTCGAAGATGCAGCACCATCGGACATAGACTTGGGACTCGCTACATCGTAGAAGCAGACAGAAGGCAAGTATACCTTGCCTTGTTCACAGTAGATTGTGCTCTAGTTATTTTATTTTTGTTGTTTCTTTTATTGCTTGTAATTGTTATGACCTAGGACCGCCACGTTACTTAGCTTTCGGATTACATTCGGGTGCTGACTTTCGTACGTGAAGTTCGGGTATCGTTAGTTGCATTGTCAGCACTTACCTACTCGTGCTACTCTTGCATGATTTACCATAGGACACTGTACTCGACTTTCATGCACAAAAGCCACTCTTGAGATATTCTAGGATCCCGACTTCTGTTTAGGACAGGGCTGGAGACTTGTACTAGTGCTATTATTGATACCTTGACTTGATAGATAAAGGTTTTCTTGCATTTCGTGACATGAGGCGTGAGATACATGGGATTGGAGAGAACTTACCGTACCGCTGGGCTACCAAACTCTACTAGTATTATAATACTGTAGGTACCTTGACGGGGATTGTACGTACCTACTACTATTATTACTACTATCACTAGTACCCTTTGTATATGTATGAAATCCGGTGGTTTAGTAGACGAGTACGTTTTTACTTGCATACACATAGATGGATTATGTTAGATACCCTGAGCACACCTCTTTTCATTATTTCTTATCATTTACTATACTTGGCTTGAGTTATTCTTGTACCTTGCTAGGTCCCCTAAGGACCTAAATCCGGATTATGTCCCCAGGTATAGCTGAGGAGAGTTACCCCGAGGTTTACAGTAACAAGAGCTGACATTGGAGCAGTACTTGCATTAGAGGACGAGGTTGTGCTCGAGGACTTCTCTTGAGCACAATTACTATTTCATTTACTTTTTATGTTCTTTAGATATTGAGACTTATTTTTGTGACCACTGGATAGATGTACTCAATTTCTTTTCTTTAGTTTTGATGACAGGTTGTTCCCCATGACATTATATAGTTTTGGACTTGTGATGGACAGTTTTCTTTATTTATTTTCTTGACTATTCTATCTCCTTATATTTTGATTACTGTCTGTGGATGAGATTAGTTTAGATTATATACTGTGACAAGAGTAGTAGACCGTATTTATCTATATTACAGCTTAAGTGTACTCTAACGGGTCTATTAAATTGGGTTTTCCTATTGGAGTTGTGTTGCTGGCCATTGCCATGTGGCTAGACCTCGGTATTTTGGGACTGGGGTATGACATAATTTTTGTGGTGGCCCATGCAGGTCTATGACTTATTGCTTTGGTTCTAACTTAGGAACCGAGCAAGCCTGCAAATTAAGATAGAATAAAATTATAGGATCTTATCCACAAATTGACACGTTCTTGACCTTTATACTGAATTCAAAATAATTCTTTGACTTGCCTCATGCTTTGAATCATTGTGTGATCCTCATAGTTTACTTGTGTGCAGAGTAATGGATCCACGAGCCAGCGAAGAGACTCCCGCGGGTACACCACAAGGTGCTATGTTTACCTACGATGATGGGGTGACGCCACCGGGTGGAGATCCCTCCACTCAACAAAGTAATCAAGCATATCAGTGCGCCTAGAGGTTCCGGCCAGATAATATTCTACCACAACCGCAGTTTACTCCACCGATGCTAGTTTTTCCACCAGTACAGCCTATGGACGGACAGCAGATGTTCCAAATATTCTACGTATAATGCAAGCACAAAGGCAGCTTCATTAAGAGGCCCAACAATGCCAGGCGAAGAACTTGAGGAACATCATAGTGACAACACTGGAGCATTCGACCCCACCAGCTAGGCAACCATCAACGGAATCCATCTCAAATTTTTGTCAGGTGAAGTCACGTACCTTTTCGGGCAAGAAGGAGCCCACTGAAGTTCATGAGTGGCTCACAAACACTCAACTTCAATTGGAAGCAGCTGAGCTTCCTAGAGAGTGTTGGATGATTGTTGTCAAGATGCAGTTGACAGGAAATGCGCATCATTGGTGGCTATCCGAGGAGAGTCGGCTAGGTTCAGACTAAGTCGCTTGGGTGGAGTTCTCTAGACTCTTCCAGGAGATGTACATTCCAGCCATTACCAAAGAGAAACTTAGGGATAAGTTTAACCGCCTCTCTCAAGGAAACATGCCAGTAGAAGAGTACAATACGGAGTTCATCAGTTTGAGTCGCTTTTCCCCTACTTTGATTCTGACAGAAGAGGAGAAGGCAGAGAAGTTCTTTGACGGACTTAGCTTTGAGCTACAGAGATTGATCGGCTCCGTTGTACCTACTTCATACACTGACATCCTTGCTACAACGTGGCACATGGAGCACGTCAACCAGAGAGAGTCCAGCCAGAAATGGTCGCACTACTAGCACCAGCCAGAGTATCCCAGGAAGAAGCTACAAAGAGACCTCACATGCACCAGCCACCTAGAGCAACCTTGCAGGCACCGCCAATATGTCAATATTGAGGCAAGCAAGGTCATATTAAGAGCGAGTGCAGACGCAAGTTGGGACTATACTTGGTTTGCGGATCAGGACAACACTTAGCATATGATTATACGAGAGCACCTATGATTCACCGACCAACCTTACCAGCACCGAGACCAACACAACAGCCACCTAGGCCAGTTTATCCAGCACTATAAGCGCCACAAGCGGGAGTTGGAGGAGTCAAACCACCAGCTCTAGGAGGATATCAGATGAGGCCACCCTTGGCTTCACAGGCAGCGCTATTCCAGCAGGCACATCAGTAGAGAGGACCAGCCCAGGGACGAGGACAAGCTTTCGCCATGACTATTGAGGAGGCAGCTACTGCAGGAAAGGTCATCGCTAGTACCATTTTAGTAACTTTATTACCTGTTGTAGCTTTATTCGATTCAGAAGCATCATATTCTTTTATAGCTGCTAGTTTTGTAGCCACACATAGAGTAGCTACTGCACCCCTTTCGAAGACCATAAAAATTCTTATGGGAAGTGGAATTATTTCCGTTAGTGACACTTGTAGATCTTGTTCGGTAGTAGTTTATGGCCGAGAGATGAGAACCCAATTGCTGATCTTTTCTATGTCGGACTATGATGTTGTACTTGGTATGGACTGGTTGACTCTAGATTGTCGGCGTGGACGTGTTAGCTTTAGACCACCTGGTCATCCGGAGTTTGAGTTTCTTCGGGGAGCCAAAGAACAAGGTGCCCAGCCTACACTAAAGACACTCATTACAGAAGGAGAACCAGAGCACCCAAGAGTTGTAGCAGATTTTGTGGATGTATTTCCTGGTGTTCTTCCAAGCTTACTACCTGATCGAAAAATAGAATTCACTATAGACTTAACACCAGGAGCAGAGCCTATCACCTCAGCTGTGTACAGATTAGCACCTAAGGAGTTAGTAGAATTTAAGAAGCAGGTTGATGAACTTTTAGAGAAGGTTTTTATTCGGTCTAGTGTCTCATCGTGGGGAGCACCCATATTATTTGTTCCGAAGAAGGATGGGACGGTACGCCTATGTATTGACTACAGGGCACTGAATACCGTAACCATCAAGAACAGGTATTCCCTGTCGTACATTAATGATATATTTGATCAGTTGAGTGGTGCCCGTATATTCTCAAAGATCGACCTCAGATCCAGCTACCATCAGATTAGAGTGCGGAAGAAAGATATACCAAAGACAGCCTTCAGGACCAAGTATGGATACTATGAGTTTTTAGTCATGCCGTTTGGTTTAACCAACACGCCAGCTGTGTTTATGAGTCTGATGAACAAAGTATTCCATCAGTACTTGGACAAGTTTGTGGTTGTGTTCATTGATGATATCTTGGTATATTCCAAGAACCATGAAGAGTACGAGGAGCATCTTAGGATCGTGTTAGAGACATTGAAAAATAAGAGATAGTACGCCAAGCTTAGCAAATACGAGTTTTGTATAGATATAGTGCCTTTCTTAGGATATATCATCTCATGAGAAGGACTTTCAGTTGATCCGGAGAAGGTTGCAGCAATAGAGACTTGGCCCACACCTACATCGGTTGCAACAGTTAGAAGTTTCCTCGGACTTGCCAGCTATTATCGGAGGTTCATGGATAACTTCTCAAGGATTTCAAAGCCTATGACGCGGTTGACGCGTAAGGAGTAGGAGTTTGCATGGACAAAGGATTGTCAGAAAGCCTTTGAGGAGCTAAAGAAGCGGTTGACGATGGCACCAGTCTTGACTCTTCCTTCAGGATCGAAAGGATTTATAGTATATAGCGATGCGTCAGGCTGTGGACTCAGATGTATTTTGATGCAACATGATAATGTTATTATGTATGCATTGAGGCAACTAAATATTCATGAGAAGAACTACCTGATTCACGATCTTGAGTAGCAGCAGTGATTTTTCCATTAAAGATATGTAGGCACTATCTTTACGGAGATAGGGTAGAAATTTTTACTTATCACAAAAGTCTGAAGTATGTATATACTCAGAAGGAGCACAACATGAGGAAGAGGCGCTGGCTAGAGTTGATGGTCGATTATGACATAAACTTGCAGTATCATCCAGGCAAGGCGAACGTTGTGGCCAACACACATAGCAGTAAGCCTACAACTTATCTCTTGATAGCACAGCCCCAGTTATTAGAGGATCTTCAGGATCTTGGGATCGAGGTCATCATGCTAGGACAGAGTGGACAATTAGCTAACCTTGTGGTTCAGTCGTCACTAGTAGAGAGAATCAAGGCGGCATTGCCTACGGATGCTAGATTTCGGAGACTTAGAGAAAGGACGGAAGTCGGTATGCAGACGGGACTTCAGATCCATGAGGACGGAACACTAAGGTATGGAAATTGCCTATATGTTTCGAATGGAGAGTTGAGACAGGAGTTGATGACAGAGGCACATAGCTCTATTTACTCTATTCATCAGGGAGGTACAAAGATGTACCGAGATTTTAGGCAGTATTACTGGTGGCATGGAATAAAAAGAGAGATTGTGCAGCTCGTGGCAAAATATTTGGTCTGTCAGCATGTTAAGGCCGAGCATCAGAGGACTACTGGTATGTTACAGCCACTTCCTATCCCTGAATGAAAGTGAGAATATATCACCATAGATTTTGCTACAGGATTTTTGAGAAGCCCCAGTGGGAAAGACGCAATTTGGGTTATTGTGGATCGACTCACCAAGTCGGCATATTTTTTGCTGTTCTGAGTTGGGCAGTCCACATAGATTCTAGCTGATATGTATATACGTCAGATTGCAAGGGTACATAGAATACCAATGAGTTTGTATCGGATCGTGACTCTATATTTATGTCATATTTTTGGCGGAGCATGCAAGAGAGTCTAGGCACCAAACTCAAGTTCAGCATAGCTTACCATCTGCAGTCAGATGGCCAATCAGAGCGCACTATTTAGATCCTAGAGGATATGCTAAGGTCATGTATGTTAGACTTCGGAGGGTCTTGGAAAGAATATTTGAATTTGGTAGAGTTCTCTTATAATAATAGCTACCAGGAGAGCATCCAGATAGCACCTTTTGATGCGCTCTACGACAGGAAGTGCAGGTCATCGATATATTGGTGTGATATTGGCGAGCATCAGATACTCGGTCCGGAGTTAGTGATGTAGACAGTTGAGAAGGTAAAGCAAATTCAAAGTCATCTTCGTGCAGCTCAGGACAGACAAAAGCATTGGGCTGACACACACCGCCGACCTTGGAGTTCAAGGAAGGCGAACATGTGTTCTTGAGTATCTCACCTACTCGAGGTACTATTCATTCAGGAGCAGAGGAAGCTGAGCCCAAGGTACATTGGGTCGTTTGATATTTTGGAGCGTATTGGTAAGGTGGCATACTGTCTTGTATTACCCCAATCTCTAGAGGGAGTGCATGATGTATTCCATGTCTCACATCTGAGAAAGTACGTGACTGACCCAAGTCACATAGTCGATCATTCCGAGATTGCAGTGGGACCGAGCTTGAGGTATGAAGAGCAGCCAGTTGGAATACTTGACATTAGTGAGAAGATATTACGGGGTCAGACGATCAGACTGGTTCAGATAGCTTAAAAATATCACACTCTAGGCGAATCCACTTGGAAGCGAGAGGATGTCATGCGCCAGCGTTATCCTCACTTATTCGAGGATGCAGGTATGAACTCAGAACTACCCTTAGTTACCATGTCATATTAAATTCCTAGAGTAGCTAAATTCTTAAATTGCGAGGACGCAATTCTTTTAAGGAGGGTAGATTATAATCCTCCTGAAATTAAACTAAGGTTATTACAGTAAAATTTTATATTTTATTTTATTTAATCAGTATTAGTATTTTTATTATTACATTTACAAAATAGTTATTTGATTTTAGAAACCATTTTTTCTGTTGCAATCAATTTAGATGAGCAACGTGACCTCAAATCCCGAAACTGATTTATATAACCCCTAGTCAACATGACCTACTATGCGCATAACTTCGATGTTACATTTATTCGAGTCCCTACAGGCTCCAAAAATAATATTAAACACCCTACGCATTTATTTGGTTAAAATCCGACCTTTCTTGAATAATTAAATCAAACCGAGACCGATCCCCAACTAGAACCCTCAAACCAATTTTTCTATCCCATGCACAACACCATACACCCATCCCCCATATTTTTATATACCAAACACTATTTTCTTCACAACAAATCTCATATTTTACTCTCTTTTAATCTAAATTCAGCATTTACCTATTTTGGCATGTTCCAATGGACCATTTTAATTATATTGCACCGCATGTACACCATAAGGGAGAGGGGGGGGGGGGACCAACCCACAGTCTAAGGAGGTTTTTCATTGGTTATACAAGTTCTATAAACCTCTTATCTCCTATCAACCATTAGAATTCCAGGTAAACCCATCTATCCATCTATTCATCCATACCCTTCCTATATATATACCTATTTACAAACCTAGGAAACCCTACCCCTACAAATACAGCCTACTACTTTCCTCTTCTTCACGTGTTCTTCTTCCTCTCCTTCCCATCTTCTTCTTCCACATCTCTATCTCCTTCCACCAACACCACCACCGACAACAACACCACCGCCACCACTCGACGACCGACCTCCCCGCTAACACGCGGCCTATAGCAGCAGTCGCCCCTATGCAACCGTGCACCATCTCTCCATCACCCCACGATCGCTCTCCTTTGACTACGGGTCGACCTAAAGGCGGAGTAACTCCTTATTGAAGTCGGAAAGCAATCGGACTGCAACCGAACCCCGTAGGCATCAATACTTGGTAAGTTGATCAAACCCTTCTTCCCTCATGTATGTATGTATATGTTAGAGAACCAAGAACCCCCTTCCTTCTTGTATATAACACATGCAACCTACTAGTTGATCATGCAAGAACATTCATAGGTTTTATTAAAGTTGTAGCATGCAATATGAGTTGTTGTATTTTAAAGAATTTAAATTCAAATTTTATATATATTAAAGAATGTATATTAGGGTCTTAGATTATGGACAATTTATGACTAAGTTGTAAGGAATGTGTACGTGTGTATTGCATGCATAAAATAATGAATATATATATGTATATATAAAAATATGCATACAATTATAATATTAAATTATATATATTATATATGTGTATGCGTGTTCTCCATGTTATGGTTGAATGTAACATGGGGTGTACGACAGTGTACCGCACTAGTCATGTGTAGTGTCATTGGTACCAACAACACGACGTGGTTGACGAGCGCGTGATGGGTCTATATTTATATAAAAATAGTACATATTAGAATAAAAATTTATTTATATATTACTGACAGGGCACGTTGGAGATGCAGCAACATCGGACATGGATTTGGGACTCGTGACATCGCAAAAGCAGACAGAAGGCAAGTGCACCTTGCCTTGTTCACAGTAGATTATGCTCTAGTTATTTTATTTTTGCTGTTTCTTTTATTGCTTGTAATTGTTATGACCTAGGACCTCCTGTAGAAGCATGAAAAATACGCCGGATGATTATACGCGGCATATTGGTGCAGAGCAGCGTAAACAGAGGCCTTCAGAGCCATCAAGCGTGCAACAGAGCTTTTTCCGCTAAAATGCAGCATGAAATATGAAAGCTCAAAGGACCATCTGCGTAAGGCAGTACGTCCAAGCCGCTTCAGCATAAACATGGTGCTTCATCGCCTCCAGGGCGTAAAACTCATCCTCTTTCAGACGCAGCATTGAGGTGTACAAGAGATGCTTCGTATTCTCCAAAGTGAACCTGTCAGACCCTGCAATAAAGATCCTGCAATGAACCTGACGTCTGGACTTCTGACAAAGGGATACGGCTCGACTACCCAGACGACGGCTATAATAATGACACAACACTGCGACCCAGGCTGTCAAATACCGCCATCCCCTTTGCGTAAACTGCTTTTGCAAACACGAAGGGATACGCTGACTTGTTTTACACAGGCAGACACAAGCTGTTTTACGTTCTGCAGTAGACAAACCGCCTGCCACATCAAAAGCTGCACTCCGTACGGGGTCGAGGCACGTCTCTACGTCTAATGTACAGAGCGGTGACAGTTTCTCAAGGCACGTCTCTGCGACTGATGCGCAGAAGGGGTTGCAGACCTTCAAAGACACGCCTCCACATTTAATGCACAGGATGGTGGCAAATCTCGGCATTTAACGCAAGAGATTTGATTATATCTTCAAAAGTCGTAATTCCGGCTAAGACGTCCCCATCAGCACTCTGGCACGGTACACAGCGGCTTCTACGCCCGTTCAGCTCCTACGCTTGCCCGGTCTCTATGACCATTCGGCTTCTACGCCTGCTCGGTCTCTATGACCACTCGGCTTCTACACCTGCTCGGCCTCTATGACCATTCGGCTTCTACGCCTGCCCGGTCTCTATGACCATTCGGCTTCTACGCCTGCTCGGTCTCTATGACCACTCGGCTTCTACGCCTGCTCGGCCTCTATGACCACTTGGCTTCTACGCCTGCTCGGCCTCTATGACCACTCGGCTTCTACGCCCATTCGACTTCTACGCCTGTTCGGCGTCTACGCCTATTCGGCTTCTATGTCGGTTTGATAACTATTTGGCTTCTATGCCATGGTGACAGACATTTGGCTTCTATGCCAACCTCTTCTACACAATGGATACCTACCTACGTGGCTTCTACGCCGTGATCTTCGTAGCGATTATACGCGTTTTGTCCCTTAGTTGGACCCGCGTCACACGCTCATTCAAAGGATCATCTATACGCAGGCATTGGTTACTTTAACCGTTGTGTAAAAGGGTGCTGTACCTTCTACTCCTCGGTTTCTACACCGACGGAGTGGTCACTGTCACTAAAACTCTATAAATAGAGACCTCTATCAATGAGGAAAAGGGTCAGAAAATTGGTCAAGAAACCAATATCAGATCCAAGGAGAAAGATCGAACCAGAGGTCAAGAGAGAGAGAGAGAGAGAGAGAATCCGGAGCTCAGGCAGAGAGCAGGGATCGACGACTTTGGCATCGTGCATCCACCCTCTTTTGCAACCTTCGAAGCTACTTCCTGTCTTCTACGACACTTCTTCAACATCGTGTGGTCCAAGGGCTAAAGTGATCGACTGCAGATCAGACACCTATAGCAATATTTACCCAGATTAAATAAATTGTACTCCCATATCCTCGTATAGGATCAAATTGTACAAGTTTGTTTGTAAACCAAAGAAGACGGGTTTCGTATAAACCCCATCCTGAATACATTTTTCATTCTTTCATTTAATACCACAAACAAGATGGCGACTCTGCTGGGGACATCTTTCTCTTCTGATAAGGAAGCAATTGCTCAACACGATGCGGTATCTATAGGAACCGTGAAGAAGACACTGGTCGTCCAATTCGACCAGTCTGCCTACGAAGACATGCTTCGAACCGGCGGTAGCTCTTACCCTCTCTCCGTCCAAGATAACAGGAAGCTGCGCAAGGTCTGGATGCCCAAGACATCCTCTACCATTCCTGTGGACTCTCCGACCTCTCCGACCAATGAGGTTGTAGCATTGCTCCCTCCGTGCCCTGCATGTAAAATTCAGTCTTCCGCTACGCGCAGTACAGACGAAACTTCGGACAAAGCCTCAGCGCTGACCCAGAAGTATCCACTGCGCTCTACGCGTAGGAACCAGTCTTCCGCTACGCGCGGTACAGACGAAACTTCGGGCAAAACCTCAGCGCTAACCCAGAAGTATCCACTGCGCTATACGCGTAGAAACCAGTCTTCCGCTACGCGCGGTACAGACCAAACTTCTGATGATGCCTCAGCGCCAAATCGGAAGTACAAATCACTCTCCATGCGCAAGACAACATCTGATCTCTACGGGGAACCAGATGAGCGCTGTAATTTTTGCAAGGGGAAGCAAGCGGTTGAGTACTTCTCGGCCGTTACGCCAGCAAAGAAGCAATCTGCCTACCCTCCGGATTACGCGGAAGCCGACGGCCGACTGAGGACCTCTTCAGCTTTACGCCAGTCTGAGCAAATCTCCAAATTATGCCAGGCGGAGTCCCATGACGTAAAGCAAGCTCAGGTTGTGGGAAGGCACCCTCTCCGGGGATTATCTGCCACCCAGATGGCCAACCTGTTGTACACAGGTAGCGTAGGGAAAACCATGGTGCCCAACCTCCGCATGCCCACTGATGGAAACAGAAGGAACAAACCGTCGTCTTCATCCTCTACTCCTCCTGACTTGCGCGAATATCTAATCCAGAAGCGTAAGGAGAGGGGACCTTCCAACATGTCTATTACGTCCCCTAGCGAGCAATATTGTAATAGTCATAAAATTGTGATTGACTGCTGCTGTTCTAAAGCAAAACGGTTGGTTTTTGACCGATTGAGCTACTCTCAGTCTTTCCAGGAAGAAGAGCCCGCACATGCATTCGTGAACATGGCTTCACACATACCTAGAGGAGGGTCGAGTTCAAGACGTCATCCCTCTAGGCCTCCGAGCCGAAGGAGATTCGAAGACCTCCTCAGGAACACTGAAGCTGGGGTATTCCAAAACATCCGTGCAAGGTCACAACAACCAGCTTCGTACTCGTCTGATTCCGACGCTGGGGGTCGCCAATCTCCCAGATCAGACGCTGAGAGTATAGAGTCGACTTCTGCAGTGACCTATACTAATCCTTCGATGACACCCAGGGAAATGGGAGTTTACGCCGTTGAAGATGAACGCAAGGAAGCTTCGCCGTCAGGAAACGCGGAACAACGCATCACCGTGCTGGAGATATCTCTGAAACAAATGTAATCCATGATGGAGAACATGCACCAAATGATGCTAACTCAGCACGCAGCTGCCATGGCTCAAGCGTCGGTCTCGCCAACTCAGATACGTGTGGGGGTGGACTTACCACCATCCAACCCGAGCCAAGAGCCTGCTCTAGTTCAAGAGTCAGTAGTTCCTCCGCTTCCTCACTCGGAGAATATATTACCTCCCGTTGGAGTCACGATGCAACCAACTCCGCACTACACCGTAGTCCCGCTTCCAACTGAAAATCCGATGCAGGCAGTACGTGTCACTACCACATTTTAGAAAAAAGAGTATTTTAGTAATTTCCTATTTAAATAAATATTGTGCATGGTAAATAATTTTTGTTGTATTATTTAATTGTTGTTGGATGTTATTTAATTATTTTGGACTTATTTTAGTGGACCCAACTAGTGTAGTTTGGACCCATGGACCAACATGAATTAAATAGTTAGATTTGGCCCATTTAGAAAGCCCATAGTTAAGGAGATGGATTAAATTAATTAAGTGATTAGACTACAAGCTTCCTTCCTTAATTATTTCTTCATGAGAGGCCCCAAGGGGTACATTGGACATTTTACAATTTCTTGGGAGAGGGGCAAGGCCGGCCTATTAAAAGAGGGGGGACATTTTTCTCTCCTCTCATTCTCATTCCAAATCTAGATCTAGAATTTTCTACTCCCAAATTTCTTTCATTCCTATTCCAATTCTCTACCAAATTCATTCCAAATTCTTCCCAATTCACCATTAGAGAAAGAGAAAGCAAGGATCTAGAAGAAGGAAGCAAGGATCTACAAAGAGGAGCAAGGATCTACAATTTGGAAGCAAGTTCTTCTCAATTGGAGGTTTCATTGGGAATCCATCTCCCAATAGGTATAATTCAGATTTTCTCATTTAAATAGCTTCTAAATCTGAGATTTAATCATGTAAAATCAACTTATATGTATGTACTATCCATAGGACTTTGTTTTGTGTTCATAGGAGACCCATGGAGAAAGTTATGGTACTTTTTGTGTTAATTTTGTTGGAATTCCGAATTTACATTTTGTTGTGTGTATCAATTGATCCTATAGATCAATTGGACATGAGCTTATGTGTTTAGGGCTAGTGTCATGTCCATAATTTGGTACATGTGGTTCGTATCCCAACTATTTGGTGATACGTGTCATTTTGGGGGTTTTCCCTCCGACACGGGGCTTTGAACATGTCGTATTTTGACACGGACATATAGATCTACTTTTGACACTTTGATTTATCCATAAATATTATTTATAATTTATTTGTATCCTTCGGGGTACAATTGGTTGTGTGTTGGACTCGTGTCACATGCGTATCCTAGATCTAGTGGGATACGGTGTGATACTCTCCAATTGTGTGGATTTTTGAATAGATCTAATTATGTATGGTTTAAATTCTTCAATTATAATTAGTAAATATATATAGATATTATATATTTATTTTGTGTATTTATTATAGTCATTATTGTAGCATAGATCTATATATTTTTGTGTGTGCTAATATGATGTACAAATATAATATGTAGCTTTCTTGCATGTAATTATATATGTACTTATGTTAATAGTATAAATTATACATAAATGTTTTATAAAATATATTTATGTGTTTAATTGTGTAATTATATTATTTATAATTATTATGTAATTATTTGTATATTAATGTATATATTTTAGGTGTGCTTCTAGCCATGTAAAATATGAACATTAATATGTGCATGTGTTGTAACTATTAGTATTTAATTATAAGTTTATATGTGCATATATATAAGTATATAATTATTTATTTATATATATGTATTGTGATTATTATTGCATATATATATTTATATATATATATATATATATTTTTATATTTTTATTTGTTTTGGTGACAGTGGTTTCTATGACAGTGAAACTGTCATTATTTGGTCTGAACAGCAGCCGCTGTACAGTGGTCAGCATTAATGACAGATCTGTCATTAATGCTGCGACAGTTTTGAGCGACAACCTTTCAGCGACGTTTTTTTTGTGACAGTTTGAAACTGTCAGCAAACTGTGACAGCAGCGGTTTTGTATATGGAGTTTCTGCAACGAATTTTCAGTGACAGTCAAGACTGTCACTATTAAACCTATTTTATTTTATCTTGTTTTGTTCACTGTTTTCAGTGACGCTTTGGCAGTTTTAAATTATATTTTATATATTATTATTGTATATATATATATGTGTATATATATGTGTTTTGTGAGGTATAATATTTGTAATAATATATTATTTTATTTGTATAAATATTGGTTGTTTATATATTATTTTAGGGTATATATTATTTGTATTAGTAGTATACTTTGTGTGAGTATGATTTGGGATCGAATTTTTATTCCTAAATTGTTGTATTTTATTTCTATATTATTTATATAGATTTCTTGTGAGGTTGACCTTGGTTTGACTTTAGTTGACTTTAGAGTTGACCATAGTTGACTTTTGACTTAGAATTTATTTATTGACCTAGGAGTTGACTAGTTTGACTTGTTCTCTTTCCGGGACCTTGTTTTAATGTGGTATTCCATATCTAGGTCTTCGAGGCACCGAGTCAGACATCTGTGAGACTGTTCTTTGGATTTCAGGCGAGTACATTCTTTGATAGTTTCTCATTTATGATATCCTCTATGTTCGTTGTATCTAGTATAGATTTACATGTTTCTCTCGACACTATGGTTACACGGATTGGTATATCCGAATCTCGTCATGAGATGTTATTCCTTGGTATATGGTGTATATGGTGCAAGTATTGTTTCATTGGTTATCTTGTACATGTACAGACACCGATTCTCGGGGAGACTAGCTATCTTCTTGGGGAATCTAGTGCCATAGCATACCGTGGTTGGATCTATTATACCAGTTGGGGGTGGAGAGTATTAGTATAGATATGTGATCAAATCCCTATTGAATAAAGTATTGGTAAGCGAATAGTGTTGATCATGTACCGCACGTATGATTAGCCAGGCCGCATTGTATCTTGCCCAAGCCGATCACATGTTAAGCTAGTACTCACACACTTAGTCATTAGTATTATTGTTTCATTGGCATATTGTTCATTATTGTATTTCTTTCCAGTATTTCCTTATTGTCTATATATCTCTTGTATCTATTTTGTGCATCTTGTTTATCCACAGCTATTTACTGTTACATAATTTTTATCATGGATTAGAACTGCTGTTAGAGATGTACTCTGCTCCTTTCCTGACTGGATATATTTTTCCAGATGACACTGAGGAGTACCCTACCTATTATGGACCCCAGGATATTGTGGGTTTAGATTCGGAGACCCTGGCTCAAGAGGGACTTATCCCAACTGAGACAGTTGACCCTGGAGTGTAGCTTGTAGTATGATAGTATTCTTTTGTACTGGATTTGTCTCCAGCTTATTTTTGTTACTCTTCAGACTCATTGATGTATTATTTTAAACTGATTCGTGTTCATTCTATCTTAGTTCTGTGATTGAGTACACTATCTTTTGGTGGTTCATTATATTAGATAGACTTTCTAGACAGCGTTCTACCGCCGATTCTGCGGCGTAGGCTGGGCGTTGTTTCCGACTAGTACCCTTACCCCGGGTGCGGGTCGTGACACGTTTTTGGTGGTGGCCCATGCAGGTCTAGCTTCACAAGTATGTGATGACGTGGTAGTGCGACAACTTAGTTGTACTACTGCGAGCCTGCAATAGGATATAGGATATAGGCTGAGATACTCAATCACATCTAGGAAAATTCTTTTGATTCAACTATTCTCCTTTGATATTGATACTTGATCTCTTAAACTGTCCTTTCCTTGATATCTTTTATCATGTGCCATATTGATCCTCATTCCGTCTTTTTATGAGACATACTCGGAGATACTTACGGAGGCACGCAAGGTTGAGCGGGATCTGGGTTTGAAGACCAAGAGAGACCGTGATTCTTTTCTGGGGGCCAACGGCAGTGCAGTATCTGCCAAACGTCCTTATTTCCAGTCCAGACCTTTCCAGCAGCCACAGCAGAACCAGACTCCAGCTAGAGCGCCTTTTCACCAGGCACCTCAGCAGCAGAGGCAGTTACAGCAGGCCCCATGCAACTTCTGCAAGAAGCCCGGCCACATCTGGAAAGTTTGCAGGAGGAGGCTAGGAGTTTGTTTGTATTGTGGTACTGAAGGGCATCAATCGAGGGAGTGTCCTCGTCGTGTAGTTCAAGGAGCAGCTCCAGCTCCGAGGACACAGACGAGACCACCTGTAGCACAGCCGAGGGGACCGCTTCCGACACAGCAGCAGCATTTTATCCAGCATCAACAGCAGGGAGGTGCTCGGCAGGGACGAGCGTTTGCTATGACCGTCGAAGAGGAGGAACCCACAGGAGATGTCATCGCAGGTTCTATTCTTCTTGATTCCATTCCAGCTTTAGCTTTGTTTGATAGTGGTGCTTCCCATAGTTTTGTATCTGTTTCTTTTGCTCTGAAGCATGGTTTGGTAGCTGAGTCTTTGCTTAGGACTTGCAAGATCATGACCGGAGGAGGCATTATCCTGGTTAATGATATTTACAAGGATCGGAGAGTTACTCTGGGAGGCCGGGAGTTGAGTGCGTGTCTACTTGTAATGCCACTTCCAAGCTATGATATTGTACTTGGGATGGATTGGTTGAGTAGGCACCGTGCTAGCATAGACTGTAGAGGAGGTAGAGTTTTGTTTGGTCCGCCAGGAGAGCCAGAGTTCGAGTTTACTAGAGGAGCTACGGAGCAGGAAGAAGGCATTATTTATGGAGCTATGGTAGAAGACAAGGAGTTGCCACATCCATTGATAGCAGAATTCTTGGATGTGTTTCCTGAGGAATTGCCAGGATTGCCACCAGATCGAGATGTTGAATTTTCTATAGACTTGGTGCCAGGTGCAGAACCAATTTCGCAGCATGTCTATAGAGTAAACAACAGCGAGCTGGTCGAGTTGAAGAAGCAGGTGGACGAATTGCAGGATAAGGGGTTTATCAGATCGAGTTCTTCACCATGGGGAGCCCCGGTATTGTTTGTACCGAAAAAGGATGGATCGGTGCGCATGTGCATTGATTACAGGGCTTTGAATAATCTCACTATCAAGAATAAGTATTCTTTGCCACGGATTGATGATCTGTTTGATCAGTTGAGTGGTGCGAAGGTGTTTTCTAAGATAGATTTGAGATCAGACTACCATCAAGTGAAGGTGAAGTCGGAGGACATACCGAAGACTGCTTTTAGAACTCGGTATGGTCAGTACGAGTTTATGGTGATGCCGTTTGGTTTGACTAATGCACCGGCGGTATTTATGAACTTGATGAACAAGGTGTTCCACCAATACCTTGACAAGTTCGTGGTGGTGTTCATCGACGACATACTCATATACTCGAGGACACCGGAGGAGCATGAGGAGCATTTGAGGATTGTGTTGGATGTGCTGAGGAAGGAGAAGCTGTATGGGAAGTTGTCCAAATGTGAGTTTTTCTTGGACAAAGTAGAATTCTTGGGGCATGTTGTGACTGGTGATGGTATTTCAGTGGATCCGAAGAAGATTTCAGCAGTGGAATCTTGGAAGACTCCGAGTTCAGTAGCAGAGATCAGGAGTTTCTTGGGATTGGCAGGCTATTACAGGAAGTTTGTGCAAGATTTTTCGAGGATTGCCGAGCCGATGACCAGACTCACAAGGAAGGATTTGGAGTTTGTTTGGACGGAGGATTGTCAGGTTGCTTTTGAGGAGTTGAAGAAGAGGTTGACGTCTGCTCCTATTTTGACGTTGCCATCAGGGTCCGGAGGTTTCACTATTTATAGTGATGCATCGGGGAAGGGTTTAGGTTGTGTTCTTCAGCAGCATGGGAAAGTGATTGCCTATGCATCCAGGCAATTGCGTCCTCATGAAAAGAACTATCCTACCCATGATTTGGAGTTGGCAGCTGTCATATTCGCCCTGAAGTTGTGGAAATATTATTTGTACGGAGAGCGTGTGGAGATCTTCACAGACCACAAAAGCTTGAAGTACATTTTCACGCAGAAGGAGTTGAACATGAGGCAGCGTCGGTGGTTGGAATTGATGAAGGATTTTGATATCTCTTTGCAATATCATCCTGGGAAAGCCAATGTAGTTGCCGATGCTTTGAGCAGGTATCCGGTAGCTATGTTCTTGACGCAGGATCGATATCTGTTGGAGGACTTGGAGAGCTTGGGCATTGAGGTGATTGTTCCTGGGTGTGCTATGCAGATGTGGGGATTGCAGATATACTCAGATTTGATGGACAGGATCAAGGCAGCACAGTATGATGATGTATCTTTGAGGAGTATCAGAGCTCAGGTGAGAGCAGGATTGGAGGATGATTTCACTATTACAGAGGATGGATCTTTGAGGCATGGAGTTAGATTGTGTGTGCCTAGTGGGGAGTTGCGCGAGGAGGTATTGCAGGAAGCGCATCGCTCTCAGTATTCCATACATCCAGGTGCTAACAAGATGTATCGGGATATGCGAGAGAGTGTGTGGTGGTATGGCATGAAGAGGGAAGTGGCACAGTTTGTATCCAGATGCTTAGTGTGCCAGCAGGTGAAAGCCGAGAGGCAGAGGCCAGGAGGGTTACTTCAGCCATTACCCATTCTAGAGTGGAAGTGGGAACACATTACTATGGATTTTGTGTCCGGACTTCCACGATCTCCAGGAGGGAAAGACGCGATTTGGGTCATTGTTGATAGATTGACCAAGTCGGCCCACTTTTTGCCTTTCAAGTTGGGTTTGTCTACGGAGAAGCTGGCAGAGATGTATGTGAGGCAGATCGTTAGGATACACGGAGTTCCCGTCAACATAGTCTCAGATCGAGATAGTCGTTTCACTTCTCATTTCTGGAGGAGTTTGCAGGAGAGTTTGGGCACTCAGCTCAAGTTCAGTACTGCATATCATCCCCAGACAGATGGGCAGTCAGAGAGGACTATCCAGACTCTCGAGGATATGTTGCGCACTTGTGTACTAGATTTCGGGGGTTCTTGGGAGGACTATCTCCATTTGGTAGAGTTTGCTTACAACAACAGTTACCAGGCCAGTATAGAGATGTCACATGTTGAAGCTCTATATGGTCGGAGGTGTCGTACTCCTTTGTCTTGGGACGATGTTGGAGAAAAAAATTTGCTTGGGCCAGAGATGGTTGTGGATGCAGCAGAGAAGGTTCAGTTGATCAGAGACAGACTTCGAGTGGCGCAGGACAGACAGCGGCATTGGGCCGATAGCCATCGGAGACCTTTGGAGTTTGAGGTATAGTTTAGATTTTGTTTGTGCTTGTTCTTGTTTGTTATAGATTAAGTTCTTAAGATGGTGTTTTGTTCTAGGTGGGTGGTTTGGTGTTTCTGAGGATTTCTCCGACACGAGGCACGATTCGCTTCGGTGGAGGCGGAAAGCTTAGTCCGCGATTCATCGGACCTTTCACTATTCTAGAGAGGGTCGGTGCAGTTGCTTATAGACTAGACTTGCCACCTGCATTGGAGGGAGTGCACAACGTGTTTCATGTGTCGCAGTTGAGACGATATATGGCAGATCCTAGTCATGTATTGGATCACTCGGAGATAGAGGTGGGCCCTACTCTTAGCTATCCAGAGCAGCCAGTTGAGATTCTGGATCGGAGAAAGAAGGTGCTGAGGAACCAGACTATTCCTTTGGTGCACGTCGCATGGAGGCATCACTCTCCGGGGGAGTCTACCTGGGAGAGAGAGGATGACATGCGAGAGCGTTATCCATATTTGTTTGTACCTTGAGGTATGTTATTTTAGTTATGTTCTGTTCATTGTTATGTTCTGTTCATTAGTTAGTTGTGATTCTTTAGTTCTTTTCTGTGTTTTTCTGGGGGTAGTTTTCGTCTTTGAATTTCGAGGACGAAATTATTTTAAGGAGGGTAGACTTGTCACTACCACATTTTAGGAAAAAGGGTATTTTAGTAATTTCCTATTTAAATAAATATTGTGCATGGTAAATAATTTTTGTTGTATTATTTAATTATTGTTGGATATTATTTAATTATTTTGGACTTATTTTAGTGGACCCAACTAGTGTAGTTTGGACCCATGGACCAACATGAATTAAATAGTTAGATTTGGCCCATTTAGAAAGCCCATAGTTAAGGAGATGGATTAAATTAATTAAGTGATTAGACTACAAGCTTCCTTCCTTAATTATTTCTTCATGAGAGGCCCCAAGGGGTACATTGGACATTTTACAATTTCTTGGGAGAGGGGCAAGGCCGGCCTATTAAAAGAGGGGGGAAATTTCTCTCTCCTCTCATTCTCATTCCAAATCTAGATCTAGAATTTCCCACTCCCAAATTCCTTTCATTCCTATTCCAATTCTCTACCAAATTCATTCCAAATTCTTCCCAATTCACCATTAGAGAAGGAGGAAGCAATGATCTAGAAGAAGAAAGCAAGGATCTACAAAGAGGAGCAAGGATCTACAATTTGGAAGCAAGTTCTTCTCAATTGGAGGTTTCATTGGAAATCCATCTCCCAATAGGTATAATTCAGATTTTCCCATTTAAATAGCTTCTAAATCTGAGATTTAATCATGTAAAATCAACCTATATGTATGTACTACCCATAGGACTTTGTTTTGTGTTCATAGGAGACCCATGGAGAAAGTTATGGTACTTTTTTTGTTAATTTTGTTGGAATTCCGAATTTATATTTTGTTGTGTGTATCAATTGATCCTATAGATCAATTGGACATGAGCTTATGTGTTTGGGGCTAGTGTCGTGTCCATAATTTGGTACATGTGGTTCGTATCCCAACTATTTGGTGATACGTGTCATTTTGGGGGTTTTCCCTCTGACACGGGGCTTTGAACATGTCGTATTTTGACACGGACACATAGATCTACTTTTGACACTTTGATTTATTCATAAATATTATTTATGATTTGTTTGTATCCTTCGGGGGGCAATTGGTTGTGTGTTGGACTCGTGTCACATGCGTATCCTAGATCTAGTGGGATACGGTGTGATACTCTCCAATTGTGTGGATTTTTGAATAGATCTAATTATGTATGGTTTAAATTCTTTAATTATAATTAGTAAATATATATAGATATTATATATTTATTTTGTGTATTTATTATAGTCATTATTGTAGCATAGATCTATATATTTTTGTGTGTGCTAATATGATGTACAAATATAATATGTAGCTTTCTTGCATGTAATTATATATGTACTTATGTTAATAGTATAAATTATACATAAATGTTTTATAAAATATATTTATGTGTTTAATTGTGTAATTATATTATTTATAATTATTATGTAATTATTTGTATATTAATGTATATATTTTAGGTGTGCTTCTAGCCATGTAAAATATGAACATTAATATGTGCATGTGTTGTAACTATTAGTATTTAATTATAAGTTTATATGTGCATATATATATAAGTATATAATTATTTATTTATATATATGTATTGTGATTATTATTGCATATATATATTTATATATATATATATATATTTTTATATTTTTATTTGTTTTGGTGACAGTGGTTTCTATGATAGTGAAACTGTCATTATTTGGTCTGAACAGCAGCCGCTGTACAGTGGTCAGCATTAATGACAGATCTGTCATTAATGCTGCGACAGTTTTGAGCGGCAACCTTTCAGCGACGTTTTTTTTTTGTGACAGTTTGAAACTGTCAGCAAACTGTGACAGCAGCGGTTTTGTATATGGAGTTTCTGCAACGAATTTTCAGTGACAGTCAAGACTGTCACTATTAAACCTGTTTTATTTTATCTTGTTTTGTTCACTGTTTTCAGTGACGCTTTGGCAGTTTTAAATTATATTTTATATATTATTATTGTATATATATATATGTGTATATATATGTGTTTTGTGAGGTATAATATTTGTAATAATATATTATTTTATTTGTATAAATATTGGTTGTTTATATATTATTTTAGGGTATATATTATTTGTATTAGTAGTATACTTTGTGTGAGTATGATTTGGGATCTAATTTTTATTCCTAAATTGTTGTATTTTATTTCTATATTATTTATATAGATTTCTTGTAAGGTTGACCTTGGTTTGACTTTAGTTGACTTTAGAGTTGACCATAGTTGACTTTTGACTTAGAATTTATTTATTGACCTAGGAGTTGACTAGTTTGACTTGTTCTCTTTTCGGGACCTTGTTTTAATGTGGTATTCCATATCTAGGTCTTCGAGGCACCGAGTCAGACATCTGTGAGACTGTTCTTTGGATTTCAGGCGAGTACATTCTCTGATAGTTTCTCATTTATGATATCCTCTATGTTCGTTGTATCTAGTGTAGATTTACATGTTTCTCTCGACACTATGGTTACACGGATTGGTATATCCGGATCTCATCATGAGATGTTATTCCTTGGTATATGGTATATATGGTGCAAGTATTGTTTCATTGGTTATCTTGTACATGTACAGACACCAATTCTCGGGGAGACTAGCTATCTTCTTAGGGAATCTAGTGCCATAGCATACCGTGGTTGGATCTATTATACCAATTGGGGGTGGAGAGTATTAGTATAGATATGTGATCAAATCCCTATTGAATAAAGTATTGGTAAGCGAATAGTGTTGATCATGCACCGCACGTATGATTAGCCAGGCCGCATTGTATCTTGCCCAAGCCGATCACATGTTAAGCTAGTACTCACACACTTAGTCATTAGTATTATTGTTTCATTGGCATATTGTTCATTATTATATTTCTTTCCAGTATTTCTTTATTGTCTATATATCTCTTGTATCTATTTTGTATTTTCTTATTGTCTATATATCTCTTGTATCTATTTTGTGCATCTTGTTTATCCACAGCTATTTACTGTTACATAGTTTTTATCATGGATTAGAACTGCTGTTAGAGATGTACTCTGCTCCTTTCCTGACTGAATATATTTTTTCAGATGACACTGAGGAGTACCCTACCTATTATGGACCCCAGGATGTTGTGGGTTTAGATTCGGAGACCCTGGCTCAAGAGGGACTTATCCCAACTGAGATAGTTGACCCTGGAGTGTAGCTTGTAGTATGATAGTATTCTTTTGTACTGGATTTATCTCCAGCTTATTTTTGTTACTCTTCAGACTCATTGATGTATTATTTTAAACTGATCCGTGTTCATTCTATCTTAGTTCTGTGATTGAGTACACTATCTTTTGGTGGTTCATTATATTAGATAGACTTTCTAGACAGCGTTCTACCGCCGATTCTGCGGCGTAGGCTGGGCGTTGTTTCCGACTAGTACCCTTACCCCGGGTGCGGGTCGTGACAGTACGGGAGTTGAAAGCCCAGTTTGACGCCTTGAAGCACAAAGATCAGCTCAAGAAACTGGGAATTAACCAGCCTTACCCAGCTATCTGGGAAGAAGTTCCTTTCCCTCCTAGGTACAAACCTCAGACTATGGCTCTGTTCAAGGGAAAAACATCACCAAGTCAGTACATGAACTATTTCAGTATGATGACGGTGTTGCTACAAGGGAACGACGCCCACCTCACTCGGGTGTTCAAAGGCTGCCTCTCAGGAGTAGCCTATCAGTGGTACCGTAGCTTGGCGGACAACTGCATTACTTTCTTCGAGGACTTCAAAGCTTTATTCTTCACGCGATTCTACGAGGGTGGAATGGACATGTCTATGACCTCTCTCATCGAAGTCAAGCAGAGGGAAAAGGAGGACGTTCGCACCTTCGTCGAACGTTTTCGTCAGGCCACCTTACAGATGCCTCCAGGAGTTCCAGACTCTGCGTTAGTAGACATTTGCAGAAAGAACCTCCTTCCCGTAGTCTCGGTGTTTACAGGACCATATCAGTTCCATGATTGGCCCTCGTTCATCATCTCAGCAGTGGCCGCCGAAGACAACAGTCGCAAGGTGCGCGACAATGGCATTATGATCTCCGCCTCTGATAGAGGCAAGAAGTCATCTCCCAACAGCGACCATCCTCGCAGCTCCAAGGGAAAAGAAGCTCTGGCGGTCAATACATCCAGACAAAAGACTACGGCGACCACGCAGACGAGACCCGGAACTTCCAGGCCCGTCAAAGTCTACTCATTTGATGACGATGATATCCCAAGTATATTCGAGTGTCTCGTCAAGAGTGGAAAGATCACCCTTCCGGAGCTAAGGCGGCCCCAAGAAGTCGGCAGTACTGACGATCCCAAATACTGTATCTTCCACAGATACGTACACCACCCAACGAAGGCGTGTTACATACTGAAAAGGAAGATCCAGGGGTTAATCGATGCTAAGGCCATCACTCTGCACAACACCGAGAAGACGGTCACGGCCAACATGATCTCTCTGCAGTTTGGCGATCTGCCTTCCCTAAAGGTCTCGGACGGCATCACGCTCACTTCTCGGACCACGATGAACATCGTCAATCTCCCTCCAGCTAGGGGTCAAAATTATGACCTGGTACCCCTAACCACCCGGCAGGGCGAGATTATGTAGGTTCATCCGGATTTGGTGTCAGAGCTCGAGGAGGAGACTAAAGTTACTAAAGCTACGTCTAGAAAAAGCTCCAAATGCAAACCATGCCATATGGTCACAACTTCTTCGCCATCAGACGAAGACGAGGTATTTGCTGCAACCCGTTCAGGGAAAGCCTACCTCAACGAATACGGAGCAAGTCAGGAAGATGCGCCGACAGATGCTTCGGCTGCCAAACCTTCAGGACCAGGCCCCGTCGTACCAAATGCCAGCCCTTTAAAACCGACTCCGGCGGACAAGGGGAAGCAAAGAGAAGTGCGCTTTGATAAACCTGTGAAAAACATTCCAAACAAAGGTTTTGAGAAGCCCTACAACTTCGACATCCTGGCCTAACTGGCTAATACACCAGCCAGGCTCTCCATCTTTGAGCTACTCAGGCTCTTCCAAGACACTCGTCTAGCCCTGAGTGAAGCGCTGATACAGGCGGAAGCATGCTTGACCCAGCTCAAGTCCCCCGACGAAGAACCAGTGGCGTGTCCTCAATGCCACAGTGTGATGGAGGTGGTCCCAAATATCACTTTCACCCAAGATGACATGCTGTTAAAACATAACAGGCATAACAGGCCCCTCTATTACACCGGGTACGTCGGTTCCATGGAGGTCGATCGGATTTACATAGATCCGGGATCATCTGTCACGACCCGCACCCGGGGTAAGGGTACTAGTCGGAAACAACGCCCAGCCTACGTCGCAGAATCGGCGGTAGAACGCTGTCTAGAAAGTCTATCTAATATAATGAACCACCAAAAGATAGTGTACTCAATCACAGAACTAAGATAGAATGAACACGAATCAGATAAGAATAGAATAGTCACAATACAACTCATGAGTCTAAAATAATACATCAATGAGTCTGAAGAAAATACAGAAATATGCTGGAGACAAATCCAGTACAAAAGAATACTACAAAACTATAAAGCTACAACTCCAGGGTCAACTGTCTCAGTTGGGATAAGTCCCTCTTGAGCCAGGATCTCAGAATCTAAACCCACAACATCCTGGGGTCCATAATAGGTAGGGTACTCCTCAGTGTCATCTTGAAAAATATATCCAGTCAGGAAAGGAGCAGAGTACAACCCTAACAGCAGTTCTCAAATAATGATAAAAACTATGTAACAGTAAGTAGCTGTGGATAAACAAGATGCATAAATAGATACAAGAAATGTATAGACAATAAGGAAGTACTGGAAAGAAATACAATAATGAACAATATGCTGATAGAACAAGAATACTAATGACTAAGTGTGTGAGTACTAGCTTTAACATGTGATCGGCTTAGGAACTTGCACAAGAGTATAATGGCTTGGCTGATTATACGTGCGGTGTATGATCAACACTCACAAGGAACAAGACATGCACAAGGAGGGTATGATCACATATCTACACTAAAATACTTCCCACCCCGACTGGTATAATAGATCCAACCACGGTACGTTATGGCACTAGATTCCCCAAGAAGATAGCTAGTCTCCCCGAGAATCGGTGTCTGTACATGTACAAGATAACCAATGAAACAATACTTGCACCATATACACCATATACCAAGGAATAACATCTCATGACGAGATCCGGATATACCAATCCGTGTAACCATAGTGTCAAGAGAACATGTATATCTACACTAGATACAACGAACATAGAGGATATCATAAATGAGAAACTATCAGAGAATGTACTTGCCTGAAGTCCAATGAACAGTCTCACAAATGTCTGACTCGGTGCCTCGAAGACCTAGATATGGAATACCATATTAATACAAGGTCCCGGAAAGAGAACAAGTCAAACTAGGCAATTTCTAGGTCAATAAGTCAATTCTAAGTCAAAAGTCAACTATGGTCAACTCTAAAGTCCACTAAAGTCAAACATGGTCAAACCCAAAGTCAACCTCACAAGACATCTATAAAATAATATAGAGATAAACTACAATAATTTAGGAATCAAATTAGATTCAAAAAGAACTCACACAAAGTATACTAATAATATAATTAATATATACCCTAAAATAATATATATACAACCCAACATTTATATAAATAACATAATATATTATTACAATTATTATTCCTCACAAAACACATATATATATACATATATATATATACAATTATAATATATAATATATACATTAAATCTGTCAAAGCGTCATTGAAAAACAGTGAATAAAATAGGATTAAATCAAAACAGTTTAAATAGTGACAGTCGGGACTGTCACCGAAGGACTGTCACCGAAACCCAAATAATAAACTGCCACTGCTTTGGTTTTCGCTGACAGTTAAACTGTCGCGGAAAAGTGTCGCAGAAAAGCTGCTGTTTCCCGCTGCTGCAATTAATGACAGGTTTGTCATTAATTGCCCGAAGGCTACAGCGGCTGCTATTAGTCGGCTAATTAATGACAGTTTTTTACTGTCATTAATTCACTGTCACTAAAACAAGTTGTATATATATAATTATATATATAAAAACAGAATATATAAACAATATATATATATATATATATATATATATATATATATATATATATATATATATATATATATATATATATATATATATATATATATATATATATATAAACAGAATATATAAAACAGTATATATATATATATATATATATATATATATATATATATATATATATATATATATATATATATATATATATATATATAAACCATTAATACAAAAATGTACATATATATATTAATATACACATAAACTTATACCTTCAAATATTTAACAAAGAACATATAATTTACATGGCTAGAAGCACACCTAAAATATTTACATTAATATCCAAATAATTACATAATAATTATAAATAATATAATTACACAATTAAACATACAAATATATTTTATAAAACATTTTATGTATAAATTATATTATTTAACAAGTAGTAACATATATATTTGCATGCAAGAAAGCTACATATTATATTGTACATTATATTAGCACACCCAAAATATAGATCTATGCTACAATAATTACTATAATAAATACACAAAATAAATATTTAATATCCATATATATATACTAATTATAAATGAAGAATTAAACCATAATTAATTAGATCTATGCAAAAATACACACAATTGGAGAGTATCTCACCGTATCCCACTAAATCTAGGATACGCATGCGACACGAGTCCAACACACAACCAAATGCACCCCGAAGGACACAAACAAATCACAAATAATATTTATGAACAAATCAAAGCGTCAAAAGTAGATCTATGTGTCCGTGTCAAAATACGACATGTTCAAAGCCCCGTGTCGGAGGAAAACCCCCAAATGACACGTATCACCAAATAGTTGGGATACGAACCACAAGTATCCCAATATGGATACGACACTAGCCTCAAACACAAATCTCATGTTCAATTGATCTATATGATCAATTGACACACACAACAAAATATAAATTCGGAATTCCAACAAAATTGACACAAAAAGCACCATAACTTTCTCCATGGGTCTCCTATGAACACAAAACAAAGTCCTATGGGTACTACATACATATAGGTTGATTTTACATGATTAAATCTCAGATTTAGAAGCTATTTAAATGGGAAAATCTGAATTATACCTATTGGGAGATGGATTCCCAATGAAACCTCCAATTGAGATGAACTTGCTTCCAAATTGTAGATCCTTGCTCCTCTTTGTAGATCCTTACTTCCTTCTTCTAGATCCTTGCTTCCTCCTTCTCTAATGGTGAATTGGGAAGAATTTGGAATGAATTTGGTAGGGAATTGGATTGGGAATGGAGGGAATTTGGTAGTGGGAGAATTCTAGATCTAGATTTGGAATGAGATGAGAGGAGAGAGAAATTTCCCCCCCTCTTTAATAGGCCGGCCATAGCCCCTCCCCCAAGCAATTGTAAAATATCCAATGTACCCCTTGGGGCCTCTCATGAAGAAATAATTAAGGAAGGAAGCTTCTAGTCTAATCATTTAATTAATTTAATCCATCTCCTTAACTATGGGCTTTCTAAATGGGCCAAGTCTAACTAATTAATTCATGTTGGTCCATGGGTCCAAACTAAACTAGTTGGGTCCACTAAAATAAGTCTAAAATAATTAAATAATAACTAACAACAATTAAATAATACAACAAATAATTATTTACCATGCACAATATTTATTTAAATAGGAAATTACCAAAATACCCTTTCCTAGAAAATGTGGTAGTGACATCATCGATCAGTATCATCCCTCACAGTTTGCTCAGACCATTGAGGATTCCTACCAGCGAACTGGCTTACACCTCCACTACAATCGTGGTTTCAACGCCGGAAGAAGTAAGTCGTTGGGGAAGATTTGCCTGAGGATCCAGATTGGCAACCTCAGATCGGTGGCCACGTGTTACGTCATCGATTCAGAGGTGTCCTACAACATTTTGCTGGAAAGACCGTGGATCCACGACCACAACATCGTTCCTTCAACTCTACATCAATGTCTTAAATATGTAGACCCCCAAGGAACGGTACAAACGGAGGTTGCCGACCTAAACCCGTTTAAAGGAGTAGAATCCTACTATTCCGATGCCGTGTTGTACTCTCAAGACCACACGGAAGAAGTGTCGGGCGAGACGGAGAAGGAATCCTACCGGGAGCCAGGAGAACCCTCTGCCGCACTACCGCTGTCAATCAGAGTGAAAGGGCGAACCACTCGTCTAGAAGCCATGGAGCCTATGGCTATTTACCTGAACAAATCCAGGTCAGGAAAATGGAGCGATCCTCTAGCGGTCACTCCGAACCAGAAGCCTCCACCTTTGGTCATCAACCTTCGGCGCAACGGACAGCCGACCGATGTAAATACGACCAGGAAGGGAGTTCCAGATAATAATAAACATCCTCTTTTCCAGTACGTTAACGCTCAAATTCCAAATCAGGAATCCACTCCCCGTGACGAGGTAGAACCCATAGCACAAAAATTCTTGGAAGTTATGAACTCCTACCATCCGTATGTCTGGGAAGTAGCGTCATCATCCAACGTCGTTACGACATATGGACCACAGGAGGATTCTATCTTCATTGTCCCGCCTACCGGCAGCAGCCAGCGTTCAATAGTCTTCGGCCGCATGCGCAATCAACCGGCTATCCAGGAAGATCCTTTCGATGACGATACTGGAAAAATACAGGTTCACCGATACAGCCCGCAAACGTTGAGGATCATGCAAAACATGGGCTATGACTTGGAGCGGAAGCCAGGCCTCAACCACGGAAGAGGCAGACGAACGCCGCTGCGCGGCGACCCCTACTATCAACGAAATCATTACGGGTTGGGATATGCCACCTCCTCTAAGTCAGACGAGGATATCTTTTCCTTCTCCCAGAACGGCTCGTCGCCCTCCGACTCACCTGATGATCTCGAACAAACACTATCAGTGAATATGGTAGTGGCAGATCCCTTTGAATCAGATAAACAGGATCCTGAGCCGTTTGAGAATGACTCTTGGGCCCAACAAATGGATACGCAGTAGGAATTCCGCTTCGAGCAGAGGGAATCTTCCACCAAAGATGAAGTTATCCAGGTTGATGTTGGGGGTGAACTTTCGCCAAAGCCGATATTCATCAGTAACAATCTTTCCCCAACTGAAAGGGAAGAAGTTATCCGGCTGATAAAAGAATATATCAACGTCTTTGCGTAGAATTATGAGGACATGCCGGGCCTTGACCCGAAGGTGGCCACTCATAAACTCAATATATTGACCGACGCGAAGCCTATGAAGCAGCACCAACGCCGGTTCCGCCTAGACATGATGGACGCTATCGAAGCTGAAGTCAAGAAATTGATAGCCTACGGTTTCATCCGGAAAGAACAACATCCCGACTGGGTCGCCAACGTTGTCCCAGTCATGAAGAAAAATGGGAAAATAAGTATCTGTATCGATTACCGAGATCTGAATGCAGCCTGCCCCAAGGATGAGTTCCCTCTTCCCATCACGGACATCATGATCGACAATACCTGCGGTTTTGAACGCATGTCTTTTATGGACGGATTCTCAGGATACAATCAGATCAAGATGCATCCTGAAGACGAGAAGCACACTGCCTTTCGGACCCCGTTGGGAGTATATTGCTATACGGTTATGCCCTTCGGATTGAAGAATGCCGGGGCTACATACCAACGAGCTATGAGTAGCATATTCTATGAACATCTACGCAAAATAGTAGAATGTTACGTGGACGACATAGCCGTCAAGAGCCACCTCAAAAATGATCACATTCAAGACTTGAAGACGGTATTAGAGTGAATGCACCAACATCAACTCAAGATGAACCCTATGAAGTCCTTCCTGGGTGTATCTAGTGGCAAATTTCTAGGATTTGTCATTACCGCCAAAGGCATCCAAGTGGACGCTGACAAAGTCCAGGCCATCGTAGAAATGCGACCGCCCCGCAATCTGAGGGAACTCCGGGGATTTCAAGGCCGTCTGGCTTATATCCGGAGGTTCATATCCAACCTCTCGGGAAGATGTCAGCCCTTTTCGCATCTCATGAAGAAAGGTGTATCCTTCGTATGAGACGAAACCTGTCAGCAAGCATTCGGGGATATCAAATGCTACCTCACTAGTCCGCCGGTTCTGGTACCTCCCATCATGGGAAGACCATTCTTGCTGTATGTTCGAGCAATGGATCATTCGCTAGGAGCTCTTCTCGCGCAGAAGAACGATGTGGGGCATGAACAGGCTATCTACTACCTCAGCAGGATGATGGTTGGAGCCGAACACAGGTACAACCCAGTAGAGAAGGAATGCTTGGCTCTGATGTTCGCTATCCAGAAGATGCGGCACTATGTCACCGGCCAGACTATCCATATCATCTCCAGGATCAACCCTCTTCGAGTACTGATGAGCAATCCAAGTGTTCTTAATTCCTGGCTCACAACTTGGGCAATGCTGTTAACACCATATGACATGGTATACGTCCTGCAGAAGTCCATCAAGGGCCAAGCGCTGGCCGACTTCCTAGCTGCTCATCCAATCCCGGAAGCCTCCAAATTATACGAAGACATTCCCGACGAAGTTGCAGAATGTAATTCCGCAATGGAAAGTGACGTATGGCAACTGTTCTTCGACGGCGCCTCCAGGACAGGTCCCCAAGGAAACGTAGTTTCAGGGGTAGGAATTGCCCTGGTCACTCCTGATAAACTCGCCATCTACCGAGCATATTCTCTTAACGAACCATGTTCCAACAATGTGGCAGAATATAACGCTCTGCTAATCGGGCTCCAAGTCGCTAAAGAGCTGGGGGTCGAGTCCTTGGAAGCTTTCGGTGATTCTCTGCTTATCGTCAATCAAGTCAGGGGAATATATGAAGTCCAGAATCCAGACCTCATCCCCTATCACTAAGCAACGGTCGAGATAGCCATGACATTCAAAGGGTTCTTCCTAGAGCATGTACCTCGATCTCAGAATCTGGAAGCTGATGTCCTAGCCAGTCTAGTTGCGGATTTAGCCACTCCTATAAGAAGGCAGGATTCGGTAATCCTTCTTAACAGAGATTTATTCTGCGTGAAGAACAACTTTCACATAGAACGCAGCTACACTATGAACACGGATCCCCCTAGAAGAGACTGGAGAAGTCCCTTCATAGATTTTGTCGCATACAGAATCTTGCCGGAGGACCCCAAAGAAGCAGTATCCGTCAAAAGACGATCATTACGCTTCTACTTTGATGCATCTTCACAATGCCTATATCGTCGGACCTACGACGGACTGCTATTAAGATGTCTCTCTGACGATGAAGCACAGCAGATTATCCGGGAAGCTCACGACGGCGTATGCAGAGCGCATCAGCCTGGTCCTAAGCTACAGGATCGTATCAGGAGAATAGGCTATTACTGGCCCACTATGATCACAGACGCGATCAACTATATAAGACAATGCAGAGCCTGTCAGGTTCATGCAGACTTCATACATCAACCGTCTGAATATCTACATCCTACGATTGCATCCTGGCCTTTTGAAGCATGGGGTATGGATATCATTGGTCCTATTCACCCGTCTTCTTCCAGAGGTCACCGGTTCATACTGGCCATCACAGATTACTTCTCCAAATGGGCAGAGGCGATCCCTCTTGCTGAGGTAAAGGCGTCTGACGTAATCCGCTTCACCAAGCATCACGTCATTTATCGCTTTGGGATTCCCCGAAGGATAATCCATGACAATGGGCCGCAGTTCATCAGCCAAGCGTTTCATCGATTTTGCGATAAAAATTGAATACATAATATTGCCTCTACGGCATATTATCCAGCTGCTAATGGTTTGGCGGAAGCTTTCAACAAAACTATTATCAAACTCTTGAAGAAGTTCGTCTCTTCAAACAAAAGAGACTGGAATGAGAAGCTGGGCGAATGTCTCTGGGCATACCGCACAACGGTACGGACACCGACAGGTTGTACCCCATTTTCACTGGTCTACGGGAGCGAAGCAGTTCTTTCTATTAAAATCCAGATCCCGTCGCTCAGGATAGCCGTGACTAATGAGCTGACCCAAGAAAAGAACGACCTGTTAAGGCTTCAAGAGCTAGAAGGATTAGACGAGAAACGCCTCCAAGCTCAACAGCGCATCGCGCTCTACCAAGCACGCATTTCCAGAGCTTTCAATCATAAAGTAAAGGAAAGAGTGTTCAAAGTCGGTGAGCTAGTTTTAGCCATAAGAAGGCCGATGATTCTTACTCACAGGAGTAAAGACAAATTCCAGCCCAAGTGGGAAGGCCCTTATGTGATCGAGACAACGTTCTCGAACGGCGCTTACAGGTTAGCCCAGCCTAATGGAGACCTGTTAATGGCTCCTATCAACGGTAAATTCCTGAAGAGGTACTATGCTTAACCTCCTCTGCTCAAGTGGAATATAGCGAGAATCTCAAAGTCTGACCAAACTACCTCCAAAACGAAACTAGTTAGGTCATATTCTATCATGTCAGTATGACCTCTGAATAGATATGTCCTGCTAAAAGTTTATCGAGATTCTATCACGTCCATACTACCTCTGATATCACTCTCGCCCAAACCTGTCATTTACATTCCGAAATGATGGGTCCACAAAGTCAGAAAAGATTCGCTTTATTTATTCACGAAAAGAGCAGAATTACATTGGGGAAGCAAAAAGAAGAAAGGGCACATCATTGTGGGGGGGGGGGGGGTCAGATCGCGAATCAGCTTCGCCAGTACAGCCACCCTCTCGTCCCTGGAAACCAAGGCATCAGCGCGGGCCTGTTCCAGCCGTGCCTCGGGATTGGTCGTAAAGGACAGTTCGGTCCTTGCCTTAAGAGAGCCAGCTCGGGCAGCTTCTGCATGCTCCAGGTCCCGTCGCGCTGTGCTCAGTCGACTAGTCGCTACGTCTAGACCTACCAACGACTGAGAAGCCCACTCCTCTGCCTGAGCGAGTTTCTCCTTCAACTTGCGAGCCCTCGCTGCATTCCCTTCATGCTCGGATTGGCACTTCGTCTGAAGAGCAAGAGCCTCCTCTACGACAGCTTTTCTTTTATCCATCTCCATCTTATGTGCTTTGATGGAGTTATCTAGGCTCTCCAGCTGTTTGGTAAGCCACGCAGTCATGGAGTCGTATCTGGCCTGGACCTCAGCTTCAAAACTGCCCCGAGTCAGCTGCAAGTATTCGTTAATAGGTTGCTCTAACCCATTAACCATCGCCTCCAAGGCGTCAGCTACCCCAGAATCGCCAAACTCCCTGACCGCCCCAATCGAAAACTGGGAAGCCTTCTTCAAACGATCAAAATCCAGGTTCTTCGCCAACACCATTGATATCAGCGTGTTCAAACTGGTGTAAAAGAGGCTGGTATACAGCTCGGTCAGCGCAACCAGATCTGGTTGGACGCCAGGAGTGGCCGCGATATTGGCGAGTTCCCTTCCAGGAATGATTGCAGACGAGGTGGCCACGGCCGCCGCCTCGACAGGTGGTATGACCAAAGAAGGTGCGACAACGACGGTCGAAGTCATCGGCATACTCGCAAGAGGCGAGGTCACGATAACGGGTTCGTCCTCCTCTGGAGATGACGAAACTATTCCGGGCGAGCTGGCCCCCGAAGGTATTTCCTCCTCGAAGTCGAACGCCTCCGTATCATCGTCAGGAGCCCGAGCAGAGCCAGAAGACGCTTCAGCGCCATACTTCCCGTGGACGCCATCCCCTGAGAAGAGGACAAGAAAGTTGATATCAATATGATAGTAATCCTTCTAAGAGGAGACATAAAGATGACCTTTACCCGTAGCCAACGGTATATATGCCGCATCTGCAGCCGATGTAGCTATATCACGCCTTAATGACGCAATACGAACTGTCATACCTGGAGAAGGAGGTGGGCCAACCGACATCGCCAGGAGCTCTGCCAAGCCTTCACCAAGATGCGGTCGGGGTTCGTCAGCTGGAACCTCGCTGGTCATGCTCACGGACGCGGCAGGAGTTTCATCCGTTGCCGATCTAGGGAAAGATTTTCCCATTTGCCTCGGCCACGCAGGTGATTTCATTCCACTACCGGAGGCAGTGGCAACAACGGCAGCCTCAAGCAGGAGTTCCCCGGTGCCGCCAGCCGAAACTGCGGGTCCCTCTCCGAGAGGCGGGGAACCTCCAATCAAAGGGACATCCCCAACAGGAGAGGTAGTAGGTTCCTCTCTAGGAGCCTCAATGCCAAGAATCTGGAGAGGGCGATCAACCGTCTTCTTCTTCCTCTTACGAGGGAAAGTCTGGTTCGAAGCAGGAGCCCTTCGCTTCCCAGATACCGCCAAAGCCCCCGCAGGCGGAGGCACTTCACACCTCGGAACCGACACCAGAGGCTCATCCGGAGTGGCGGACTCCTCACCCTCGTCAGATAAAACCGAGGGGACTTCGATTCTTCCCCCAGGCTTGGGAGAAGGCACCCTAAAGCTTCCACGAATGTCAAAATCGCGATGGAATGTGTTGATCGCCACGTAGAACTGAGCGTACGAATGGAGGATGCGCAGCTCCGTGGGTGGAGACCGGCACGATAAAGATTGCTCTCGTGCAGCCCATGATGAAATACCGCCATCCCCTGGCTCCATCAATGAGTCCGCCCCTGGACCTGAAGCTGGTGATGGCATTGCCCACGTGCAGCTGATCGTACCCAAACTGCCTGGCGAATCGACTGGGCAAGTAAGGCTCGAAGAAGCAATGATCTTCGCTTCTGTATAGCAGATAGGAGGGTCTAATGCAGACCAACCAATTAAAAGCTTCCGGAGAAAGATTGGTCTTTTCTCCACCTAAATCCTCAAGCCTAATCCCCGACTGATTGCAATGTACAGAGGGGACAGTGTAGAGGAGCTTTCAGCAGTGACCGAGGCTCAGCGCCAGCCGACAGTCTAAGACTGTTTTCACGTTCCAGAGGGAGTCCTTGTAGTTCAGCAAGAAACTACCCCCCCGCACTGCTACCCGGGCCGGAAGACATCACCCGGGGGTTGTGGAGGATTAACCATCCCATCAAGTACATGTATGGTAACTCTACCCGGGGAAAGCTCTCATGTCGAGCTTCATCGACGAGCAGTCCGTCAGTCATGGCTCTCAGGCCAGCCTGTATACGGCACACCATGTCAGGGAGCAAACCCAGTCTTGCCCCGAACACCAGACGACCGGTGGGCCACAGGATGTTCCGGTGAATGCGGTCCACGGACGCGATGCCGGGCACCACCACTCGACGCAGCCATAGGGAGAGAAAGCCAGCCAGCTTGGCCTCCTCAGACAAAGGCCTGCGGCAGTGCCTCAAGTAACTATAAGCCTTAGTGCCTTCAGGGTACTTTCCTACCCCGTCATTGAGAAACTGATCTAGAGCTTTAGCCTTCTCCATAAGATCCTCGACGACCTGGGCACTGAGCACGCCCAAACAGTTCACGGGCTCATTCTTGCCCCCCAAAATTTTTTCCGATTTGACGGCCCTGGCCCGGTGAAAGAAGAGGTAGGACATCCACTTAGTGGTGTTAGCTAAATCAGAAGGCTCATTATAAAAAGTAATGCACGCGAAATAGTGGCACATCAGCTCCTGATACACCTCTATAACCCGAGGGTCCGAGTCCTCCAACTCCCGGTTGGTGGGAACATACTCTTCATACGGAGTATCCCCCATCGGCAGTCTCGAGATCGTTGCCATTTCGTGGAGGGCCAACCCCAACTCCCCCAGTGGAGTGGCGAAGGTCCCGGTGAGCGAAATGTATCGCTCCATCAGTGCCAGAAACAGGTTAGGGTTGGGAGGCAACCCAACACTCGTCGCGCTCACAGCAGCATACAGTCCTATGACCTCCAGCTCTCTCCAAAAATACTTTAGAGCCCAGTCAACTAGGCAAGTCCATCGGAGGTTTGCTGGGGTAATCCACCCGTTGCACCGAGGGTTCTCCTTGGGGTATACCCCCCCTCGCACCATAAAGTCGTTGCAGAAAGTCGGTAATTGGACCTGCTGGATCATCGAACTATCTTCACTCGGGACGCTGCCCGGGCACAGTCCCCTGAATAACGTCACGACGCCAGAAGGGCGGCTGACAAACGACCCCTGGTCAGCTCCTTTCAGGTGAAAGATCTTCTCCGGCTTGCCGTGAAGATCGGGAGTCAGCGTCCACGACATCCTCCTGGGATGTGTGGCATGGAAGAAAGCCGAGATGGGATAATCTCTCGACATCGTGGGCAGATACAAGACGACACTCTCGGCGGGGAAAATCCAGGGTTCTCTCTTGGGCTTCGTCTGGGACTGTTTGTCTATCATGTCCCCAAAAAGAAAGGCCGACTTGATGTACTGGTCCCCGTCTATGTAAGTCAGGGGCTCTCCGTTAATCATGTTCAGCAATGTCCGCTCGCCCTGAGCCGATATCAAGATCCCCCTCCCTTCAGGATACTAGGGTCCGGAGATAGGAAATGTCACGTGTGACAGATCCTCCAGGTAGTTCGAGTGCAGCATCCCGGCAGCGGAATCCATCATCTCGGCCAGTGGAGACTCATGCAAGTTAACTACGAAAATGCAAGAAAAATACGTCATTACAAATCTTGCAAAGACCAAGAAACAACAGTCTGTGCTTTACACCAAGACTGTACAAAATTTGGTCATTTTTACACCGAAAGTCACATCCTGAAGCGTAATTGGCGGTATACAGTCCGTGCTTTACGCCAGACTGCCAAAATTCTAGTTATTATGCCGGAGGTCCCATCCAAAGCATAAAACTAAAATTTTATAGCATACACCAACTTTTCGGCAGTCAGAGCTTTTACGCTCAAAACTGCGAAAACATGGAGTTTTTTATGCTGGCACATTAGAAATGTGGGCGTAAAAGATGAAAACGTCCCCGTGCGTCATCTTCCTCAAAGAGGCTATCAGCACAGGAGACAACCTAGCTTAGTCACGTCCAACGTGTGCGAAAATTTTTTCGTCGTTCTTTATCATCCCAAATGCTATACCTCTAAGGCCGGGTGCGCTACTCGTCGGCAGGATGCTTCGCTCAGAAGGAAGTTCACCTTGCCCGACCGAAGACTCTCTCGCCGGGGCAGAGGAACGAGAAGAAGAGCCTATGCTCTTTCCCTTGGTGGGGGGTTTGTTTCGGCGCTATTTCTGAAAACTCGGTGTGCTCGAAAAAAGAACGAGGGGAAAAAACTCAAACAATCGAAGGCTCTCTTTCGCAGAAGACGGATAAAAAGTTTTTCTCTCAAAAGCTTGGGATATATATAGAGTTCGGGTCGACTCCTCGAATCCTCAGATGGACTCCTCGAAACCCCAACCAAATCTCACAAATTAAATATTTGGTTATGATTGGGTACTACGTCAGCCCATTACTCTCGAAAGACGGACAGTCAGCAAATTCGAAGAGTTTTTCGTGCAAAAGCAGGTCAGCGGTTCCTATACTAAAGAGCTTTCTACGCTCGACAGCAACAGATCTACGGTTTTACGCTCGCAAGCTATCAGTCTATGGTTTTATGCCCAGATGTCTTTGTGCTCAGTAGCTTTTATGCTCGAGAGGCTACAAACCGACGACTTTACGCTCAGCAGTTACCAAATCGATGATCTCGCGCTCGATGGCGTTTAGTTTACGCTCGGGGGCAACAGATCCGCAACCTTACGCTCGGAAGATTTCTTTTTCACAGGCTATAAATCTACAGTTCTACGCTAAGGAGCTTTCTACGCTCGACGGCAACAGATCTACGGTTTTACGCTCGCAAGCTATCAGTCTATGGTTTTATGCCCGGATGCCTTTGTGCTCGGTAGCTTTTATGCTCGAGAGGCTACAAACCTACGACTTCATGCTCAGCAGCTCCGAATCTACGATCTCACGCTCGGTGGCTTTCTACGCTCAATAGACTACGAACTCAGGATTCTCAGCTCATCTACACTACGGATCTCTGACTTTTTGTATATCCGAACAGCAAGGCGGTCGATTACAGGAGTTCACACAGAAGATACTCCTTCTTGACCTCAATATATCCCAAGTACCCAAAGCATACAGAGTTCAAACATTGAGAAATTACTCTTCTCGGGTCAAATGGAGGTTCATCCAGACTCCAGTCTGAATATCTCGTCTATCAAGATGGCAACTCAGTTTGACAGCCATTTTTCGACCCTGTTCCAAGGGATTTTTAAGAAATCATTCTTGAAGACGAAGTCTGAACAAAAATTTTGTTCATCAGAAGTAAAAACAACAGTTCAGAGCTCTACGCGATTCCTCAGTCCTGGCAACAGGACAGTTCTAAATGTTCAAAATGCTCAACAGCGTTCTATGGACTTTTCGCTATGCGCAAAAGGACAGGACCTAGCACTCTTTCTACAGAGTCGGCGTAAAGAATCAGACGTATCGAAGCTACACATATTCAGACTTCACAGCAACGTATGGCAAAACGATCATATGCAGAGAAAAAAGACAATTTTTATTAAATATTAAAGTCATAATTACATATGAGAGAAATCCTGTCTACAAAGGATTTTTTCTTCATTTTTCATGACTACATATGAGGGAAATCCCGTCTACAAAGGGCTTCCTCATCATCGTCGTCGGAAGATCGCCCCCAGAATCCGTTCTACCCGGTTCTCGCATCGGTGCAGGTCTTCCTCTTCTTCCATGGCAGTTCATCGACCACCACAGTCATGAACAAGAAGATCGATGGCGGGAGGATACAGAACTGGGCCTGCATAAATAATGCAGATCCCATGCTCCGTACGCCATGACCGATCCAGTTGAGGCTTCTTTAAGACCCAACTCGATCGAGGATAGCAGTTACAGTTTGTCTGCTCTTGTCCGCGGAGGTCTCAGGGGAAAATACACCGCTTGCAAGCCGTATGGTCTAATACGACCCTCCCCTTCTCCTAGAAAAACATCCATACAAAGTTGCTGATTATCCCGAGCAAGGGAGGCAAAGATATCCTTCCATAATCCATCGTTGCAGTGGACACTTGCTCGAAGACGCCGTCTTTTTTGGCTCCTTACATGCTGGAAGAACATGATCTCCTTCTTCCTCAGATCGACCCGACGAACTCCGACGATTATCTCTGCGTGGTGATGGGAATGTGGGGAGAACAGGTTAACTCCCCCAGCCTTTTTATAGGCAAAAGAGGTCACACCAGTCCCCAATAAATCCGTCATAAAGTCAGCATCGACCGTTTCAACGCTCCATTCAGAAACGTTTCGAGTCACAAGGAGCGGTTCATGCTTCATTCAAAGCGTTCCAAATTACGAGGAATTTGAAAGCTTTGAAGGGGGTCTTGTAGAAGCATGAAAAATACGCCGGATGACTATACGCGGCATATTGGTGCAGAGCAGCGTAAGCAGAGGCCTTCAGAGCCATCAAGCGTGCAACAGAGCTCTTTCCGCTAAAATACAGCATGAAATATGAAAGCTCAAAGGACCATCCGCGTAAGGCAGTACGTCCAAGCCGCTTCAGCGTAAACAGGGTGCTTCATCGCCTCCAGGGCATAAAACTCATCCTCTTTCAGAAGCAGCATTGAGGTGTACAAGAGACGCTTCATATTCTCCGAAGTGAACCTGTCAGACCCTGCAATGAAGATCCTGCAATGAACCTGACGTCTGGACTTCTGACAAAGGGATACGGCTCGACTACCCAGACGACGGCTATAATAATGACACAGCACTGCGACCCAGGCTGTCAAATACCGCCATCCCCTTTGCGTAAACTCCTTTTATAAACACGAAGGGATACGCTGCCTTATTTTACACTGGCAGAGACAAGCTATTTTACGTTCTGCAGTAGACAAACTACCTGCCACATCAAAAGCTGCACTCCGTACGGGGTCGAGGCACATCTCTACTTCTAATGCACAGAGCGGTGACAGTTTCTCAAGGCACGTCTCTGCGACTGATGCGCAGAAGGGGTTGCAGACCTTCAAAGACACGCCTCCACATTTAATGTACAGGATGGTGGCAAATCTCGGTATTTAATGCAAGAGATTTGATTATATTTTCAAAAGCCGTAATTTCGGCTAAGACGTCCCCACCAGCACTATGGCACGGTACGCAGCGGCTTCTACGCCCGTTTAGCTCCTATGCCTGCCCAGTCTCTATGACCATTCGGCTTTTACGCCTGCTCGGTCTCTATGACCACTCGGCTTCTAAGCCTGCTCGGCCTCTATGACCATTTGGCTTCTACGCCTGCTCGCTCTCTATGACCATTCGGCTTCTACGCATGCTCGGTCTCTATAACCACTCGGCTTCTACGCCTGCTCGACCTCTATGACCACTCGGCTTCTACGCCTGCTCGGCCTCTATGACCACTCGGCTTCTACGCCCATTCGGCTTCTACGCCCATTCGGCTTCTACACCCGTTCGGCTTCTACGCCTATTCGGCTTCTATGTCGGTTTGATAACTATTTGGATTCTATGACATGGTGACAGATATTTAGCTTCTATGACAACCTCTTCTACACAATGGATACCTACCTACGTGGCTTCTACGCCATGATCTTCGTAGCGATTATACGCGTTTTGTCCCTTAGTTAGACCCGCGTCACATGCTCATTCAAAGGATCATCTATACGCAGGCATTGGTTACTTTAACCGTTGTATAAAAGAGTGCTGTACCTTCCACTCCTCGGTTTCTATACCGATGGAGTGGTCACTGTCACTAAAACTCTATAAATAGAGACCTCTATCAATGAGGAAAAGGGTCAAAAAATTGGTCAAGAAACCAATATCAGATCCAGGGATAAAGATCGAACCAGAGGTCAATAGAGAGAGAGAGAGAGAGAGAATCCGGAGCTCGGGCAGAGAGCAGGGATCAACGACTTTGGCATCGTGCATCCACCCTCTTTTGCAACCTTCGAAGCTGCTTCCTGTCTTCTACGGCACTTCTTCAACATCGTGTGGTCCAAGGGCTAAGTGATCGACTGCAGATCAGACACCTATAGCAATATTTACCCAGATTAAATAAATTGTACTCCCATATCCTCGTATAGGATCAAATTGTACAAGTTTGTTTGTAAACCAAAGAAGGCGGGTTTCGTATAAACCCCATCCTGAATATATTTTTCATTCTTTCGTTTAATACCACAAACACCTCCACGATACTTAGCTTCTGGATTATATTCGGGTAACGACTTTCGTATATGGAGTTCGGGTATCGTTAGTTGTATTGTCAGTGCTTACCTACTCATGCTACTCTTGTATGATTTACCATAGGATATTGTACTCGACTTTCATCCACAGGAGTCACTCTTGAGATATTCGAGGATCCCGGTTTGTGTTTTAGGACAGGGATAGAGACTTGTACTAGTGATATTATTTATACCTTGACTTGATAAATAAAGATTGTCTTGCATTTTGTGACATGAGGCGTGAGATACATGGGGTTTGGGAGAACTTACCGTACCGCTGGGCTACTAAACCCTACTAGTATTATAGTACTGCAGGTACCTTGGCGGGGCTTGTACGTACCTACTACTAATATTACTACTATCACTAGTACCCCTAGTATAGGTATAAAACCCGGTGGTTTAGCGGACGAGTACATTTTTACTTGCATACATATAGATGTATTATGTTAGATACCCGGAGCACACCTCTTTTTATTATTTTTTATCATTTACTGTACTTGGCTTGAGTTATTCTTGTACCTCGCTATGTCCCCTGAGGACCTGGATCCGGATTATGTCCTCAGGTATAGCTGAGGAGAGTTACCCCAAGGTTTACGGGACAAGAGCTGACGTTAGAGCAGTACTTACATCAGAGGACGATGTTGTGCTCGAGGACTTCTCTTGAGCACAGTTACTATTTTATTTACTTTTCATGTTCTTTTGATATTAAGACTTGATTCTGTGACCACTGGATAGATGTACTCAGTTTTATTTCTTTTCTTTAGTTTTGATGACGGATTGTTCCCTATGACATTGTATAGTTTTGGACTTGTGATAGACAGTTTTATTTATTTATTTTCTTGACTGTTCTATCTTCTTGTTTTGTGATTACTGTCTGTGGATGAGATTAGTTTAATTTATAACTGTGACAGGAGTAGTAGACCTTATTTATCTATATTACAGCTTAAGTGTACTCTAACAGGTCCATTAAATTGGGTTTGCCCATTGAAGTTGTGCTGCTGGCCATTGCCACGTGGCTAGTCCCTCGGTATGTTGGGACTGGGGCGTGACAACACCAAAGCCCATATTTTATTCCTTCCAATAACATTATTATATTTTATTTTAACTAAAATAATTAGAACCCAACATTAGGCATGTAATGCCCCGCAATCGCACGGTGCATTACGCTGAGTCGGATTGAATGAGGCAATAGCTGATTACATTTTGATTTTTTAGGATTTGGGAACAAGTATTGATTGATTTGGTTTTATGTACAGATCTCAAGCAGAGTTCGATTAAAATCAGGTGTTCATTCAGAGCAATACTGGGATAGTTGGATTGGAGTGATAATATCGTCTTCCTTAGTACAATCGGTTGGATAATTTGGAGAGCACGACCTGCTCGTACGATCATACCAATTGAGTAGATCGTGCTTTGCATCGGACCACGGGTTCAAGGGATCGGCCGTACCGACAAGGCCGGGTGCTTAACGGAATCAGACTCAGTGAAAGGGCTCTGTCACTTCTCCTTTATTTCTTCATGCCTAATAATATGGAATACACGTAATGGCTTGAAAACTTGGACTGGAACTTGGAAATCACTAGACTGTGGCATGCATAAAGTCTACATCATTTGGTTGGATATGATTTATGGCTTGAGTTAGTTTTGTATTGGGCAGAGCTTGAGTGGATCATCTTGGTTGGAACATCGAGACACTTCGGACGGGCAAGCGAGCGTGCATCCGTGCACGAGTATCAGTTGGACGCTTTATCATGCAAAGCATGCTGTTGTGGTTCAAAATCGGACAACTGCATCGGTGAGGACGTTGTGCCACTGTTGGGGCATTGTGCCACGGAGTTTTCTGAGCGAGGGGTGTTGCACCAATTAGAGCATTGTGTCGAAGTGGCATAGTGCCTATGGGAATAACTTGAGATGGTACCTTGGGATATAAGTTGGAGAATGGTTATGGATAGTGTCACTACCATATTCCAGAATAGGATATTTTCGTCTTTTCATTTATTTAATTTAATGTGTTAATATTGCATAATATTTATTTATATTTAATTGCTGTGATTTTAATTGGTTATTGTACCTTACCGTTGCTTCGATATTTGGAGCACTACACTAGCTTTTGCTTTCCTACAAATTTTACACACATGTACTAGACGTTCCAGCCTTCTATTTTGATCTTTGTGTAACTCATAATTATTCCTTCTTGTGCTTCATTTTAGTCGCACAACATTTGTCGCAAATATTTATATTTAATTCTAAATAAATCTAACTTTGTATCCTTGTGCGTTCCAATCAAAATTGGAGACACAATCTCGACCATTTTTGTGCAACCCAAATTAAGATAATATTCTACTCTGAGTCTTCCACATCCATGACACTTGTGTCCCATCTAATTTTAACCCCATGTACTTCTAATTAATTTTAGAACACCAATTATATTAATTTTAATTAAATTAATCCAAAACCCAACTTTGCGTAATTTTCAAATTGTTGGGCACTTTTATGCAAAAGTACATTGAGGTGTCCATACCCCTATTGGACCAACACATAAAGAAATTCTATTTTCTTTCATGTGATTTTTCTCCATAATTTTTGAGTGTGTAACACTCAATATCAACCCTCATTAAACCTTAGCCCTCCATTTTGAAACAATGCAAGCCTAGCCCTCCAAATATCTATATGTAAAAGCCAAAGCCCCTTTTCAAGGAGTGTTGACCAGCCCAACTACCTAGGTCAACACCCAACCCATACTTTTCTACACATACACACACACACACACACACACACACATATATATATATATATATATATATATATATATATATATATATAACTTTTTCTATTTTTTTTATTCACCCTAATACCTAAACTATTCCTAGGCGTAACCCGACACCCTCTCCTGTTCATCTTCATTACCCCTGCTCTCGCCGATCGGAGCACTCACCGCTGAACCGCCAGCACCACCGCCTCAGTTCACCATCTCATCCATCACCTTTATCCCTATCGACCCGACCGCCTGGATCCCGACCCGCCTGATATCACCGGACCCGACTCGCCTAAGATCCCGCCGCGGCCATCCATCATCCCGACCTCGCCGACCACCTGCACCGAGCAACATCCCGTCGTTTCCTCCCCTCACGATCGCCTGAACCATCTCCTCCCATCCCTCGACGACAGCAACACCTCCTGAGCTCGACTGAACACTGCCATCACCGCTGAACCACCGTTCTCTCCTCGATAGCACAGCTCCTCGACGACTAAATCCCTCGACGACTGAATCCCTCGACGACTGATTGCCGCCTGCACGCCATCATCTTTATCGAACTCGATAGCCCAGACCTCAACCCGATGCCACCCTCGTCGTGACTTCCCTCGACAGCCCGCTAAACCGATCCCCTCATGACTCGACGTCGAATACTCCATCGTGCACGTGCACGCTGAGATCAAGGTGCAAAGTATTTCTCTTATGATTTTGTTCATGTGTGAATGATGTTAAGATTTAGCGTGTTACTTCATGCCAAATTCGTTAGATATTGATTGCTAGACGCCATGCAAATATACCTAACTCGTATGCGTATACGTACGCGTATGAGTATTATATTCAAATTGGTATATATATATATATATATATATAGAAATATATAAGAAGTTAAATACTAATACTAGTTAAGAATATATATATTTGTATATATACTGTATGACCCTAGTTTAACTGTGGATTTTCTCGTATAATTTTATTGACCATGTGACCCTGAATATTGTGAGTTGACTGCCTTATGTTCACTGACGTACTGGCGAGACATATGTTAGTGATTAACTGTCTGATTATGTACAGCATTTGAGGACGTGACACCCGTGCAGCTAGACGCACGCTTGACCCTACTAGTTAACCAGTGTTACCCTAGCGTAGTCTCTGAGTTCAGTGTATTTATGATTGTGTATGTTAGTGTATCGACTGATTATGTATTATCATTAAATAATGTCTATAGGACTGTTGGATTATTCAGACAAGACCTCGGAAATAGGATATTGGTATTGCCAGCAGAGGACCACAGGCGAGTACATTCTCTGACAGTTTTCATTATGTTGATTATCTCTATGATTCTAGTTGTATAGCGTACATGATTCTGATACTATGTATACACGAGTTGGTATCATCGAGACCGATCACGAGGAGTCCTGACTTGGAATCCATCGTGCTAGCTGGGGACGGGGAGATATTAGTAGCTTATGTGATCATACCCAACTCTACATGCATCATAGCTCACCTACACCTCACGTTGGTGTAGCTTGACCATTACATGCCTTATAGCCTGTTACATGTGATTAGCCTGACTATTGCTCGCATCATAGCTATCCGGATGGTTAGCCTGACCTTACATGAATTATAGCTAATTATATGTAACAAGCCTGATCAGTCCCAAGCCGATCACATGATATACTGATGTTTCACATACTTAGCTTGATAGTCTATACATGTATCTCTAGTTTATTGATCTAGCATTTCTCTATATTCTAGTTATTGTTCTAGCATTCACTTATATTCCAGTTCATTATTCTAGCATGTACTTGTAATTCTGTTCATGCTAGTTGTACCATTGATGATGACATATGCTCCAGTATTTCTATTTCCAGTATTTTATTATCTCCAATATTGCTTATTGCCAGTATTTATATCCATCTTGTATTTTTTTATACTGTATTATAGTTTTTGTCAATATACATGGAACTGCTGTTAGTGCTTGTACTTCGCTCCAATCTTGGCTGCATATTTTTTTCAGAGGATCTTGAGAACTTCTGTCCTACACACTATGGACCAGGTATAGATGCAGACTACACACCAGAGATCTTAGAGGAGTCTATTCCATTAGAGGAGACACTACCTGCAGCTGTTTAGACAATATTTGTCTTATGCATTGAGACTTACTTTGAGGTTATTTTAGTTATGTTGATTTTATTGTACTCCTTATGGAGTTGATATCATTGACAGGTTGTGAGTTATGTTTAGTATATTATTATGACCTAGATAGCGTTCTACCGCCGATGCTGCGGTGTAGGCTGGACGTACCCACGCTCTCGTGCCCCTATATCGGGTGTGGGTCGTGACACATTTTTAGTGGTGGCCCATGCAGGTCTAGCTTCGTAAGTTATGCGATGTCGTGGTAGTGCGACAACTTAGTTATAGTACTGCAAGTTTGCGATAGGATATAGAAAATAGGATTTAGGATGAGAGTATGCTCAATCACAACTAGGAAAATTCTGATCTTTACAATGCTATTCTGAATGATTGCTTCCTTTAGAATTTTACTGTCCTTCCTTGATGATATCATATCTATTACCTTAATTGATTCTTTTCGATCTGTCTTCTGGATGCTGTCGAAGACTAGGTCTTTGAGGCTAGGAGCAGTAGCTTCAGAGAGGTCTGCTACCTCTCGACCTGACAAACAGACATCTGGAGTTCCTCCTACATCTCCTGTTCATGTGGGAGTATCTGTAGCTGTTGGGATTCCTTCTCTACCTGTTCAGAGGATTGCCCCAGCTATGACGGACAACCTTTCACCTCCACTGACTCCGATTCTCGGAGGTGTGCCCACTGACGGTGCACAGATATTCACACTTATCCAAGGCATGTTAGATGCTCAGAGAGTGACAGCAGAAGCTCAACATGTTCAAGCTGAGGCTCAGAGGATGCAAGCAGAAGTACACCAGGCACAGACAGAGCTGAGGAGAGAGAGCATAGAGAATGCTCATCAGGTGGCTCTCTAGGCTGTAGAGATAGTAGCATGACAACAACAACATCCTGACCAGCAGCACCAGAGGTTAGGTACTATAGTGGACTTCAAGAGGATGATGCCTCGAGAGTTCAAAGGCACCGAGGGGATACTCTATGCTGACGACTGGCTAGAGGATATAGAGACGAACTTGCATTTGGCGCAGATTCCGGAAATTCTTTAGATCGAGGCCGCTGGCAGTCAGATATTTGATATTGCGCTGACGTGGTATCGTACAGAGCTGAGACAAACTGACGGAGGACTTAATTGGGAGGACTTCAAGGAGCTCTTCAAGGAGAAGTTATTTCTTGACGTAGCTTTGGGAGCATTGGAAAGTCAGTTCCATGACTTAGTCCAAGGAAGCATGTCAGTCGACGAATACGTCGCAGAGTTTTGTCTTTTGAGTCAATTTGCGCCATCGATGATTCGAGACCCAGGAGGCAGAGCACAGAAATTCAGGAAGGAGTTGAATAGAGAGATCAAGTCTCGTACTTCGGGATGTCGTACTGCTATATTTGAGGGTATTCTGATGGATGCCCAGATTGCTGAAGATGACTTGGACCTCAGGCCCAAGAGAGGACACGACATCCCAAGAGAGGATACGACACTTCTAGAGGAACAAGTGGTAACACAGGACCGACCAAGCACCTATACTTTCAATAATAACAGAGGCCGTACCAGCAGCAGCATCAGTAACACCAGACACCAGTTCGAGGACACATCCAGCAGCAGCAGCCACAGAGACAGAATTAACCCGTTGCCCAGTATGCGTATTACGGGAAGATAGGACATACTAGAGATATCTGCAGAAAGAGGTTGGGTACATGCTTATCCTGTGGATCATCAGGACATCAGCTGAGGGACTGACCATCTATTCAAACTCGTCTGGGTGGAGAAGCCGCCCAGAGAGGACCAGCCAGGGTACCTACTATACCAGGAGGCCAGTAGAGGGGGACCTCCACTTCCACCACAGCAGCAGAGGTTTGCTCCGCACCAGCAGCAGCAGAGAGGAGCACCACAGGGACGAGTATACACCATAAAGATTGAGGAGGCCGAGCCAGCTGGAGACATGATTTTAGGTTCAGTTTCTCTTAATTCTATTCCAACACTTGCATTATTTGATTCTGGCACTTCCTATAGTTTCGTATCTGTATCTTATGCTCTTAAGCATCATTTAGAAACAAAACTATTAGATAGAACTTGCAAGATCATGACAGAAGGAGGCATTATCCTAGTCTGTGATTATTGTAAGGATCGGAGAGTATCATTGGAAGGCCGAGAGTTGAGCGTGAGCTTACTCGTCATGCCACTTCCGGGATACGATATTGTACTCGGAATGGATTGGTTGAGTAGATACCATGCTACTATAGATTATCACGGAGGCAGAGTAATATTTCGACCACCAGGAGAGCCAGAGTTTGAGGCCGCCAGAGGAGCAGCAAAGCAGAGCAGAGGCACTTTTTATGGAGTTAGAAAGGAAGCAGAGGAGCTACCACATCCTCTGATAGCGGAGTTCCTGGATGTATTTCCAGAGGAGTTTCCAGGCTTGTCGTCAGATAGAGATATTGAATTCTCTATAGACTTGGTAACAGGTGCGGAGCCCATTTCATAATATGTCTATAGAGTCAACAACAGTGAGCTGGCAGAACTGAAGAAGCAAGTTGAGGAGCTGCAGGACAAATATTTCATTAGATCCAGTTCATCGCCGTGGAAAGCTCCGGTATTGTTCGTACTAAATAAGGACAACACAGTACGCATGTGTATCGATTATAGAGCTCTAAACAACCTCACTATCAAGAAAAATATCCGCTACTGAGGATAGATGATCTTTTTGATCAATTGAGTGGAGCGAAGGTGTTTTCAAAAATAGACTTGAGGTCAGGCTATCACCAGGTGAAGGTGAAAAGAGAAGACATACCGAAGACAGCCTTTCGAACTAGATATGGCTAGTTTGAATTTACGGTAATGCTGTTTGGTTTAACCAATGCACTAGCAGTATTCATGAACTTGATGAACAAGGTATTCCACCAGTACCTTGACAAGTTCGTAGTGGTGTTCATCGACGACATTCTTGTGTATTCGAAGACCCCAGAAGAGCACGAAGAGCTCCTGAGGATGGTCTTGGAGACCCACGGGAAGGAAGAGTTGTACGGGAAGCTTTCAAAGTGTGAGTTCTTCCTTAACAAGGTTGAATTTCTTGGACATATGGTAACGGGTGACAGAATTACTAAAACCCAAAGAAGATAGAGGCAGTGGATTCATGGGCTACCCCCAGTTCGGTAGCAGAGATCAGGAGTTTTCTTGGACTAGCAGGATACTACAGAAGGTTTATACAAGACTTCTCCAAGATTGCAGAACCAATGACTAGGCTGACCAAGAAAGATGTAGATTTTGTCTGGACAGAGGAATGTCAGGCCGGGTTTGATGAGCTGAAGAAGAGATTGACGACAGCTCCGATTTTGATGTTGCCATCCAGGACAGGTGGATTCACTATCTATAGTGATGCTTCAGGAAAAGGTTTGGGATGCGTTCTTCAGAAGCATGGGAAATTAATTGCCTATGCTTCAAGATAATTATGCCCTCATGAAAAGAACTACCCCACTCACGATTTGGAGTTAGTAGCAGTTATCTTCGCTCTAAAGCTGTAGAAACACTATTTGTACGGAGAGCGTGTGGAGATCTTCACAGACCACAAGAGCTTGAAGTACATGTTTACATAGAAGGAGCTGAACATGAGGCAGAGGAGGTAGTTAGAATTGATGAAAGACTTCGATATCTTATTATAGTACCACCCAGGAAAGGCTAACGTAGTCGCCGATGCCTTGAGCGGGTATCCGATGGCTATGTACTTGACAACAGATAGACATTTATTGGCCGATCTTGAGACGTTGGAAATTAAAGTGCTAGTTTCAGGTGTTGAGATTCAGATATGGGGATTGCACATACAATCAGAGCTGATGGATAGAATTAGAGCTATGCAGTATGATGATGAGACTCTGAGGAGTATCAGGGCACAATTTCGGACAGGATTGGCAGACGACTTCACTATTACGGATGATGGATCTTTACGACATGGCACGAGGATGTGTGTACCAAGTGAAGAGCTGCGCAAAGAGGTTTTGCAAGAGGCACATCGCTCTCAGTACTCGATGCATCCCGGTGCCAATAAGATGTATCAAGATCTGAGGGAACACGTATGGTGGTCTGGTATAAAATACGAGGTAGCACGCTTTGTATCCCGATGTTTAGTATGCCAGCAGGTAAAAGCAGATCGACAGAGGCCAGGTAGATTGCTTCAACCTTTATCCATTCTAGAATGGAAGTGGAAGTACGTGACTATGGACTTCGTTTCAGGGCTTCCACGTTCTCCAGGAGGAAAGAACGCGATTTGGGTCATCGTGGATAGGTTGACCAAATTAGCCCACTTTTTACCATTCAAAGTGGGTACATCGACAGAGAAGTTAGCTGAGATATATGTACGGCAGATTGTCAGATTATATGGAGTTTCTGTAAGCATTGTCTCAGATCGGGATAGTCGTTTCACTTCCCATTTCTGGAGGAGTCTGTAGGCTAGCTTGGGCACTCAGCTCAAGTTCAGTACCGCGTATCATCCCCAAACAGATGGAAAATCTGAAAGGACTATTCAGAATCATGAAGATATGCTACGCACTTGCGTTTTGGATCTCGAAGATTCTTGGGGGTATCATCTACACCTAGTAGAATTTGCTTACAATAATAGCTACCAGGCCAGCATTGAGATATCACCATTCGAGGCTTTATATGGACGAAGGTGTCGTACACCGTTATCTTAGGATGATGTTGGAGAGAGAGCTTTGTTAGGACCAGAAATGGTCGTGGATGCAGCAGAAAAGGTTAAGCTTATCAGAGATAGACTGCGAGTGGCGCAGAACAGACAACGGCATTGGGTCGATAGCCACCATAGACCCCTAGAGTTTCAGGTATAGGTTTTATTATTCTGGTTTATGATTATTTTGTTTTAGATTGCGTGTTAAGACTGTTTGTTCTAGGTTGGCAATTTGGTATTTCTACGGATTTCTCCGACACGGGGCACGATTCATTTTGGTAGAGGCAGAAAGCTTAGTCCACGATACATCGGACCTTTCGGTATTCTTGCAAAGGTCGGTGCAGTGGCCTATAGACTGGACTTGTCGTCTGCTCTAGATGGAGTATATGACGTGTTTCACGTGTCACAGTTGAGACGGTATGTGGCAGATCCTAGTCACGTACTAGATCACTCGGAGATCGAGGTTGGACTAACTCTCAGCTATCCTGAACAGCCTGTGGAGATATTGGATCGTAGAGAGAAGGTACTGCGAAACCAGACTATTCCCTTGGTTCGTGTTGCATGGAGACATCACTCTCCAGGCGAGTCAACCTGGGAGAGAGAGGACGAAATGTGCGAGCAGTATCCGTATCTCTTCGAGACTTGAGGTATAATTTCTTGTTTGATTGTTTGTTCTTGTGCTAGTTTATATTAATTTTGAGAACAAAATTCTTTTAAGGAGAGTAGAATTGTCACTACCACATTCCAGAATAGGGGTATTTTCATCTTTTTATTTATTTAATTTAATGTGTTAATATTGCATGATATTTATTTATATTTAATTGCTGTAATTTTAATTGGTTGTTATACCTTACCGTTGCTTCGATATTTGGAGCACTACACTAGCTTTTGCCTTCCTACAAATTTTATACCCTTGTCCTAGACGTGCCAGCCTTCTATTTTGATCTTTGTGTAACTCATAATTATGTCTTCTTGTACTTTATTTTAGTCGTACAACATTCGTTGCAAACAATTGTATTTAATTCTAAATAAATCCAATTTTATATCCTTGTGCGTTCCAATCGAAATTGGAGACACAATCTCGACCCTTTTTGTGCAACCCAAATTATGATAATATTCTACTCTGAGTCTTCCACATCTATGACACTTGTGTCCCGCCTAATTTTAACCCCATGTACTTCTAATTAATTTTAGAACACCTATTATATTAATTTTAATTAAATTAATCTAAAGCCTCACTTTGTGTAATTTTTAAATTGTTTGGCACTTTTATGCAAAAGTGTATTGAGGTGTCCACACCCTATTGGACCAACACATGAAGAAACCCCATTGGACCAACACATGAAGAAACCCCATTTTTCTTTATGTGATTTTTCTCCATAATTTTTGGAGTGTGTAACACTCAACATCAATCCTCATTAAACCTTAGCCCTCCAAATATCTACATGTAAAAGCCAAAGCCCCTTTCCAAGGAGTGTTGACCAACCCAACTACCTAGGTCAACACCCAACCCATACTTTTATATATATATATATATATATATATATATATATATAACTTTTTCTATTTTTTTTATTCACCCTAATACCTAAACTATTCTTAGCCGTAACCCGACACCCTCTCATGTTCATCTTTATCACCCCTCCTCCCGCCGACCGGAGCACTTGTCGCTGAACTGCCAGCACCACCGCCTCTGTTCACCATCTCATCCATCACCTTCATCCCTGTCGACCCGACCGCCTGGATCCCGACCCGCCTGACATCACCGGACCCGACTCGCCTGAGATCCCGCCGCGGCCATCTATCATCCTGACCTCGCCGACCGCCTGCACCGAGCAATACCCCACTGTTTCCTTCCCTCATGATCGCCTGAACCATCTCCTCCCATCCCTTGATGACAGCAGCACCTCCCAAGCTCGACAAAACGCTGCCATCAGCGTTGAACCGCCGTTCTCTCCTCGACAGCACAGCTCCTCGACGACTGAATCCCTTGACGACTGAACACCGCCTGCACGCCATCATCTTCACCGAACTCGACAGCCTAGACCTCAACCCGACGCCACCCTCGTCGTGACTTCCCTCGACAGCCTGCTGAACTGATCCCCTCACGACTCGACGTCGAATACTCCCTCGTGCACGTGCACGCTGAGACCAAGGTACAAAATGTTTCTCTTATGATTTTGTTTGTGTGTGAATGATGTTAAGATTTAGGGTGTTGCTTCATGCAAATTTGTTAGATATTGATAGCTAGACGCCATGCAAATATACCCAACTCGTATGCGTATACGTACGCGAATGAGTATTATTTTCAAATTGGTATATATAGATATAGAAATATATAAGAATTTAAATGCTAATACTAGTTAGGAATATATATATTTATATATATACTGTATGACCATAGTTTAACTGTGGATTTTCTCGTATAATTTTATTGACCATGTGACCCTGAATATTATGAGTTGACTGCCTTATGTACACTGACGTACTGGCGAGACATATGTTAGTGATTGACTGTCTGATTATATACAGTATTTGAGGACGTGACACCCGTGCAGCTAGATGCACGCTTGACCCTACTAGTTGACCAGTGTTACCCTAGCGTAGTCTCTGAATTCAGTATATTTATGATTGTGTATGTTAGTGTATCGACTGATTCTGTATTATCATTAAATAATGTCTATAGGACTGTTGGATTATTCAGACAAGACCTCGGAAACAGGACATTGGTATTGCCAGCAGAGGACCACAGGCGAGTACATTCTCTGACAGTTTTCATTATGTTGATTATCTCTATGATTCTAGTTGTATAGCATACATGATTCTGACACTATGTATACACGAGTTGGCATCATCGAGACCGATCACGAGGAGTCGTGACTTGGAATCCATCGTGCTAGCTGAGGAAGGGGAGATAATAGTAGCTTATGTGATCATACCCAACTCTACATTGCATCATAGCTCACCCATACCTCACGTCAGTACAGCCTGACCATTATATGCCTCATAGCCTGTTACATATGATTAGCCTGACTATTTCTTACATCATAGCTATCCGGATGGTTAGCCTGACCTTACATGAATCATAGCTAATCATATGTAATAAGCCTGATCTGTCCCAAGTTGATCACATGATATGCTGATATTTCACACTCTTAGCTAGATAGTCTATACATGTATCTCTAATTTATTGATCTAGCATTTCTCTATGTTCTAGTTATTGTTTTAGCATTCACTTATATTCCAGTTCATTATTCTAGCATGCACTAGTAATTCTGTTCATGCTAGTTGTACCATTGATGATGACATATGCTCCAGTATATCTATTTCCAGTACTGGATTATCTCCAGTATTGCTTATTGTCAGTATTTATATCCATCTTGTATTTTTTTACACTGTATTATAGTTTTTGTCAATATACATGGAACTGCTATTAGTGCTTGTACTTTGCTCCAATCCTGACTGGATATTTTCTTCTAGAGGATCTTGAGGACTTCTGTCCTACACACTATGGACCAGGTATAGATGCAGACTACACACGAGAGATCTTAGAGGAGTCTATTCCATTATATGAGACACTACCTGCAGCTGTTTAGACAACATTTGTCTTATGCATTGAGATTTACTTTGAGGTTATTTTAGTTATGTTGAGACTCATGTTAAGTTTAAATTGAGACTCGTGGAGACTTATTATGTTGGACAGCTAGATTGTGGTTTATCTCTATTTTGAGACATGGTGTTTGACTATGTCATTCTTTCTTATCTTTTATCGTGCCATTTATATTCTTATAACTATTATGATTGAGTATACATTATGAGATATTGAGAGATGTTTATTTCATTGTACTCCTTATGGAGTTAATATCATTGACATGTTGTGAGTTATGTTTAGTATATTATTGAGACCTAGACAGCGTTCTACCGTCGATGCTGTGGCGTAGGCTGGACGTACCCACGCTCTCGTGCCCCTATATCGGGTGCGGGTTGTGACAGATAGTTAGTTGGAATGAGGCTAGGATCATTTGGTGGGGCGAGAATGCTCGATTCTCTCATCATACCTACTTGGTGTCGACATTGGTCACGGATAATCTGTTGCACACAGGGTTTGGTTTCCTCGAACGAGATATGCTCTGGGACACCGGGACCGTTCGGCAATAGAGGAGACAAATGGTAACGTGCCTTGGGCACGGTGTCGGTATTTTGATACGACCAGGCGGGCTATCCACTCAGCGCTGGATCGGGTAGAACTGTAGTTGATCAGTCCTTTATGTCTTGGCCAGTAACTTTATATAGATAAGAGTTGGTTGCTTTGGTTTGGTTTGTGCTTTTGGTGTAGGCAGCGTCCACCTTGCCTCGGCAAGAGTATGCATATCGATGATTAAATTAATAAGGCTTGGATTATGGCTTGGATTGTGGCTTGGTTTGAGGATGGATATTGAGGCTTGGATTGTGGTTCGATAGGTTCACGAGTTGCTTGGGTTTCAGTAGGACGGTTTGCATGCTAGTTTTCTTTTGAGTTGAATATATCTACTTGTATATTTTGCTTGAGTTCAATGCTTACATGTTTAACCTGCTTTACAGTTTTCCTTAACATGGCATACCTCTGCCATGAAAAGAATCTAGGATTCAAGTAGAAAGATCACTATATAACTGTTTGCATTCACTTTTCTACTTAGTGTCAGTTTAGGCGAGTGGGTTATCCCGCTCACCAGTACGGCTGTGTGCTAACCCATATTTGTGGGTATTATTTTAGGTACGCAGGTGTAGTGGCGCTGCTTGGATATACGGAACATGATGTATGAACGGTAAGTACCTTTGTGGGCAAAAGAAAGAGCAAGAGTGTCGCATCGCTTTTGTGGTATTCTTCTTTGTGAAAATTTTATTTGGACCCTATCGAGAGCTTCACAGCATATACTCTGATGTGTGCTTGGCACACAATGTTTGACTTTTGCTGCAACTTAGTCTTTTCGATGATAACTTCGATATTTGACAACATCGTCTTGTGCGAGCGCAACTCCAAGCTCGAACGACATCACGTCCCGATGAGAACAATTGTCCTGCGGGAGCGCGGCAATATGGTGATTCACATTCAACGGGGATGATTGAGCTTGCGGGAGATTGGGCATGACAAATTGGTATCAGAGCGCCCGATTTATTTCCTCAGACTTTGTCCTTCGCTTTATCACAAACTCTAAATAGCTTTCGCATGTCGTTTGACTCTTGGCTCTACTCAGTGCCGCATTGGATGTTTCATGCAATAAGTCTATATATTTGTTGGTTGTGGGTATATATTATTTTTTGTTGCTTTTGTTGGTTTTTGGTAGATCATATAGCATCGTTTGGCATTGTTGCATTCGTGCAGCAAGTTGTGTGGCATTGTTGCATTTGTGTAGCAAGTTAAGAGGTATCGTTGCGTTAGTTTAGCTTATCGTTCAGGAGATTCTGGTTGCATCAGTGGATCAGTTGGTTGGCAGACGAGATTTATTGTAAGTAGAAGCATCGGATGAGAATGGATCATTGCACGAGTTGCTTATATAGCATATGTGTTAGATGGAGTTTGAATTTTGGCTGGGTATATCACATAGAACATTGGCTGAGCAGGTTTGAGTTGGCTTGGGGATATCAGGATAGTGTTGCATGAGTTGCTCGTACAGCAAATGTGAGAAACAGTTGGGTATTGGGTTGGATTACTTGGAAGAGATCGTTGCACGGGTTGCTCGTATAGCGAAAGTATCGAACGATTTGAGAAATATTTGAAAGTATTGAGAATGATACATGGCACAAGTTGCATAGCAAGATTGATAAAAGAGTTAGATGGTTCACGTGTTGGCTGAGTTTAGTGTCAGACTTGAGTTGGGGATGGCAGGATCACGCATAAGGGATAGTTTAAACGGATCTTGGATCAGTGCAAGGAAGGGTGACATAAGGAGTGACTTGATTTTGAGTGGTATATGGTATATCACATAGTTAAGTGGCATTAGAATATTTTGGATAAAGATTAATGGAATTGCCTCAATGGACACGGGTAACAGGAATGTAACTTAGTTGGTGCACATCGGCTGAGTTAAGAAATGGAACATGGAGCAAGCGAATATTGTGTTACGATCAACAGGATCACCCCGGAATAGTCGATTTGGTATAGACATTCATCGACGCAGAGTAAGCGCGAGAGTGACTCTATTTTTAAGTGGTATATGGTGCAATAGAATTTGACTCAAGTATTCTTCGATATATTAGATTTGAGAAATCAAGAACGAACTTGTGCAAATAGAAGTATCATTGAACTTGAGTGATGGACGAGAATGGTATAAGTAATAAAATGAGTGTTTGGAATTTGAAGGATTGATGAGGACCAAGTATTAGAAATAAGTAGAAATCGATCAGATGAAAAGCTAAATATCAGAGTTCGCTTGTACGATTTAAAAGTTCGATAAAGCATTCATGGATACAAAGAGAGAGTTGAGCATGAGGAGTGAACAGTTGGGATACGCTTGAGCGAGCGATGGGTGAATCGAAGGATAGTGAGTACGGACTACAAATTTTGGCAATACATTAGAGCTGTTGATTGAGTAATGAAACACGATCTGGTTTGGAGGGGCAATGCGATAGATTCCTATGGCTTTAAGGATTTTGGATATTGGCGCTCGAGAAGTTGGACTCATGGTTTAGCGGAAGTTAAATTTGGCGAAATAGTGCAACAATGGTAGACGGATTCTCTGAAAGACATAAATAGGCATGAGGCAAGTCAAGTTGATGTTAAGTCATATTGGAAGTTAACACGTGCAGTACTGAGACGGATTGAGGCAACAAGTAAAGGCAATATGAATTTGAGATTTATGTTGGAACTGATGCATGAGTTATTGAGAGTATGTGGACTAATAAAAAAATAGAGAAATTAAGACGGGCTAAGGAATGGAACGAGAGCAAAGATTATGGCGGATGGACTTTTGAAGATAGCTAAACGAGATAGCAACGTTAAAGCAAATTATTATACTGCTCGAGCAGGTTGGACGTGTACTGTAAAACATGGCAAACGTATAAGAATCGGATCAAGTCTATGGTTTCGGGAATCATTGCAAGTAGTAGTGCGAGAAGTCGAACATGACAGTTCAGAAATTTTGATGAATTCAGGGCATAACAACGAATTGATGGGATTCGATTTTAGTGAGTGCAGTTCTCGAATTATGGCTTAGATAGATAGTGAGACTCTAGGTGGTTAAGGGGCGTTTGGTTGACAAATTCGTCACAGGTAGTGCATAAAGTTCTCGGAGTCAGAAGGTTGTTCGGATGGAATAGTTGGATTATGGCTCAGATTTGCAGAGGATATATAGCATGGTTCGTTATAACTGTCCATCGTGATGACTTACAATTATGGTTTCGGGATAGCTGACCCTAGCGACTTAACAGCCAGATCATAGATGAATATTGTAGGCCCAAAGAACGAACCTTGCGATGGCACATTTAGAAATGTGTCAAAGGTGGATGTGAGTAGTATATATTAGAGATTGGCCTCAGTGACTGAGTGTTGGATTTGAGAGATCCTTGGGATAGCCTTCAGCTGAAGATGCAGCCGGAAGATCGAAGCGATGGTGGAAATGGCCTAAGTCAACTGATGAGATTCGTAGTCGCAGATTTTTGAAGATAGCATCGCCTCTGACTCGTCGTGCCCCCGGAAAGGAATATCATTCATATGAATTAACGATTATGAAACTATCTTATGAAGTTAAAGCAACGGCTCATTCAGATCAAATCCTTACAATACTGGAAGGGACAGATGTGCCTCAGATCTACAAGATGCATCAGAACTTAGTCTGGGATGCATGCTCTTACAGAAGACGAAGGTGATATCCTGTGCTTTGAGGTAGTAAAAGCAGCACGAAGAACTATTTTATGTGCAACCTAGGAATTATGGCGAGTGTGTCCACGTTGAAATTGTGGCGACACTATCCCTTTAGCGTGGCAGCAAAATTTTCGTAGATCACATGAACCTTAGTATAAATGTTCATCCAATGAGGTATTAAGATTGAGGAAGAGGTGTTAGGCTGAGCTGATCTAATAGCATAGTTTGATATATGGTTAAGACGCCTAGCTGGGGTAGTATCAATTATGATGATCGTTCGGAGCATGAGGTAATATTTGGAGACGATGCTTGCAAAACATTGTGCGATTGGAGTCATGCTTGAGTTTGTTTAGATGAGTTTGGTTAGTTGAGTTTGCACGGTGCATTACACTGAGTCGGATTGAATGAGGCGATAGCTGGTTATATTTTAATTTGTTGGATTTGGGAACAAGTATTGATTGAGTTAGTTTCATGTGCAGATCGCAAGCAGAGTTCGATGGAAATCAGGTATTCGTTTAGAGCAGTATTGGGATAGCTAGATTGGAGCGATAATGTCGTCTTCCTTAGTCCGATCATTCGGATGATTTGGAGAGCACGGCCTGCTCGCACGATCATAAAAATTGAGTAGATCGTACTTTGCATCGGACCACGATTTTAAGGGAACGGCCATACCGGCAAGGCAGGGTGCTTAACAAAATCAGACTCTGTGAGTGGGCTCTGTCCCTTCTCCTCTACTCCTACATGCCTAATAATATGGAACACATGTAATGGCTTGAACACTTGGACTGAAACTTAGAAATTACTATACTGTGGCGTGCATAGAGTGTGCGTCATTCGGTTGGATATGATTTATGGCTTGAGTTGGTTTTGCGTTAGGCAGTTGAAGCTTGAGTGGATCATCTTGGTTGGAACATCGAGGCACTTTAGATGGGCAAGGGAGCATGCATCCGTGCATGAGTATCAGTTGGATGCTTTGTCAAACAAAGCGTGCAGTTATGATTCAAAACTGGACAGCTGCATTGGTGAGAACATTTTGCCATTGTTGGGGCATTGCGCCACAGAGTTTTCTGAGCGAGGGGTGTTGCACCAATTGGAGCATTGTGTCGAAGCGGCATAGTGCCTATGGGGATAACTTGAGATAGTGCCTTGGGATATAAGTTGGAGAATGGTTATGGATAGTTGGTTGAAATGAGACTATAATCATTTAGTGGGGCAAGAATGCTCGATTCTCTCGTCATACCTACTTGGTGTATACATTAGTCACGGAGAACCTGTTGCACATAGGATTTGGTTTCCTCGAACGGGATATGCTCCGGGGCACTGGGACCGTTCGGCCATAGAGGAGACAAATGGTAACGTACCTTGGGCGTGGTGCCGGTAGCTTGATACAACCAGGCGGGTTAACTACTCAGCGCTGGATCGGATAAAACTGTAGTTGATTAGTCCTTTATTGGTTGGCCATTAACTTCATATATATAAGAGTTAGTTTTCTTTGGTTTGGTTTGGTTTGTGCTTTCCGTGTAGGCGGCGGCCACCTTGCCTTGGCAAAAGTATGCATATCGATGATTGGATTAATAAGGCTTGAATTATGGCTTGGTTTGAGGATGGATATTGAGGCTTGGATTGTGGTTCGATAGGTTCACGTGTTGCTTGGGTTTCAGTAGGACGGTTTGCATGCTAGTTTTCTTTTGAGTTGGATATATCTTCTCGTATATTTTGCTTGAGTTGAATGCTTGCATGTTTAACCTGCTTTACAGTTTTCCTTAACATGTCATACCTCTGCCATAAAAAGAATCTAGGATTCAAGTGAAAAAATCACCCTATAACTGTTTGTATTCACTTTTCTACTTAGTGTCGATTTAGACGAATGGGTTACCTCCACTCACCAGTACGGCTGTGTACTGACCCACGTTTGTGGGCATTATTTCAGGTACGCAGGTGTAGTGGCGCTGCTTGGATATTGTCACGCCCCAGTCTCAAAACACATAGGACCAGGAATATGCGATACGCCAGCTACACATTCGACCTGACTATGGTCCGACTCGAATACGTATAAGCTATAATAAAAATGGTATCACTATCAGAATAATCCAGTAAATATAAACATCTATCTCTCACAAGAAAGAGCTGCATGTGCTAAAGTCGGTCGTCCAATAACACACAAAACTCGAATAGGCTCGAGAAGAAATATGAGTCTAAAAAAACTAGGCTACAACAGTAGATAAATAAATAATAAAAAGTAACTATAATACTGGTAGAAATGATCTGAGTACCCGATACCAATGCTTGCAAGACAAGCAACTCCATCAGCAACTCCAAATGCTCCGTAATCGTCTATGCTATAAAACTGGCAGGGGACCAGATCCTTAGAGGGACGTAGCAAGGTACAAAAATACAGCATGCCAAGTATAACAGAAAGTACAAGTGCAACAACGGTGTAATCTAGCATATCCTTCTAAGTGAGACACAGTTTGAAGACAATGTTCGACGCGTGGGCTGTCCAAAATAAAATCGTAGCTCCGAACACAGAAACACATGGGGCGTACCGTAGCTCTGAGCACAGAGTCACACGGGTGATACTACTACTCTGGATACAAGAACACTATATCATCAGGACATATACATATATAAGCACGTGCAGAGGATCCCAAACGTCTAGTAACTGTCTTCCCTATCCCAAGCGATCAACGAAGGTGCGCTGATCCTGAACCTCTATCTAGCAGTCTCGTCATACTGGAGTAACTATCAATCAACGCGACCCTTAGGTCATCCCAGTCTCCGGTCATGATGTCAGTATCAGGATACAGGAAATCTAGCACGATAACAGTGTATAGACGTGTCCTAGGGTTATGATATACATAGGTACGTACATCAAGGTGTTGCAAACATCTATCACTCGTTACCAGACGTTACCGACGAACGTCTGCACCCGGTTTTGACCCGAACGCGAAGTAACGATTCTAATCAAACACTCGTATAATGCATATAATAAATCAATAAATATCTGGTAACTAAAATACAGGGTGGCAAGGTACACTTGCCTGCGTCCGGCTGCTGATGACGGAGATCCGGTACGACGTCCAAGTCCGCAGGTCCCGTAGTACCTAGAGACGAGATACAAACTCAATCAATAAACTATCATGTGGCAAACAGGAATGTGACACACGTCTAAATATATGCTCAAACTCAGCTACAACTCACAGGGATACGACGCTAGAGGGTTGACCAAGGTTGACTAATGGTACGTTACATCAAATTAAATTAATCATCTGTACAATATCATCAAACTTAACCTCAATCTTACTGTATTCATCACAATATTCAGTTAATCAAACCCTGATCAAATCCTCAGACATATACAATCTTTCTCATTTCTCAATCAAACTACTATGTAATTATGTTCATCATTTTTCATCAAACGTCAATGAATGGCTATTGGTTCAATAATACACACTACTACTCCACAATAATCACCTGCTTCTCAATTTCCATCAGTATTTCCTCATTAAAATATTAGCTCTTAATATTAATCATTGCTTTGATATCACAACATCAATTCATAACCAATTAAACTGCTCAACATCAATAATAATATGCATAAATTAAATGAAATACCCTAACATCGTAATGTATCCAAATAGCCTAAATATCCACTTAGCGTTTAACCACCACTTGTATATATTTTATGACATCCAACCATAAATATCCATGCTTTCCAAAACCATAAAACTCATGTCAACTTCTTAAACCCTAACTCAATGCATAAACATAAACCCTAATTATGTACCTTGTATTTTACCACCAATGTATATAATTCATAACATTTACATATAACCAAACCCTAAACTCACATCATTAAACCACTACCAGGAGAAGGGAAGAGGTTACCTTGGCGTCACGGTGGTGGCCGCCTCTGGCCGGAGTAGGCTGAGGTGGTGGAGTCGAGGTGGTGAGGGTGGTGTAGTATCGTGCAGAGGTCAGGGAGGAGCTCGGCCAGAGTTAGTAATGATGAAGACGATGGTGGTGGTGGGACTATCGGTGGGTTGTCGATGCTGGCACGCCAGAGAAGAGGTGGTCGGTCGAGTCATAGCGGGTGGCGGCGTTGGTGTGTGGAGGTGGTGGTAATGGCGGATATGGTGGTGGCGTTAGTATACGGTGGTGGTGCTGGCAACCGCCGGAGAGGGAGGTGGCGAGCAGGTGGTGAGGAGAGGTGGTACTGGCAGGAGGGGTTGGCCGCTGGAGCAGATGCGGGGTGGCTCGGTTGATTGTCGACTGCAGTAGCAGCAATTTCGGTAGGGAGCCGAGCGATCGAGAAGGTGGTGGAGTGGTCGGGGCTCGCCGGAGGAGTGGTGGTTGATGAACGTGGAGGTGATGTCGGATGGAGACAGCGGCGGTATCGGCTGGAGATGGAGACCGGAGCGGGTGAGGGCCGGTCGGAGTTGGCTAGGCTTGGCCGGGGTTGGCTTGGCTTGGCCGGAGTTGGCTTCTCAAGGAAGAAGAAGAAGAAGAAGAAGAAGAAGAAGAAGAAAGGAAGAAGAAAAGTATTTGGTTGAAATTTTTTGAGGAGGGAGGAGAGAGAGGGGGGTGGGGTTTCCGAAGTTTGGGGATTAGGGCCTGCTTGGGAAAGAGTGTGGGAAGAGACTTTTTTTAGGGAGTTGTGTGAGGGTTGTGTGGTGTGGATGAGCCCCACTTTGAATGGATGATGAGGATTTCCTATAGAGAAAATTGTGTTCACCAATGGAGAGGGAGTGGGGATGGGCTTGACCGGTCAAAGAAGAGGGGGCTTGTTCATTTGGTCTTGACCAATGAGGTTATGACACCTATTTCAATAATTGCAACTAAGCCCCTTAAATTTGGGTATTTGCACAAACACATAAAATGATGCAAAATTTGTGGGAGAAATGGTGTTTGGTATTTTGTAGGGTGAGGGGGTATTGTGTAATTTGCAGGGGCATAATTAAAGGGACATTGGAATTAAATTAGGATTAAAATAGGATTAGTCAAAGTTAGTATCCCTAATTTAATTAGAATAAAAAATGTTATGTGCTCTTAAATTAAATGGGGGCACATGGGATCTCAATCGGGATTGACACAAAGATCATGAATGGTGTAGGCTTGGTGTCACTCTTGGACCTTTTAATTGGTCCGGCTCAACGGGTTGAGTTGGTGTCTCAAAATTGATGGCAACGACACAGGTGCGCGACACGTGAATAAATAAGGAATTTTGGATACGGGAAGTTGTACAATTAATTTAGGGCACAAGGGATTTAATTTTGAGGGACGGGAAGGTCCAATGCCTAAATTAGCGTGTCAAGTCTAGAAGGCAACAACTTGTTGGAATTTATGGGCTGATGTTGGGCTCCGAATATTTCAACAACGGTAGAACGCACCAAGGGTTTAATTAAATAATCAGGCATATGTAACCTTACTTCTAAACCTCAATCATCTGCTGCTAAACCAAAATTTTTTAACCCATACCAGACTATCTATAGAAATAAATGAGGAGGTTTACATCCTTCCCAACTTAGAAAAATTTTGTCCCTGAAATTAAAAGTAAAGCACGATAATAGCTACGAGAATTTAAAGGAAAATTGGTAATCAAATGCGGTACGTAAATTCGTACGTTGGTCCTCAAATAAATACGAGAAACACTATCTAATAGAATTTTCGTACTCCCAGGTAGACTCGCCTGGCGAATGATGCTTCCATGCAACTTTGACCAGTCGAATAGTCTGACCTCTCAAAGTCTTCTCACTGTGATCGAGTATCTCCACTGGCTGCTCTACGTAAGATAAACTGGGCCCGACTGTAATCTCCGAATGATCAAGCACGTGGCTAGGGTCTGTCACATATCTCCTCAACTACGATACGTGAAATACGTCATGCACTCCTTCTAATGATGGAGGCAATGCAATACGATAAGCTACTTCGCCAACTCGTTCCAAGATGTCAAAAGGTCCGATGTACCTCGGACTCAGCTTGTCTCTGCCTCCGAATCTGATGGTACCATGAGTAGGCGATATCTTTAAAAATATATAGTCACCTTCCCTGAACTCCAAAGGTCTGCGGTGCGCATCTGCCCAATGTTTCTGTCTGTCCTGTGCTGCACGTAGGTGGTTCTGAATCTGCTTGACGTTCTCCACTGTCTTTGTCACCAGCTTTGGACCAAGTATCTGACTTTCTCCCACGTCACTCCAATATACCGGTGACCTACACTTCCTGCCGTACAGTACCTCATAAGTTGCCATCTGTATGCTAGCCTGGTAGGTGTTATTGTAAGAGAATTCCACCAAGTGTAGATGGTCCTCCCAAGATCCTCCAAAGTCGATCATGCACGCTCTTAACATATCCTCTACTATCTGTATCGTGCGCTCTGACTGGCCATCAGTCTGTGGATGATATGCAGTGCTGAACTTGAGACGAGTTCCTAGACTCTCCTGCATACTCCACCAAAAATATGACGTGAATCTGGAATCACGATCCGATACAATGCTGACAGGCACTCCATGTAGTCGTACTATCTGTCTCATATACATGTCAGCTAATATTTTCGTGGATTGCCCAACTCTGAAGGGCAAGAAATATGCAGACTTGGTGAGTCTGTCTACGACAACCCAAACTGCATCCTTTCCGCTAGGGCACCACGGGAATCCTGTGACGAAGTCCTTGGTAATGTGTTCCCACTTCCACTCGGAAATGGGAAGCGGCTGCAATAGTCCTACAGTCCTCTGATGTTCAGTCTTGACTTGTTGACAAACCAAATATCTTGTCACAAATCTTGCAATCTCTCTCTTCATCCCATGCCACAAGTAATATTGTCTCAAATCTCGGTACATCTTTGTACCCCCGGGGTGAATAGAATAAATCGAGCTATGAGCCTCGGTCATCAACTCCTGGCATAGCTCGCCACTCGGAACGTATAGGCGATCTCCATACCTTAATGTTCCGTCTTTATGAATCCTGAGTCCCGTCTGCATGTCGGCCTCTATCCTCTCTCGCAGTCGTCAAAATCTGGCATCTGGAGGCAGGGCTTCCTTAATTCTCTCAATCAATGTAGACTGAATCTCGAGACTGGCCATCTGTCCATCCATGCCTGGCAATACAATCTCTATCCCAAGCTCCTGGAGATCCTCTAGCAATTGTCGCTGAGTCGTCAAAAAGTATGCCATAGGCTTCCTGCTTAAGGCATCTGCTACTACATTTGCCTTGCCAGGGTGGTACTGCAACTCTATATCATAATCTGTCATCAACTCTAGCCAGCACCTCTGTCTCATGTTGAGCTCCTTCTGCATGTAGACATAATTCAGACTTTTGTGATCTGTGTAAATCTCAACACGCTCACCATAAAGGTAGTGTCACCATAGCTTTAGTGCAAATATCACTGCAGCTAGCTCTAGATCGTGCGTCAGATAGTTCTTCCCATGAACTCTCAGCTGTCTCGATGCATAGGCTATTACTTTACCGTGTTGCATCAGTACACATCCTAATCCGCTCCCAGACGCATCACTGTACACTACAAATCCTCCTGATCCTGAAGGGAGTGTCAAAATCGGTGTTGATGTCAAACGCTTCTTCAGCTCATCGAAAGCCATCTGACACTCGTCGGTCCAGATAAACTCCTCGCCTTTACACGTCAGTCACGTCATAGGCGCAGTGATCCTCGAGAAATTTTCTACGAACCTCCGATAATATCCGACAAGTCCGAGAAAATTCCTAATCTCTGTAACTAATGTAGAGGTTGGCCATGTCTCAACTGCAGCTATCTTCTCCGGGTCAACTGATAGTCCATCTCCGATGATTATGTGTCCCAGGAATGGTACTCTATCCAAGAATAACTCACATTTGCTGAGCTTGGTGTACAGCCTCTCCTGCCTCAGCGTCTCCAACACAATCCTGAGATGTCTCTCGTGCTCCTCCTGGCTCTTGGAATATACTAAGATATCGTCGATGAATACCACCATGAACTTATCTAAGTACTGGTGGAAAATATTGTTCATCAGGCTCATAAATACTGCTGGCACGTTGGTTAAACCAAACGGCATGACTAAAAACTCATAGTATCTATACTTCATCCGAAAAGCCATCTTCGAAATGTTCTCTTTCCGTACCTTGATCTGATGATATCCTGATCTGAGATCGATCTTCAAGAATACATATGCGCCACTTAGCTGATTCAAATAAATCATCGATGTACGACATAGGGTACTTATTCTTTATCGTTATAGCACTTAATGCACTGTAATTGATACGCAAATGTATCGTCCCATCCTTCTTCGATACAATAAGATGGGTACTCCCCATTGAGAAACACTAGCCCAACGGAAATTCTTGTCTAAGAGATCCTCTACTATGGACCTTCAACTCAACCAACTCTATCGGTGCTAGTCTGAAGATGGAAAAATAACTGGCTCGGCTCTTGGAGTCAACTCTATAGCGAACTCTATCTCTCTGTCAGGTGGCAGGCCTAGAAGATTCTCTAGAAACACATCCTCAAACTCGATATAATGCGAGGGTACACTGGTTCACCCTTTGCAATGTGTGTCGCTAAGGTAGGACACCATGCTCTCGGGCTCCCTGAAGAAACTCAACTCAGGGTAACCTAGTGGTCTAAAAATAATGCAACCACATCGACAATCTAGCATCGCGTGCTATTGGCTCAATCAACTCATGCTAGGACGATGTCAACGTCTACACATAACCTCATAATAAATTCTCCTGTTCTATTTACAACACTAATTCTCCAAAAAAAAAATGTTCCTTATCGAATGTATAATTTCTCTTTTTTTCAAAAATTTTCCTAAAATTTTATTCCTCAAATTTCTTCTTCCCGTTATTTATTGCTCCGAGTCACACAGTACAATTATAATAATGGTATCACCCAAGCACATACTAGAATTTCTGGTATCAGATCATCATCTTCCAGGTGAGATCCTAAAATTTTATCTCCTCTAGTCCATAATATCATTCCTGGTATCGCTATCATATATAACAACTAATTCCTAGCATCGAGCTATGCACTTCCATAAATTATTTTAGGTCATGATCAATAATCTTTCCAGCTCCCAGTACTTCCAAGATCACTGCTATCTCAAGTACGGATAGGGTACTACTGGGTCCAATTCTCTTACTAGCCTTCCACGCTAGATCTAGAATCTAAAAAGAACCTATCAATCTATCCTACTAAGGGTAACAATCTTCTCAGAGAATATTATACAAATTTTGTCTTCTGTCGTCTGGACTACGATCTTCTTCTGGAGGGAATCATCAGGCACAATCATTCGTCTGCCCGAATAATAGCAGATGAGAAACAATGATAACGATATTGACAAAAATTGAACGAATACAAATTGGAAGTCCAAGGGCGATAATCATATACAAAGTGAGTTTTTTAAAATTGATTATGGATTGAGATCCTATACATCAGTAAATCATAATATCTATTCCTAATTTGCAGGCTCACTTAGCACAGTCAGGTGACCAAGACAATTTAAATCAGACCTGCATAGGCCACCACAAAAACCTGTCATGCCCCAGTCCCAAAACATATAGGACCAGGAATACGCGATACGCCAGCTACGCATTCGACCAGACTATGGTCTGACTCGAATACGTATAATCTGTAATAAAAATGGTATCACTATCTGAATAATCCAGTAAATATAAATATCTATGTCTCAATCCACAATGATCAGAAATATACAAGAAAGAGCTGCATGTGCTAAAGTCGGCCGTCCAATAACACACAATACTCGAATAGGCTCGAGAAGAAATATGAGTCTAAAAAAACTAGGCTACAACAGCAGATGAATAAATAATATAAAGTAACTATAATGCTGGTAGAAATGATATGAGTACCTGGTACCAATGCTTGCAAGACAAGCAACTCCACCAGCAACTCCAAATGCTCCGTAATCGTCTATGCTGCAAAACTGGCAGGGGACCAGGTCCTCAGAGGGACGTAGCAAGGTACAAAAATACAACATGCCAAGTATAACAGAAAGTACAAGTGCAACGACGGTGTAATCTAGCATATCCTCCTAAGTGAGACACAGTTTGAAGATAATGTTCGACGCGTGGGCTGTCCAAAATAGAACCATAGCTCCGAACACAGAGACATACGGGACGTACCGTAGCTCCGAACATAGAGTCACACGGGTGATACTACTACTTCGGATACAGGAACACTACATCATCAGGACATATACATATATAAGCGCGTGCAGAGAAGCCCAAACATCTAGTAACTATCTTTTCTATCCCAAGCGGTCAATGATGGTGCACTGATCCTGAATCTCTATCTAGCAGTCTCATCATACTGGAGTAACTATCAATCAACGCGACCCTTAGGTCGTCCCAGTCTCCGGTCATGATGTCAGTATCAGGATACAGAAAATCTGGCACGATAATAGTGTATGGATGTGTCCTAGGGTTATGATATACATAGGTACGTACATCAAGGTATTGCGAACATCTATCACTCGTTACCAGACGTTTCCGACGAACGTCTGCACCCGATTTTGACCCGGACGTGGAGTAACTATTCTAATCAAACACTCGCACAATGCATATAATAAATCAATAAATATCTGGTAACTAAAATACAGGGTGGCAAGGTACACTTGCCTGCGTCCGGCTGTTGATGACGGGTATCTGGTACGATGTCCAAGCCCGCAGGTCTCGTAGTACCTAGAGACGAGATACAAACTTAATTAATAAACTATCATGTGGCAAACAGGGATATGACACACGTCTAAATATATGCTCAGACTCAGCTACAACTCACAGGGACACGACGCTAGAGGGTTGACCAAGGTTGACTAATGGTATGTTACATTAAATTAAATTAATCATCAGTACAATATCATCAAACCCAACCTCAATATTACTGTATTCATCACAATATTCAGTTAATCAAACCCTGATCAAATCCTCAGACATATACAATCTTTCCCATTTCTCAATCAAACTACTACATAATTATGTTCATCATTTTTCATCAAACGTCAATGAATGGCTATTGGTTCAATAATACACACTACTACTCCACAACAATCACCTGCTCCTCAATTTCTATCAGTGTTTCCTTATTAAAATATTAGCTCTTAATATTAATCATTTCTTTGATATCACAACGTCAATTCACAACCAATTAAACTGCTCAACATCAATAATAATATGCATAAATTAAATGAAATACCCTAACATCGTAATGTATCCAAATAGCCTAAATATCCACTTAGCGTTTAACCACCACTTGTATATATTTTACGACATCCAACCATAAATATCTATGCTTTCCAAAACCATAAAACTCATGTCAACTTCTTAAACCCTAACTCAATGCATAAACATAAACCCTAATTATTTACCTTGTATTTTACCACCAATGTATATAATTCATAACATTTACATATAACCAAACCCTAAACTCACATCATTAAACCACTACCAGGAGAAGGGAAGAGGTTACCTTGGCGTCGCGGTGGTGGCCGCCTTTGGCCGGAGTAGGCTGAGGTGGTGGAGTCGAGGTGGTGAGGGTGGTGTAGTGTCGTAAAGAGGTTAGGGAGAAGCTCGGCCGGAGTTAGTGATGATGAAGACGATGGTGGTGGTAGGACTGTCGGTGGGTTGCCGACGCTGGCACGCCCGAGAAGAGGTGGTCGGTCGAGGCACAGCGAATGGTGGCGTTAGTGTATGGAGGTGGTGGTAATGGCGGATGTGGTGGTGGCGTTAGTGTGCGGTGGTGGTGCTGGCAGCCACCGGAGAGGGAGGTGGCGGGCAGGTGGTGAGGAGAGGTGGTGCTTGTGGGAGGGGTTGGCCGCGGGTGGCTCGGTTGATGGTCGACTGCAGTAGCAGCAATTTCTGGAGGGAGACGAGCGGTCGAGAAGGTGGTGGAGTGGTCGGGGCTCGCCGGAGGAGTGGTGGTTGATGAACGTGGAGGTGATGTCGGGTGGAGGCAGTGGCGGTATCAGCTGGAGATGGAGACCGGAGTGGGTGAGGGCCGGTCGGAGTTGGCTAGGCTTGGCCGGAGTTGGCTTCTCAAGGAAGAAGAAGAAGAAAGGAAGAAGAAGAAGAAGAAAAGTATTCGATTGAAATTTTGTGAGGAGGGAGGAGAGAGAGAGGGGGTGGGGTTTCCGAAGTTTGGGGATTAGGGCCTGCTTGGGAAAGAGTGTGGGAAGAGACTTTTTATAGGGATTTGTGTGAGGGTTGTGTGGTGTGGATGAGCCCCAATTTGAATGGATGGTGAGAATTTCCTATGGAGAAAATTGTGTTCACCAATAGAGAGGGAGTGGGGATGGGCTTGACCGGTCAAAGAAGAGGGGGCTTGTTCATTTGGTCTTGACCAATGAGGTTATGACACCTATTTCAATAATTGCAACTAAGCCCCTTAAATTTGGGTATTTGCACAAACACATGAAATAATGCAAAATTTATGGGAGAAATGGTGTTTGGTATTTTGTAGGGTGAGGGGGTGTTGTGTAATTTGCATGGGCTTAATTAAAGGGATATTGGAATTAAATTAGGAATAAAATAGGATTAGTCAAAGTTAGTATCCCCAATTTAATTAGAATAAAAAATGTTATGTGCTCTTAAATTAAATGGGGGAACATGGGATCTCAATCGGGATTGACACAAAGATCATGAATGGTGTAGGCTTGGTGTCAATCTTGGACCCTTTAATTGGTCCAGCTCAACGGGTTGAGTTGGTGTCTCAAAATTGATGGCAACGACACAGGTCCGCGACACGTGAATAAATAAGGGATTTTGGATACGGGAAGTTGTACAATTAATTTAGGGCACAAGGAATTTGATTTTGAGGGACGGGAAGGTCCAGCGCCTAAATTAGCGTGTCAAGTCTAGAAAGCAATAACTTGTTGGAATTTATGGGCTGATGTTGGACTCCGAATATTTCAACAATGGTAGGGCGCACCAAAGGTTTAATTAAATAATCAGGCATCTGCAACCTTACTTCTAAACCTCAATCATTTGCTGCTAAACCAAAATTTTCTAATCCATACCAGACTATCTATAGAAATAAATGAGGGGGTTTACAGATATACGGGACATGATGTATGAATGGTAAGTACCTTTGTGGGCAAGAGAAAGAGCAAGAGTGTTGCATCGCCTTTGTGGCATTTTTCTTTGTGGTAATTTTATTTGGACCCTATCGAGAGCTTCGCTGCGTATACTCTGATGAGTACTTGGCACACAATATTTGACTTTCGCTGTAACTTGATCATTTCGATGATAACTATGATGTTTGACAACATCGTCTTGTGCGAGTGCAACTCCAGGTTCGTACGGCATCATGTCCCGATGATAACGATTGTCCTGTGGGAGCGCTACAACGTGGTGATTCACGTTTAGCGGGGACGATTAAGCTTGGAGAGATCGGGGCGTGACAAGGCAGGCCCAATAATCAATCTAAATTTATTTTTTATGTCTTGAATAAGCCCAAGATTTATTTAGAACTAGGCCCAACAATATAAAAAAACTGTAAGAAAATCTTCAACTTAAAACATCATTTACTATATATTATGTCCCATTCTTATATATATATAAGTTTGAATTTCCTATTCAGTTTTTGAACAGCCCAACCACCTATTAACCATTTCTTTGATGGAATACTTGTGTCTTATCATGGGATCTGTGTAGAGTCGGATTGAGTTCAAATCAAATGAGTAGGTATTCTGCTAACTTTTAGTAGAGAGACAGCTTTTATGATAACATATATATGACCATTTCTTTTGTATATCAATTATTAAGGGACTATGAGCATGGCATTTGGCATGACATGAGCTCTAGAGTACAATAGAACTACTATTAAATCCACCATATTCCAACAATTCTTAACATAAAAGAGGGAAAAGACAGAAGGGAGGAAAGAAAGTCACATACAAAGGAACTCACTGGTATCCCAAAGAGTTTCATCGTTCATCACGATAATGAATGAGCCAAACTGTAGGAATTGAAGTGCTTTTCGTACTCAACCAGTTTACTCAACCGATCGATCGAGTAATCGTGTCGAGTTATCGATGAACCATCGAGAAACGGTTCAGGTCACGGTAGCTCGGCATTGGTCTAGAGACCTCGGCACTCACTGGAGGTCAGAGACGTACGCAACGTCGAGAATTTTGTTATCAATGAAAGACATCTTAGAGTCAATCGAGCAAACATATCACAGACACATAAAGCAAGAATTGATCAACTTGATTTGAATACCGATGATTAAACACCTGTTGATTAAAATAATAAATCATCTATGATTCCAAAGGATCGAAGGGATCACAAGAACTTACGAATCATAATACCTAGAAGACTCATCGATTGGAGAAGATTGGCTCCTGGAGTTCACCTAATTTGAACGTCGATTGTGTTCGCAACTACCGTGCTTGGCGGAGCTGCCGGCGTGCGAGACTGCATAGAGATCGGCACATCCTCACCATCGACCAGAGCTCATCGGAACCGGCTCGGAGAAGCTTACCGAAGACTTAACCAGGCCTCAAATCGAGCCTTCACTAGATCCGATGAGATTGAAACAATGTTTATTGCCTTGACAGAGATTAGAATATTTTAGAAATATATTGGAGAAGACAAGAAAATAGAGGAATGATCAAGTCAAGAGATATCACCTTACAAGATAAGAAGATCTGCCATGGCCGAAGCTTTAAGATTACCTCGAATTTGATCTATCATGCTTGGCCGCACTCGGTGAAAGAGAATCACCGAAGCACCTTGCCATGGCCGGAGATGAACGTCTTGCGTTAGTCGATACTCGCCGATGGAGTTACTCGGTGGAGAAGGAGATCTACTATGAGACCCGTCTCACTATTTCAGTATTATTATATTTTATCTTGTATATGTGTGTTATAGCTGTATAATTGCTTTTCTTATAATTTATAGATTTTTCTAGCTATTTTCATGTATTTTCTAGATTTGTGCTTGGTGAGTCTTCCTTACTACATACAGCCTTCATTTTCTCTCTCCTCCTCATTCTTCTTTCTTTCCTTCTCTTTCTTCATTTTCTTCTTCCTCTTTCCTCTCCTCTCCTTAGTCGAGAGCAGCCAGAGGCCGGCCTCCCCATTCCCTTTGGTGGTAGTAGTAGTAATAGCTTAGTAGTGGGTTTAGACAAGTATATCTTGCCAATGAGAAAGAACTTGCACTTTTAGCCACTCTTGTATTTTGTTAGTCTATATTTTGCTTTATGAACTGCTCTTCATGTTTATTTCTTGTTATTTTTTATTTTGTTGCCTTGGTTGGAGTAGATCTAAGTTTCAAGTTTGGATATTCTATGAGTTTACTTGGTTTTGATCTCTTAAAACTTGATGTTTTCAAAAACTAGTAGTTCCATGTTGATGAGACTTGATTTCATATAATTTTGAACTTTACTTTGCTGGATTCTGACTTGAAATAAAGATTTCATGGAGAAAATAATTTTCAGACTTGGAGTTTTTTCATAGCTAAAACTTGATGTTCTGGGACGAAGGAGTTCCATGTGGACTGCTTGGCATTCGGTCAGGACTTCTCGCTCCAAGTCAGCATGCGGCCATCTTGTTAGACGCATAACTGAATTTGCACATGCGCCACTTGGCCAAATGGATGGAATTTGAACGAATGAAAGTTCTCCAAGTTCAAAATATTTCATGCGGCCAAGTGTGTATATGGACAAGAAGAGCATGCGGCTGAAATCGTCCATGCGGCCCGGAGCTATGCATCCCTCTTTTTCGAACACATGACTCAGCACCGCCCTGGCACGACTTTCCATAATTTTATCTTTTTCTGACTTACTTTCTTGGCCAGTCACATCGATCACTTCTCTGACACAGCCGGTCACATCAGTCCCTTATCGGACTTTGCATTTATTATCTGTCACTCACCTTTTCCCGAGGAGTGGACTTTGCATCTTTTATACGGTCAGATGCTGCATACGACTAGCTCTTGCATGCGGCCAGTTTGTTGCATGCGGCCAGATTATCCCATGTGCCTATGATACTTGTAGTAGCTTAACTTCTTATGATTTATTCTCTTATGGTTTAACTGTTTCCATTGTTTAGCCTATTCTGTTTAATTGTTATGAATGCAAGCTTCTTTAAATTGCTTATAACCCGATTTGTGACAACCTACCACAACCTAAAATTCTGTGAACATGGATTATATTGAAATTGTTAATCTTGAACTCCCGACACCTGACCTGTACTGATATAACTGATAGTGGCTCGACGAAGCATACTCTTAACATGCTAGAATTGAACATGGATTGTATTCACACTGTTAATCTTAAACTCCTGTTACCAGATTTGTACTGATATTTTTGATAATAGCTCATCGTATCGAGTTAACCTGACATATACCGATATTCCTGATAGTGGTTCAACAAAGCTCGGTCCTAACATGATAGAATTTTCTGAACTAAAATGCTTGAACTGATAAGATAAATTTTCATGGTTGATTTTCTTGCTTATGTCCTGAATGTACTTGTGAAGCTATTGTCATGTCTTGTCATGCATCATGTCTAAGGCAAATTCTTGAGCACCACGGTCAGGAATTCTTAAATAACTTACCCAGGATAACAACTAGAATAATAAATTAGAAGCATCTAGAGAGATTTTTTTGTCTACATGTAATCACGGTGTACCAGTGACACATGATGGATTTGGAGCTCTCCGTCGTGAGGGGCGCACTTCCAACGCGTCGACGAGTGATACATTTACCTGTAAATTACTATACCTGATATAATCTATTTTATGTATCCTTACTCCTGGATAACCCGGATAGTCTTTAAAGCATGTGTCTGTATGAAATCTCAAACTGTATGTGTTAGTAACTAGGACTGTGATAACCCTAGTTAGCTAATGATAGCAAGACATTGGACATGATTGCTTGATTTCCAGTCTAGTCTAGTCCTGTCATAATTTATTTAACAACTGATCCAAAAATTATAAATTGAGTACTAATTTCAGATATTCTTGTTTAAATACTTCAGAACTGTTTAACTGTTATTTTAACTGTTGTACTTATTTAACAGTTCTTTGTGCTATTTCTTACTGATTTGTTTGTATGCTGGTTTTAGTTTCTAAGTTGGCTCCCTTGTGGTACTTTCTATTTTGGGGTCTGACCACACTGGTTTTATATGGCCAGATTTCGGAGAAGGACTACAAGATCTCCCGTACTCCCCGCCTCAAGATGGTGAATATCAGGAGCACCCGAGGACATAAGTAGATTTCTTCTCCATCACCTACCTGATCTTGTACTTATACTTTTGAGGTATTTAGCCACCGAGCACGTGTTTAGCTCATATTTTGGAACATGATATCTTGCATGCGGGCCTACATGTAAAGCATATTCTAGACTATAGCTAGAGCTAATCATGTAATTTTGTACTCTTGTTAGTTCCTTATTTTGTAACTAGCTTCATGATCATCTGTGTACGTATAGTTTGGGATGCCTTACTATTATATGTTTGGTGATCATACATCTTGTAACTTGTTGCTTGCTTGAGATTGAGACACCGAGGACCCTTGACCCAGAAATGACTGTTGGGTTGTAGAGTAAACCCTCATATATCTAAACAACTGTGACCGTATCTCGGAGTATTAAGTAATCTGGTGTACATAGCTGGCTTTGTCCACATCCGCTCTCCAATATTCTGGTTCTAGGGCGTGACATCCACCGACTGCCATGGTTATACTCGAGAAATTGTTGGCGGGATAAGAAGAGTGGTTTCTCTCAGTTGAATGATAAATTTTGATATAGGCTCTGAGGGCTAGGCTGAATTTATGGGTGGGATTTGTTGGGGAATGAAAATCAATAGAAAAATAGTATTTATAGAGTGGAGAAGCTTGGGCCCCAAGTTTGTTAGTTAGGGTTGTTACAAGTTAGTTGGGTTAGTTACAACTTAGTTAATGTAGTTTAATTAGTTAGGGGAAACTTTCTATAAATCTTTAATATGCACATGCCTAATTGAAAATATCTTCTTAGTTTTTGATTAATTACCAAATTGCCCTTTTTAATTTCCTTTTTGTATAATTTTTAAACCAAATTCTTTTAGGAAAAAATATTATGGAAAAATATATCATGAAAATTTTATTTATTTTCAAATTCTAAAATATAAGGGTTACGAATCTACCTGCCTTAGAAAATTTTGTCCTCAAAATTTCTGAAATGGTACGATTAGTAAATGGATCTAGATAGTCATGCAATAGGAAGGAGAAGAATTCTTAAACTACCTTGAATAGGAAAATATTTAAAAGAATTAGAACGAATCAAAAAATTATCATTTTTGAATACTGGTACAATCTATATTTAGGTCAAAGTCAAGCAATTCAGAATATTTCGGATATAACTTTTCAATGGTGGAAAGAGACCAAACATGATGCATTTAAGACAGTCTCAATGATATCTGAAAACCTATACATATATGAAATTACTTTAACTTAGATCCATTGCCACACCAGTGTGCATCTGGCTGCAATAATCTCGTAATTTTTTTGACTTGGGTAACTGACTGCAGGGCGCATCTGTCGTGCCATAGTAGGTTACCTAATATTCTTTCAACTTTATCCATACGAATTTCAAAGGATTGTTTGAATAATTTATGCAAGTTCCAAATTTCCAAAGGATATTTAATCACGATAGAAAAAAATCAATGTAAGTATCCATTCTTAGAAAATAAGGAGAATAGGTCAGTGTAACTATCTGTTCTTCAAGTGTGGGTATCAGTTCTTGAAAAAAAGCACATTTGCTTGAGACTCAAGTGGATGATTACCAAATATGGTGAAAAGAACTATAAGAAGTGATCCTAAACTTAAGCCAAGATGAATATTCGTATAGATTATTAATCAAAAGCTAACTAGAGCAGAAATTCCTTGGATGGACAATTAGCTAGGTTCGATACTGATAGAGATCGTAGAAACTTTATGTTATGAAGGAGATCTTAGTAATAAATGGAAAATTATATTATTAGGACTTTGGAAATGACTAAGGAGGAAATAAGAAGGTGTTTATATGTATTGGCCCCACACTAAAATATATTCTAGTTCTATACCTTGGGCTTAGGATTAGTGTTTAGGTAATAATTAATTTAAAGTTTGCAAAGAAGAGATTTAATACTGATTTTGTCACTCCCCTATCTCGGTATACTTGGAAGATATTCAAGTTGGTGCACTTTCAGAATGTTTTCATTTTGGCTCACTTCGGGTATGCTTCAAGTGAACGGTTGAATAGAGCTTGGCACATGTTGGCTAAGTATGGTTTGTGTGTGATTGGTGGTCGGCGCACAAGTGGACTACTTGTGTGGTTGTGGTAGGTAAGGTGTGTGACTTGGATTTGTTGGAGAGATCCAACGGTTCACCATCAATCCCTTGCCTATATATATCCTTGTTCTCATTCTTTCTCCTCACTTGTTTATTTTCTTGTTTTGCTCCTGATTTTTTTCATAGGCAAGTACATCTTGCAAATATGAATAAACATGATCGGCTATAGTTTATTCTTAGTATTTATTATTGTAAATAGTTTCTACTAGTGTCCTGATTATAGTTAGTTCTTGGAGTTTTCATATTTGAGGTAGTTATTTATATCTTGGTTTTATTATGAGGATTTTTCAGAAGTATATTTTCCTAGGAAATAATCCCCAAAAATGAGATATTTTCAAAAGATGTTATTTTCTGATTTCGAGCTTGGGATTTTTCTTGATTTTTGGTTCTTGTTGCTTGAGGAATGGGACACTGTCATAGTCTCGAGCTTGATCCTTGAGTGCATTAATGGTGGGTCGGTTGGAGAAGAAGAACAGTGATAAGAAGTACACAGGAGGATTTGCATCATGGGCACATGTTGAGTATGACCCGCAGTCCATGGGCGTATGTTGAGTGTGACCCGTAGTCCATAACTCGTGCGTACTTTAATAGTACTGTTAATTCCTTGCAAAAGTTATGTCAAGGGAATGAATTCTTGAAAAAAATCTTTCTTGGAGTACTTTTGGAAGACTTCAGCCTCTGGTGCACATTTGATGTACTAACGAACGAACCAAACAAAAGTGCGTCGCTACCTTTCAGCACTCTTTTATCAACTTCCTATTAGTTGGCACACTTTTTACAGGTCGGCGCATAATTTTTACGTTGTGCATTAAACTAGCAAAAGCGCATCACCCTTAAATATATGGCCTTTGGCGCACTTTTGATGAAATAATAACCCGACGCACTTTTTATCTCTTGGCATATTTTGCTCGGTTCAGCCTCGATAAACGAGCCTTGACTTGGGCACGTCTCAATTCTTGAGGCCTTTGACTGTCGTGCCTTTGACTATCGTGCCGCTTCGGGACTCGTATTTTGTTTTATAGTTGTTTCGCATTCTGTGTGCCACATATTTTTGCTGCTCTATTATCGATTTTGTGCGCTAGTTTGCTTGCATGTGTAGAATGTGCCTATTCCTAAATCTACGATTTTGTGCATCATGTTATAGAATTCTACCCTTTGACTTCTATAAACTAGTGTTTTAGGTTTGTGCGCCATATAGTTGCATGCTTGCGCATTTTGTGCGCCACTATTCCTAACTAGCCTATTTGGCACTTGCAAAGTGTGCCAACCCGGGACTTCTTGTGATTTGATTATGCATGCATAGGTCCTGTTGTGCACTTGATGCCTATTCTAGATTAGTTGAGCTTGATTATGATTGATGATCTCCGATCCCAGAACTTGAGGAATTAATGAGGCCATCATGACCGTGACTCGATCAGATGAGATATTAAATTCTTAATTAATTATGACTCCTGACTTGATCAAGATAAAATTCATGTGACCCAATGATAGGCAGGGTATCCTATCACGCCCCAGTCCCAAAATACGTAGGACTAGGACACGTGAGCATGCCAGCCGTATGAGTATGGCAATCTAATATATGGGAACCATAACACACGTACGCTGTAATATGAATAACAATTCACAAGTGATAAACATAGATGTCACAGGGCATAGCTAAATCTTATCCACAAAAATCATATACAAATGAATAGCCAATATCTATAACTAGATCTCAATATAAAGTGTCTAATGAGGGCAGTCGGATGGAAACAAATCCACTACCGAACTAAAGTACAGAATAGTCAAGATACATACACATAAGAATACCGACTACCAATCATGGGCTCTACGAGAAGACCTCATCGCAATTGCGTAGCAAGTCCAAATCTGTGCTCCTGCATATACTCATGAACAATACACCTGGAAAGGGACCAGGTCCTCAGAGGGACATAACAAGATACATAAAAGCATGCCATAAAGTAAATACTGAATAAATAACTCTGGGGTGACCTAACCATCTAAGTAAAATGCAATTTGAGGACAACTGTGAGTATATGGAAAGGTGTAGGCTAGACATATGCTGACGTAATTCACCAGTCGTGACAACTGGCTAGTATATGCCACACATGCCCCCTATAACACGGATGCAGGAATACAGGAACGTCCAATGTTCTATAGAGTGTGCTATCTGTAATATCACCAAGTCACGTCCAACACTCTACAGAACGTGGTATCAGTAATATATATATATACGTCTGTATCACTCCGTCGAGTGTGGTGCCAGTGTAAAGGAGTGGGGTATCCCATATGCCTACTAGTCGTCCTTCCCGCCCAATGATCTAAGCATATTGTATCCACAACACGCGTCAGGTACTACGCCTCGGCATCGTAACTCTGGCTCATAGTCTATCGTTAGAGCAAGGGTCCATCCTTACCACCAAACAAGGACAGGGATGGGACCATCGTACCACAACAGTCTATGCTCCGCCTATCAATAACTGCTAAGTCTTCTAACATGCATCACTATTGGCAGTTATGTCCTATATGAGACTCACAATAACTGCTAAGTCTGCTAAGTCTTCTAACTGCTAAGTCTTCTAACACGTACAGGTGGCCAACCACATACGCAGGACCGCGCCCTATATGAGACTCACAATACGTGTACAAAATGTGTCAAGGCCTGGAAGTCATACCAATAACTCCACAACTTTAGGTGGGTCCACTAGACACTAGGTCAGACACACGTCCTAACGTCAACGCATCTGCTGACTGCACCCGAGTCTCTCTCGAACGCGGACAGTTATATAATATAAATATACAAATAGTAATATGGAATTTAAACAGTACAACAGAGGCAAGGTATACTTGCCTGGCAAGCGGCTGTGTAGTCCCGATAACCAGCTTCGGAAGTCGCGCAGCTAAATCCAACAGATCTTCGGGGTCAGCGTGCACAGGTACGGGAAGCAGGGTGACCACTGCGGGTTGTCTGACGAGGGTGGCGGCTTCATAGTGAACACGAGGGCGAGGGTAATGACGATGATTGAGGTTGACACGGTGATGGTTAAGGGTGACAGTGTTTAATGATGATGATGGTTCGAGATGATGGTGAGGACAATATTGAGGATGATAGGGATAATGATAATGTTGATGATCCTGATGATAGGGGATGGTGACGATGTCGGCGATGATGGCGATGATGATGCCAAGAACGATGATGATGACTAGGATGATGATGACGAGGATGGCAACGTGGGTGATGACGATGTTAAGGTCGATGATGAGGATGATAATGGTGACGAGGGTGGTTAAGGTGATAACAACGACAAAAATGGTGATGGTAAAGGTGATACGACGATGACGATGATGAAGGTGATGACTACGTCGACGATGTCGATAGCGATGGTAAAGGTGTACAGAAGATGATGGTGGGGTCGACACTCCGGCCAAGGGTCTGGCCGTGGGGGGGAGGACCAGGGAGCAAGGCTGAGGTCGAGGAGAAGGGGAGGACCGTGGTGATGGTAATGTAGGTGGTGGTGTTGGTGACTGCTGCCGGAGTCCGGCCAGTCGAAGGAGGAGGCAGGGACAGGAAGGAGGGAGAGGAGGAGGAGGAGGTGAGGATAACAATGGTGGTGGTGGTACTGTCGACTCCAGCGACGGGGAGTCAGGGTCGGGTTGCCGGAGGGGATGACAGTGAGGTGGAGAAGAGGAAGAGAGGGAGCTGTCGAGGGGGCGGCTGCTGCTCGACTGACCAGAGGCCGGCCAGGGGAAGCGGTTCCGGCGAGGGAGGTTGATGGGGAAGGAGGACAGTGGTTGGTGGTCGAGGTGATCACCGGAGACTCGGGGAGAGGTTCAGTCGAGGGGGAAGGTGTCGGGTTGGCCATGGATGGGGGTCGACGTGGTGGTGGAGGCTGTTGTAGTCGGGCTCCGGCTGTGGCGAAGGAGGGACGAGGATGGGGGAGGAGGTGCAGTCGGGGAAGGAGGAAGAGGGGAGATGGGGGTGATGTCGACGAGAGGCAGCGGGGAGATGGCCAGGCAGGGCCGGCTCCGGCGTGGGCTCTGTCGAAAGGGGAGGAAGGAGGAGGAGTCGACGAGGGAGGGGGCTCGGTGGGGCGAGGTTCAGCGATCGGCTCCGGAGAGGTCTCGGCTGAGCGCAGGCGGTCGGCGGCTCAGAGCTTCACCGGCGGTCAGGTGGTCGATTTCCGGCCAGGTGAGAGGAGGAAGGAGAAGGTGAAATAGGAGATTAGGGGGGGTGTCGGCTGTGCATTATTTAGGGTTAGGTGATTTTGAGAAGTAATTAGAAAAGGGGAAGAAAAACTATTTTATACATGGGGACTTTGGGTTGGGTTGACCAAGGTGAGTGGGCTTGGTCAACATCTTCTTGGGATGGGCCAAGGCTCACATGGGGATGTTGGGAGGGCTAGAATTTGCATTAATTAAATGTAAGGGTAGATTTAAAATAACGGGGCGATGTGCGCGCGTTGCACATTGCGAAAAATTATGAAAAAAAATCTACGTGAAGGAAAAATTGGGTTTCTTCACGTATTGTCCAATGATGGGGGCACCTCAATGCATTTTTGCATAAAAGCCCCCAACAATCAAGAAAATTGCACAAAGGCAAAAATTAGATTTAATTTATGAAATTGAATGCGCACGATATTTCGAAATTAATTAGGAGTACCTGGGAATAGAATTGGGTCGGACACAAGTGCCAGGGACGTAGAGGGCACAATATAGAATATTAATAAAATTTGGGTCACACAAAACGGTCAAGATTGGGTTCCCAATTTTGATTGGGACGCACATGGGTACGAAGATGTGCTTTTATTTAGAATTACGAAATAATGTCCGCGACGTTTATTGTGAGACTAAAATGTCGCACCAGAAAGCATGATTATAATTTATACAGAGGTCAAAATAGATGGTGGTCAAGTCTAGGATAGGGTTATGAAATTCGTTGGAAGGCAATGGTTAGTGTAGTGCTCCAATTAATGAAGCAACGGTAAGGTATGCTACACGATAAAATAATATACAGTTAAATCAAATGTCGTGTTCTAAATTCTAATTGGGTTCAAACTAGCCATAATTTCACTATATAAGCCAAGTAAATCTAATTTTGGGAGAGGGGGTTTTACAATCTACCCAACTTAAAAATAATTTCGTCCTCCAAATTAAAATAAGGCATAATTGGTTTAACTCCTTCACTTGCGTACGTAAGGCAAGTTAAATCGCAATCTCTTCCAAAATTTAACTTATTCAAATCCATCGAAATCCCTTTCAAATTGGACCATTGTTTAAATTGAACGTCAACACATAACGTTGTCTTCTACATTCTCAATTTAATAATCCACATTCAATCTAATCCAAATCTCTATGACATCTCACACCAGAATTTGCATCGCAATCTTCAACTATTAAAACTTCCTTGGGAAAACAATTATAATCAACTATTATTTCTATCCTCAACTTGTGACTTCCGTACTCTTCAATTTTTAATTTAAATTATATCCTCAATATTTTCAAATAGGTACTCCCACAATCAACATTTAAATTTTAATTAAATCCTCAAATTTGAGATTTTATCCGTCCTTGTCCATGTTTAAAGTTCTATTTATTTTTCTCGAGATTTAAATCGATGATTCAGTTCCCAATTCTCAAAATTCGAATCATGTGCTAAAAATTGAAATTCCTTGATCCTCATCCTCTTACTTATTCGTCCAAAATTCAAAAATTAAAATGACTTGAATCTTTCAATCAAAATTTATTCGATCACAATCTAAAGAAATTTCTTTCAAGCTGATAATGCAACTGCTACCCAACTTAGGATCTACCCCTCTATCACATAAGGCTCTTACACTTCAGAAATCTCATTCCTCAATTTTTCTTAATCCTGTTACTCAGTCCTCAAAAATTTTAACACCAAATATATTACATGTGATATGCCCTTGTTACAAAATAATCATCAGATAATGTAATTGGCCTATAGGATATATCTAATACTATCTGTGTATCAACTTATGCTAGGCACGAGGTTTCGTCTTTCCGAAATAAGGGAAGACAGAAAATAATAATAAAGAGTTCAAGGGGGAGGGTAATAGATTAGGAGTATGGGGGTCAAGGCGTTTAAAAAATTCAATGGGAATTGTTAAGGCAGTTGTGGATTAAAATCCTATTTTGGGTAATTCTTACTCACATGCTCGCATCGGTACAGTTACGTAACGGATACGATATGCTCAGACATATCTAGAGGGCAAGTACATTCGTCTTACTAATCACTATATATCTCAATCCACGTAAAGTAGTTATACGAAGGGCGAACCAAGCGCACTATGGTTTATCAGACCATAGTACACTGATTCTAAAATGTATTAGTATACGCGTCCAATAATACATATGTCATGAACAAGCTCGATAAAAGACTGAACTTGCAAAACTAGGCTGTAACAGCAGCATAAGTCAAGGTAGTACAAAAATATAAGCACGCTAGATTATGATGAGAGAAATTATAAAATAATTTAAGTTCACAAAACCAAACAAGATACAAAATTAATATTCTACAATCCCTACAGTTGTAGCACTAACACCTTGTCTAAGCTGCTAGTCGACAAAAATAGGGGTATGGACCTCTAAGTTCTACCATCAGAATAAATACTATTGTCTTATACAAGCATATAGTTAATGTCATTCAATTATACTACAATAATTATGTCAAGAGGACTATGTGTCACTAGGTTGTGAGGCATACTACCCAACTTAAAAATAATTATCTAATACTGTGATAGTCTTAAGGGAGTTCTACAAAAAAAAAATATTATCCTTACAAATAAAGCGTAACTCTTATTGGAGTTTACGAGAAAATCATCCTATTACATTATATCGGTAATGGTCACCTTAAGTTTTAATCATAGTGCTCATAGAACAAGTATCAATAGTATGAATGGAGAAGTTACTGGTCTTCAAGGGGAAAGAGGATATAATCTATATTGAGGTGGGGTACATGTTATGTGATTTAAAACTAAGAATAATCAGATCACAATCTAAGGGAACAACTCAAACTATCAAATTCTAACTACCACGCACAAAATTTAAGGTTCAAGATTACAATTATCACCCTAGCAAACTATATATCCTAATATAGAAGATGATCACTTGGCCTTCAATCAGAGGAGTCAAGTGGCACGAGTTGAAGGACGAAGGAGGGAGAACACAGTTTAAATCACTGCACAATTGGTGAACGTTAAGGTTGCAGGGGACAAGATATGAAATTACAATAGAGGAACTCAAGATAATATTAGGGTTTCCTAAGTGGAAGGTGGCGAGAAATTCTCCGTGTTTGAGGTAGGATCTCAAGGGGAATATCATACTCGTTGCTCTGGGCTTCCTGAGGTACTGTCTGCTAATATCACGACAAGAGCCTATATCCTAACACCATCTCACTATGTACATTAGGTTCAGTCCCTACATTCGATCTCTAATTTCCTATTGGTTCCTCAATACTAGGTTCAAACATTAGGGTCAAATCTCTAACTAGCTCTAGTAGTGCCTATACTACACTTAAGGTATTCTTAATTATGTCAAGGAATAATGGTAAGCCATTCTCTAGATAGGGATGCTAGGGTTTCACTCAAATATTCTAAACTTAGTGACGTGTCAGGGTTCTAGTTACTCTTACTAGGAAGGTTACCCTACTTATTATCTAACAACAGGGACTTCTATATTCTAGGAGAAGGCTACACTCAAGGAACTAAGGGAAAGGCACATGAATCAAGCAGGATGCATTCGTCCAAATAGAATAGATTGGAAAGAAGATGAGTCATAGTCCGATGTGGATGAGATCCTATACTCTAATCCTATTTGCAGGCTTGCTCGGTACAGTAACGTAACCGAGACAATATGCTCTGACCTGCATGGGCCACCACAAAAATATGTCACGCCCCAGTCCCAAAATACGCAGGACTAGGACACGTGAGCATGCCAGCCGTATGAGTATGGCAATCTATTATATGGGAACCATAACACACGTACGCTGTAATATGAATAAAAATTCACAAGTTGTAAACATAGATGTCACAGGGCATAGCTAAATCTCATCCACATAAATTATATACAAATAAATAACCAATATCTATAACTAGATCTTAATGTAAAGCATCTAATGAGGGCAGTCGGATGGAAACAAATCCACTACCGAACTAAAGTACAGAATAGTCAAGATACATACACATAAGAATACCGACTACCAATCATGGGCTCTACGAGAAGACCTCGTCGCAATTGCGTAGCAAGTTCGAATATGTGCTCCTGCGAATACTCATGAACAATACACCTGGAAAGGGACCAGGTCCTCAGAGGGACATAACAAGATACATAAAAGTATGCCATAAAGTAAATACTGAATAAATAACTCTGGGGTGACCTAACCATCTAAGTAAAATACAATTTGAGGACAACTGTGAGTATATGGGAAGGTGTAGGCTAGACATATGCTGACGTAATTCACTAGTCGTGACAACCGGCTAGTATATGTCACACATGCCCCCTATAACACGGGCGCAGGAATACAGGAACTGTCACGCCCCAGTCCCAAAAATACGTAGGACTAGGACACGTAAGCATGCCAGCCGCATGGATATGGCAACTCCAATATATGGAAACCAAATCCATACGTACGCTGTATTATGAATATCAAATCCACAAGTGGTAAAAATGTAATACAAGTCACAGGGTAAAATCTAAATCTCATCCACCAAAATCATATAGAAATAAATAACCAGTATCTATGAAACTAGATCCCAATAAGAAGGATCTAAAGATAATAGTTGGGTGGAAACAAATCCACTACCAACTCAAATGGGAAAAGTAAATACAATATAAGTACAACTCACTCAAATAATATAAGTACCAGCTACCAATCACGGCTCGAAGGAAAGACATCCACGAAGCTTCTATATCCTTCCAATCTGTGCTCCTGCAAATACTCAAGAACAGGTACACCTGGCAGCGGACCAGGTCCTCAGAGGGACATAACAAGTATACTTAAACACATGCCAATAAAGTACTGAAATAAATATCCAATAGGTCGCCTAACCGTCTAAAGTGAATGCAGTTAAGAACAACTTTCCCCACAAGTGAGCTATCTGGCTGAAAATTAGGATTTAGCATGGTTCTCTTTTGGAGATCCAAGGGCCTAAAAGGCACGTCGTCTTTTGAACGCCGGTGGCCCGCCTGATAGTACATAATATATAGTGGTCATCATGACCCGTATCTCCAGCGGAGAATCCGGGCGTACAGGAGAAAAAGTATAAAGGAGCTCAAATACGGTACTTGTTGTTCTCCCCACCCAATGCTCTAAGCATGTCATGTCTATGACACGATAAACCTCTAATAACCGCCAGGTCTACTAGCATGCAAAGTTTTTATTGGCAGTTATCCCTATCGCACGGCCCATACGTATAGGAGGCCAGACCTGTCACGCAGTCCGTGATCCATATGAGACTCATACTCGTGTAACCACTGTGTCACGGCCAATGAACCTAATGGTGCTACATGATAATGGGGTAGTCTCATGAACAAGGTCAATGCAATACATAAATAAAATATTCGCGACGTCACCGTCGCGCGTATTTTATATAACAATTAAAATATATGAACTAAAGACAGAAAATAAAGATGCGTGCAACATATAGAATAAGAATAATAGTACAATGGCAAGTTATACTTGCCTGGGGTCCTGCTGCTGGTATGAATCAGAGTCCAAGTCACAGTCCAAATAGCCTATGTATTACAAATTTATCACGTCAAAAGATAATTTATTTTAATTTATTTAATTCTGAAATAATTACTCTAAAATCCTATTTTAATCTTATTATTCTGATTTTTATATTAATTTCTAAATTTTGTCCAAAGAAACTGAATTTTATCAACTCGAGACTCATGGCACGCAAATCGAGACGATCTGTTGACCAAAAAGTCAACCGATACAAACTCGACTTTCATGCATGATTTCCTGTAGATTTCAGCATCAAAAATATACTGAAATTTACGGCTCATCTGAATTCAAATTCGTTTGAGAATTATGGCACATACAAATTTTGTATTGTGCACCGACGGTTAAATTCTACCCTAGAAGTTTTACAGAATTAACAGTATATAAATACTTCAAAATAAATTCTGGGAAAAATATATGTCGATGATCTCGACATTAGCTTTCCGAAACTTTAAACGGTTCATGATTCTGATTCCTGGTTCTCCCGAAATCGCGAAAATATCGAAACACGTCTATTTTCGGACATGCTGTTCTCTACGAATTTTCCAGAATTTAATACTTATAATTTCATAAAAAAAATTTATATAAACAGAAGCTAACCTCAATATCGTTCTAACAAAAAAAACTGGAGCACGTTTGGAGTCCGGAGCTAGGAGATATCGTCTTTTTAATTCGTCATAACTAGTAGAAAATGAGGCTGAATTTATGACGAATTTTGACTATTTTGGGACAAAAAAGAGAGGAATTTGGGGAAGAAAAATATGAAGGATGAGGTATTTATAATGGTGGATACTACTTAATTAAATACAACTAGGATTGGTTAATTTGGATAGGATTATGATGAATTTAAATAAGGATAGGATATGCATGAAGTTGATTTCCTAGTAGGTTCAGGATTTGAATTAATTTAAAATAGAGTTTGAATTTATCTCAATAATTTATAATCTTAAATATAATTAAAGATAATACAAATAATTTATAAAATCTTATTAATATCTATTAACACTAAATTAGCATCTATCTAATATTAAGACTATATATATCCAAATAAATCATAAATAATTTTAAAATCTAAATAAATTTTTTAAAATTCTAAATAAATTACAAAAAAATATAATTAAATATTTTAAACTAAAATAAATATTTGGTAGGAACGACATGCAAGTATGGTCGTATAGTAAATCATAGAAGTCGTAGAAATTTATGTTTTCTAAGTTTTAATTACCAAAAATTCTAGAAAAATCTCCAAAAATCTAAAATAACCTAAAATAATTCTAAATGAATATTTATATAAGTAAATATATCAAGAAATTTATTTTCTAATTAATTAAGAGCATATTCTAAATAAATTCAACATATATAATAAATATAATAATATAAAATATACATAAAATACCTATTTTGGGTGAGGGAGTTTACAATCTACCCAACTTAAAACAATTTCGTCCCCGAAATTAAAATAAGGCATAATTTGTTAAATCCTTCACATTCGTACATAAGGTACATCAATCGCAATCTCTTCCAAAAATTTAAATAACAAAATATATTCAAATCTATCGCGATCACTTCAAAAATAAGATAACCACTGTTTAAATCAAAATTCAACCTGTCGTAATCTCTTCTCGAGTTTTTTTTTTTTTTCAACATTCAAATCTAACTCAAGTCTATATGACATCCCACATCAAAATTTATATCACTATTTCTAACTATCATAATCTCCTTTAGACCTTCCTATTCTCAAATTAAGAATTTTGTACTCTTCAAATATTTGAACTCAATTTACATCCTCAATATTTCAAATAGGTGACCCAACCATCAAAATTAAACTTTTAATTCAAATCATCAAATTGTAAAATTTAAATCTAGTTCACCAGTTGTTCAAGTCTAAAATTCTATATTTATCCTAAAAATTTAAATCGATGATTCATCCTTCAATATTCAAAATTTAAATCATGTGCTCAAGTATAAATATTGGGTCTTCCATATCAAGATTTTTTAAAATTCATTAAATCCTCATTATCTTAATCCTTCTTTTAAAATTCTCCACATTTAAAAAGACTTAATCTCTCAATCTAATCCTACTTGATCACAATCTAAAAGAATTCTCCTCAAGTTTAATAATGCAATTTTCTACCCAACTTAGAATTTACCCATCTATCACATAAGGCTCTTACACTTAAGAAAAATATTCCTCAATTTATTTTCTCATGTCATTCAATCCTTAAAACTTTAACACCAACTATATCATATGTGATATGCCCTTAATCAATTATGAAAGATAGTCACCAAATAATATGATTGGCCTATGGGGTATATCTTGTACTACCCGTGTATCACTTATATCCAAGCACGAGATTTCGTCTTTCCGAAACAAGGGAAGACGGAAAGCAACGGAAAAGAGTTCAAGGAGGGGTAATAGAATGGAAGTATGGGAATCAAAGCGTTTAAAGAATTCAAATGGAAATTGTCAAGACAGTTGTGGATTGAAATCTTAATTTGGTAATTTCCTATTCGCATGCTCACATCGGTGCAGTTATATACTTGATATGATATGCTTTGTCGTATCTAGAGGGTAAGTATATTTGTCTACTGGTCCACTATATATCTCAATCCACGTAAAATACTATTGCGAAGGGCGAATCAAGCGCACTAAGGTTAGCTAGACCTTAATATACTGATTCTGAATTGTATTATTGTGGGCCTCCCCAATAATACATATGTCATGAACAAGCTCGATAAAGAATAAGCTTGCAAAAACTAGGCTATAATAGCAGCATAAGTCAAGGTAGTACAGCCAATATAAGTACGCTAGATGATGATGAAAGGAGGTATAATTTAATTCAAGTTCACAAAAACAAAAACAACTAAGCAACAATAATAAAAGACTCTACAATCCCTACAGTTATCATACAACCTCGTTGTCTAAGTCGCTAGTCGACCAAATAGGGGCAAGGACCTCTAAATTCTATCGTCTGAATAAACACTGTCGTCTTTTGCTAGCATGCAATTAATGTCATTCAGTTACACTACCTTGATGGGTCAAGTGAACTATGTGATGCTAGGTTGTGAGGCATACTACCCAACTTAAAAGAATTAAACTGATACTGTGATTGTCTTAAGGATACCGTAGAAACTCCTGTTAAGGTCTACGAGAAGGGGTCTTGGTACTTATTAGGGTATCCTCTTATATTACATAGGTCATGGCCGTCTTTGTCTTAGTCATAGTGCTTATAGAACAAGTGTCAATAGTAAGGATAGAAGAGTTACTAGCCTCAAGGTAAAAGGGGGTATAACTTATATCGAGGTGGGGGTACATGCTACGCAATTTAAAACTAAGGGATAATTACCAGGTCACAATCTACAAGAATAACTTAAACCATCAAGTTCTAACTACTAAGCACACAATTTTAAAATTTAACATTAACAACTATAATCCTAGCAACTATATGTCCTTAACACAGAATAAAATTATCTGGCCTACAATCAAAAGTGTCAGATGGCACGAGTTGAAAGATGAATAGAAGAAACATAATTAGTCGTCGCACAATAGCGAGTGCTATGGTCGTAGAGGAGCAATATATAAAATTAAAAATAGAGAGCTCTAGATAGCATCATGGTTTTCTAAGGGGATGGTATGCTAGTTGCTATGTTCGAGGTATGATCAAGGAAAAAGTGTTGATTATATTCCTCTAGGCTTCCTAAGGTGTTGTCTACTAATAATAAGACAATGATCTAAGTTTATAGTTCTCCAATACTATCTAACTATGAAGGTTAGGTTCAATCCTAATTTTCAATTTTTGGTTTTCTATTGGTTCCTCAATACTAGGGTCAAACATTATGGTAAAACTTCTAACTAACTCTAGTAGTGTCTATACTACTCTCAAGTCCTCATAATACATCAAGGGGTAATGGTGAACCAATCTATAGATAAGGAATTCTAGGTTTCACTAGATATTCTAAACTTAGTGGTGTGTCTATATTCTCGTTGTATTCTTAATAGGTGTGCTACTCTAATTATCATCTAACAACAGGAACTTTTATATTCTAGGAGAAGGCTATACTTAAAGAACTATTAGGGAAGCACATGAATCAAGCATGATGTAATTGTTCAAATAGAACATATAGGAGGAAGATGAATCATAGTCAATTGTGGATGAGATCCTATATTCTAGTCCTAGGTGCAGGCTTGTCCGGTACAGTAACGTAACCAAGACAATATGCTCTCGACCTGTATGGGCCACCACAAAAACATGTCACGTCCCAGTCCCAAAAATACGTAGGACTAGGACACGTAAGCATGCCAGCCGCATGGATATGGCAACTCCAATATATAGAAACCAAATCCATACGTACGCTGTATTATGAATATCAAATCCACAAGTGGTAAAAATATAATACAAGTCACAGGGTAAAATCTAAATCTCATCCACCAAAATTATATAGAAATAAATAACCAGTATCTATGAAACTAGATCCCAATAAGAAGGATCTAAAGATAATAGTTGGGTGGAAACAAATCTACTACCAACTCAAATGGGAAAAGTAAATACAATATAAGTACAACTCACTCAAACAATATAGTACCAGCTACCAATCACGGCTCGAAGGGAAGACATCCACGAAGCTTCTATATCCTTCCAATCTGCGCTCCTACAAATACTCAAGAACAGGTACACCTGACAGCGGACCAGGTCCTCAGAGGGACATAACAAGTATACTTAAACACATGCCAATAAAGTACTGAAATAAATATCTAATAGGTCGCCTAACCGTCTAAAGTGAATGCAGTTAAGAACAACTTTCCCCACAAGTGAGCTATCTGGCTGAAAACTGGGATTTGGCATGGTTCTCTTTTGGAGATCCAGGGGCCTAAAAGGCACGTCGTCTTTTGAACGCCGGTGGCCCGCCTGATAGTACATAATATATAGTAGTCATCATGACCCGTATCTCCAGCGGAGAATCCGGGCGTACAGGAGAAAAAGTATAAAGGAGCTCAAATGCGGTACTTGTTGTTCTCTCCACCCAATGCTCTAAGCATGTCATGTCCATGACACGATAAACCTCTAATAACCGCCAGGTCTACTAGCATGCAAAGTTTTTATTGGCAGTTATCCCTATCGCACGGCCCATACGTACAGGAGGCCAGACCTGTCACGCAGTCCGTGATCTATATGAGACTCATACTCGTGTAACCACTGTGTCACGGCCAATGAACCTAATGGTGCTACATGATAATGGGGTAGTCTCATGAACAAGGTCAATGCAATACATAAATAAAATATTCGCGACGTCACCGTCGCGCGCATTTTATATAACAATTAAAATATATGAACTAAAGACAGAAAATAAAGATGCGTGCAACATATGGAATAAGAATAACAGTACAATGGCAAGGTATACTTGCCTGGGGTCCTGCTGCTGGTATGAATCAGAGTCCAAGTCACAGTCCAAATAGCCTATGTATTACAAATTTATCACGTCAAAAGATAATTTATTTTAATTTATTTAATTCTGGAATAATTACTCTAAAATCCTATTTTAATCTTATTATTCTAATTTTTATATTAATTCCTAAATTTTATCCAAAGAAACTAAATTTTATCAACTCGAGACTCATGGCACGCAAATCGAGGCGATCTGTTGACCAAAAAGTCAACCGATACAAACTCGACTTTCATGCATGATTTCCTGTAGATTTTAGCATCAAAAATATACTGGAATTTACGGCTCGTCTGAATTCAAATTCGTTTGAGAATTATTGCACACACAAATTTTGTATTGTGCACCGACGGTTAAATTCTACCCTAGAAGTTCTACAGAATTAACAGTATGTAAATACTTCGAAATAAATTCTGGGAAAAATATGTGTCGATGATCTCATCATTAGCTTTCCGAAACTTTAAACGGTTCGTGATTCTGATTCCTGGTTCTCCCGAAATCGCGAAAATATCGAAACACTTCTATTTTTGGACATGCTGTGCTCTACGAATTTTCCAGAATTTAATACTTATAGTTTCATAAAAAAATTTTATATAAATAGAAGCTAACCTCAATATCGTTCTAACAAAAAAAACTGGAGCATGTTTGGAGTCCGGAGCTAGGAGATATCGTCTTTTTAATTCGTCATAACTAGTAGAAAATGAGGCTGAATTTATGACAAATTTTGACTATTTTTGGACGAAAAAGAGAGGAATTTGGGGAAGAAAAATATGAAGGATGAGGTATTTATAATGGTGGATACTACTTAATTAAATACGACTAGAATTGGTTAATTTGGATAGGATTATGATGAATTTAAATAAGGATAGGATATGCATGAAGTTGATTTCCTAGTAGGTTCAGGATTTGAATTAATTTAAAATAGAGTTTGAATTTATCTCAATAATTTATAATCTTAAATATAATTAAAGATAATACAAATAATTTATAAAATCTTATTAATATCTATTAACACTAAATTAGCATCTATCTAATATTAAGACTATATATATCCAAATAAATCATAAATAATTTTAAAATCTAAATAAATTTCTTAAAATTCTAAATAAATTACAAAAAAATATAATGAAATATTTTAAACTAAAATAAATATTTGGTAGGAACGACATGCAAGTATGGTCGTATAGTAAATCATAGAAGTCCTAGAAATTTATGTTTTCTAAGTTTTAATTACCAAAAATTCTAGAAAAATCTCCAAAAATCTAAAATAACCTAAAATAATTCTAAATGAATATTTATATAAGTAAATATATCAAGAAATTTATTTTCTAATTAACTAAGAGCATATTCTAAATAAATTCAACATATACAATAAATATAATAATATAAAATATACATAAAATACCTATTTTGGGTGAGGGAGTTTACAGGAACGTCCAACGTTCTATAGAGAGTGGTATCTGTAATATCACCAAGTCACGTCCAACACTCTACAGAACGTGGTATCAGTAATATATATATACGTCCGTATCACTCCGTCGAGTGCGGTGCCAGTGTAAAGGAGTGGGGTGTCCCATATGCCTACTAGTCGTCTTCCCCGCCCAATTATCTAAGCATATTATATCCACAACACGCGTCAGGTACTACGCCTCGGTGTCGTAACTCTGGCTCATAGTCTATCGTTAGAGCAAGGGTCCATCCTTACCACCAAACAAGGACAGGGATGGGACCATCGTACCACAACAGTCTATGCTTCGCCTATCAATAACTGCTAAGTCTTCTAACATGCATCACTATTGGTAGTTATGTCCTATTCGTCGCACGCCTACACGTACAGGTGGCCAACCACATACGCAGTACCGTGCCCTACATGAGACTCACAATACGTGTACAAAATATGTCAAGGCCTGGGAGTCATACCAATAACTCCACAACTTTAGGTGGGTCCACTAGACACTAGGTCAGACACACGTCCTAACGTCAACGCATCTGCTGACTGCACCCGAGTCTCTCTCGGACGCGCACAGTTATATAATATAAACATGCAAATAGTAATATAGAATTTAAACAGTACAACAGAGGCAAGGTATACTTGCCTGGCAAGCGGCTGTGTAGTCCCGATAACCAGCTCCGGAAGTCGTATAGCTAAATCTAACAGATCTTCGGGGTCAGCGTGCACAGGTACGGGAAGCAGGGTGACCACTACGGGTTGTCTAGCGAGGGTGACGGGTTCATAGTGAACACGAGGGCGAGGGTAATGACGATGATTGAGGTTGACACGGTAATGGTTAAGGGTGACAGTGTTTAATGATGATGATGGTTCGAGATGATGGTGAGGACAATGTTGAGGATGATAGGGATAATGATAATATTGAGGATCCTGATGATAGGGGATAGTGACGATGTTGGCGATGATGGCGATAATGATGCCAAGAACGATGATGATGACTAGGATGATGATGACGAGGATGGCGACGTGGGTGATGACGATGTTAAGGTCGATGATGAGGATGATAATGGTGATGAGGGTGGTTAAGGTGATAACAACGACGAAAATAGCGATGGTGATGGTGAAGGTGATACGACGATGACGATGATGAAGGTGATGACTACGTCGACGATGTCGATAGCGATGGTGAAGGTGTACAGAAGATGATGGTGGTGATGGTGTTTACTCGATGGTGGTCGGGTCGACACTCCGACCAAGGGTCCGGTAGTGGGGGGGGAGGACCAGGGAAGAAGGCTGAGGTCGAGGAGAAGGGGAGGACCGTGGTGATGGTAATATAGGTGGTGGTGTTGGTGACTGCTGCCGGAGTCCGGCCAGTCGAAGGAGGAGGCGGGGACAGGAAGGAGGGAGAGGAGGAGGAGGTAAGGATAACAATGGTGGTGGTGGTGCTGTCGACTCCGGCGGCGGGGAGTCAGGGTCGGGTTGTCGGAGGGGATGACAGTGAGGTGGAGAAGAGGAAGAAAGGGAGCTGTCGAGGGGGCGGCTGCTGCTCGACTGACCAGAGGCCGGCCAGGGGAAGCTGTTCCGGCGAGGGAGGTCGATGGGGAAGGAGGGCAGTGGTCGGTGGTCGAGGTGATTACCGGAGACTCGGGGAGAGGTTCAGTCGAGGAGGAAGGTATCGGGTTGGCCATGGATGGGGGGGTCTACGTGGTGGTGGAGGCTGTTGTAGTCGGGATCCGGCTGTGGTGAAGGAGGGACGAGGATGGGGGAGGAGGTGCAGTCGGGGAAGGAGGAAGAGGGGAGATGGGGGTGATGTCGACGAGAGGCTGCGGGGAGATGGCCAGGCAGGGCCGGTTCCGGCGTGGGCTCTGTCAAGAGGGGAGGAAGGAGGAGGAGTTCGACGAGGGAGGGGGCTCGGTGTGGCGAGGTTCAGCGGTCGGCTCCGGAGAGGTCTCGGCTGAGCGCAGGCGGTCGGCGGCTCAGAGCTTCACCGGCGGTCAGGTGGTCGGTTTTCGGCCAGGCGAGAGGAGGAAGGAGAAGGAAAATAGGAGATTAGGGGGGGTGTCGGCTGTGCATTATTTAGGGTTAGGTGATTTTGAGAAGTAATTAGAAAAGGGGAAGAAAAGCTATTTTATACATGGGGACTTTGGATTGGGTTGACCAAGGTGAGTGGGCTTGGTCAACATCTTCTTGGGATGGGCCAAGGCTCACATGGGGATGTTGGAAGGGCTAGAATTTGCATTAATTAAATGCAAGGGTAGATTTAAAATAACAGGGCGATGTGCGCGCGTTGCACATTGCGACAAATTACGGGAAAAATCTACGTGAAGGTAAAATTTGGTTTCTTCACGTATTGTCCAATGATGGGGGCACCTCAATACGTTTTTGCATAAAAGCCTCCAACAATCGAGAAAATTGCACAAAGGCAAAAATTAGATTTAATTTATGAAATTGAATGCGCACGATATTCCGGAATTAATTAGGAGTACCTGGGAATAGAATTGGGTCGGACACAAGTGCCAGGGACGTAGAGGGCACAGTATAGAATATTAATAAAATTTGGGTCACACAAAACGGTCAAGATTGGGTTCCCAATTTCGATTGGGACGCACATGGGTACGAAGATGTGATTTTATTTAGAATTATGAAATAACGTCCGCGACGTTTATTGTGAGACTAAAATGTCGTACCAGAAAGCATGATTATAATTTATACAGAGGTCAGAATATATGGTGGTCAAGTCTAGGACAGGGTTGTGAAATTCGTTGGAAGGCAATGGTTAGTATAGTGCTCCAATTAATGTAGCAATGGTAAGGTGCGCTACACGATAAAATAATGTACAGTTAAATCAAATGCTGTGTTCTAAATTCTAATGGGGTTCAAACTAGCCCTAATTTCACTATATAAGCCAAGTAAACCTAATTTCGGGAGAGGGGGTTTACATATCCTGACTTGGTTATTGTATCCGTGCCGACATACTTTTTCTGCTCGCCTGTTTATAACAGGTATATTGTACAATAAGTGTAGAACATTAGCCAATATGTACACTGAATATGACATAATGATTCCTGCTAGGTTCATGATATTATATATTCCTGAAATCTTGGCACAAAAATAATAATAGGTCAAAACCATAGCGTGGCTAGGCTATTGTTTGCTTGAATGTTGTATCTATATTTGGGTGAATCCAGACTTTGACTCCGAATATTAAATGGATTCATATCAAATGTGTCTGTACTCTATATGACATCATTAAGGGGAATGTTCTTGTGGCCAGGATGGGGAATTCTATATCACTGTACTAACATAAAAATTGATTAGACCATGGAGAGGGAACGATATCCCGATATCGTGCATGATGGGTCGCCCTGCGATAATTTTTATGGCTTGAAAGGCTAGCCACCACGAATATTATATATCATCCACTTGTAGTGGAGTGCAATATCCGACTTTTTATATTTAAGATCAAGCCAATATATTTCCTATAGGAAGGTTGGAACTGTTACTGATTTATTAGTGTGGTGGTCCTACGAGGGACTGGTACAATAATGTTCATGATCTACTGCATATATAATATTGGCTCGGTTAGCCCTGCTCGACATGACACGATTTATGGATGCTTATTATTATTATATTTGGTATAACCCCAGACTCCATATAATAAGCCATAACATTGTTTGGTTATTTTAACCTGACTTGGTTGTGATTGTAACTGTGCTAGTAGCTTAGGAACATAGACTGTCATAGTGTGGTGTTCAACTTATATTCTTGTTTGGTTGGAGAGTTGAGTCATTATCCTATGATAGAATATGGACCTAACTACGATACAGAATCCTAGTTTGACCATAATCATGGGACGTATCTTATCTTGGTAGCATGGTATTTTTTTGTCCTTGTTTGGTGAAGGAATGTCATGTTATTCCAAAGATTGGACACGCGCCAATGATTCTTGGCTCCTACACTATATGCTTGATCTAGTTTTTGTTTTTTCATTCGTGCTTTTTTGTGGTACTTTTTATTGGTCTAACCCCACAGGTTTTGCATGGCCAGGTTTAGATCCAGCACTTGAGGATCCAGCTTATCTTTCCTTCAATGACGCGCACCAGATAGATAGTCGTTGAAGGGCACGAGTGGGTTTCTTGATCACTGCTCGTCTTGTATATTCTTCTCTTTTGGGCGTTTAGCCATCGAGACTTGTTAGCCGGCTTATCTAGGCATCGGTTCCTTTTATACAATTGTAATATAAACAGATTACAACTGATCTCGATTGTGTAACTATTGATATTCTGTTAGCCTAATATTTTAATGATTAGATCCCTAGAACATTCTTATAGAGCGTTTAGGACACCTTACGACTTTATCTTACATATTTTATGTTGTTGTTGCTTACTTGAATGATTGAGACATAGTTGTTATGAGACCCTAGAAGACTTGATTGTGACAGGCACCCCTTGTCTTTCTACAGTCGTGACCGTTGTACGATGTTTTATACCTTGTACGGGGGAGCTGGCCATGTTCGTCTCCGTATTTTGATATCGTGGCATATATAAGCATAGATAATCCAGATCTATGCGCTCAACAAACCATGTGCCCCAAGGTCGGCTTAGAAGAAATTAGACCGCATGATGACCAGGCGGCCAAGAAAATACAGCATACATGCGTCCCAAACATTGGCCGCATTAAGGCCTGACACAAAGATTATGTCTAACACAGAATCCTGACAAAAAGAATTTCTGAACGCTTAAGAAAATATGAGCAGACTAAGCGACAAGAAGCTCTCGTCAGACTAATAATGACTTTTGATAAGTATGCAGCGCCATATGTACGAGGCCTCATGCGTCCCAGAATCCATCTCCATGCATCTCTGGCCCTATGTGTTCTAGTCTCCATGTGTTACATGCATGTCCCTATGCGTTCCAGACTCCATGCGTTCCATGCATCTCTGGCCTCCTGCATTCCAGACTCCACGCGTTTCATGTGTCTCTGGCCGTATGCGTTCCAAACTCCATACGTTCCATGCATCTCTGGCCTCCTGCATTCTAGACTCCATGAGTCCCATGTGCCTCTGGCCCAATATGTTCCAGACCCCATATGTCACATAATTCTTAGACTTTATGCGTCCAACATGGCAAGGTTCCCTGAGACGAAATATTTTTGTTGCGACTGAAGTGATTCTCTCCAACTAAATACGGGCCACATGTCAAGCAGACCAAGTCACGCAAACCGAAGATGAGAACCGCCATGATCTCCAGCAATAACAAATCCCAATAAAATATCCACATAGCAGCTTACCCTAGAATCAACCCATACTATGTTCCTACAGTTGCAACCGTATTTTATTAAAAGATCCCCATACGGCTACCAAACAGAAGCACATGCGGCACCTATAACCTATCAACATGATGGCTATAAATAGAAGAAACTTGGACATCCCAAAGGCTTGAATTTTTTTCCTGGTTCAGAGATACTATACCCTTAAAGATGAGCTATGTACGTACAAACAAGCTCAAGAGAGAGAGAGAGAGAGAGAAGAGAAGAGAAGAGAAGAGAAGAGAAGAGAAGAGAACATCCCTCACTCACTCGTTGGACCGTCAACAGAGTAAAAGAGTCGTTGCAGTACTTGATCTCCATCGTCACACTGCCCAGATTAAATATTGTACTTAGATTTTCATTTGATGATTTCTTTGTACATCTTTTTGTTTATTATTAAACGAAAGTTTTTTTAAACTTATTTCAATGGAAAACAAGTTGGCGACTCTGTTGGGGACTTCTTTCCCCTCTTATGAGAATTTTATGACACAGTCCGACGTGTCGAAGCTGGGTTCGACCCAGAGGATGCTGGTTGTACGCTTCGACCAGCAAGCCTATGAGAAAATGCCCTCTAAGGGTGGCACTTCTTCAAGGTTGACAAAGCCTACGAAGAGCCACATGACTGCAAAGGCCGTTGCACCTTACCCAACTACAGAGCATGCGCTCCACGTCTCTATCTCTGCCACATAGATCATACATTATGCCTCCACCTCTCATGCGGCAACCACTTCTGACAAGCATCTGAAGACCCACAGGACATGTGTTGCAAAGGCCGTTGTGCCTCACCCAACTGTGGAGCGTATGCTCCCCATCTCTCTTTCTCTGTCGCAGGGACCACATATTATGTGTCCACCTCTCATGAAGTAGCCTCTTATGACAAGGAAAGTGCTCAATACTTGAGCTCCGGCAGAGAAAAACTTTATGATGCTAGGAGTTCGAGCTAAGTCATCTTCCATACGGCCACGTCAAAAGACGCATAAAGAAGACTATGCAGTACCGATTGGCAGCCGCAAGCAGATGGTCGTATGCGGTGTAATGACCCATTTTGCTCAAGCGGAGAGCCGATTCAAATGGTACAAGTGCGGACCCAGCCCGCTTTTCTCAGCGAGAAGACTTGCTTGAGGCAAAGGATTTTAGACTTAGCCCTTTAGGAGTTCATACTTAGACTTTCAAAGGCGCGCTCGTAGTATCGCTCGACCGATACAAATTATCGCTAAGGTGGGTGGCTACGATGAACTTGTCTTTGCTTATCCTGCACACATAAAATATAGATGATACATGCTAGTCGCTAGGTGAATCACCCATTGCATACTAAGAAAGAATACAATACACCTAGCTAAGGGAATAATTCCCTCTTGTATTTCTTGTGTTAGAACATGGAAATAAAACTTGGCTTATAGTCGGACCCTCGCATGCTACCTTAGCTTCGTGCAAGTAGACTCCGCTAATAATTCGAGTAGATCATTATATACTCTTCGTAGTACACTGCATCACATGTTTATACTGCTTGCCTCATAGATTATGCCGCCCGATATGCCCCTGTAAGATTTTACTCTTTGTACTACCCTTAGACCGGTAAAAGCATAATCGCTTCTGTTCTAAAAGTAGACTATACCGTAAGTTTCCTTATGCATATATTTCATACAAATGCAATGTTTGCCTGCTTACATGCTAAATTATACTCGTTTGCCTTGTTTTAATGTTTGTCACATAATTTCATGCCATAATCAGGAAAAACTATCCATGTCTTGCATTCATCTAGTTAGCCAAAAGACTATCGAATAGTCATTCCGTACAATATGAACCTGCAAGTATTCGGGACAGTTAGGTCGCCAAGGCAGTTCCTGAATTAGGGGAATGCACCAAGTCAAGTTAAACTCTGAACAAGAATCATGTCAAGATAAGAAAGAATCATAGCTCGTAGAGCCATACTCGTTCTGAAACAAGAAACAAGATCCTGACTAGTACCTAACAAGATCTTGAACTAGTACCTGATAGATCCTGACTTGAATCTGTATCTGTACCTGTACATGCGAGACTTTGGAATACTTGAGGATACGTGCGGTCACGGACAACTTGTGTACAAGGGAGATTATCGAATCTCGTTCCACGAACGATCGTCGGGGCACTGTGGCTGATCCGATCTAGACAGAACCAACTGGTAGTCGTCTGTTATTCGGCAGGATGGGTGCAATGCCACCGTATTATATATTGCTTGCACACCATCTTTGTCTCGAGACTATATTGTCCACTATGGAAGTCATGCCCATAACCTTTTGTCATATAGATTAAGTTGGTTCGATTACGGCAACCCGCGTCCGAGTCATTGTATTGAGGCGACCGTTCTGAGTAACATTTATGTATCCACATATGTATCTGAATACCCGAGACATCTAGTATAACACACATGAACGGATATAAGCATTAGATATTTTAACACTTGTACAATCTTCTGCAACACTTCTAAATAATACATGTAACTCGTGCCCCCGAAATAGGAACCCGCTCATGATACTTGTGTTTGCTTATGCGAGTCTTTGGATTTCATATGTATATATATATATATATATATATATATATATATATATATATATTCGTTCTTAGTTTAAGTTGGTTTTATCATTGGACAAGGAAGGATGAATGGTAAGTTAGTAAGTCTCCCCGTTTTACTCTTATATCGCACGACGCACTGCCACGGGAGTTAGGCTTTTTATTATGCCATAAAACTGATCCTAAGGCAAGACTAGAAAGACAACTAGATAGATAGTGCACAAAACCTATATAACGTGTTTAGATTTGTCAAGAGGGCGAAAAGCCTCCCTACCAGTGCATTCATGTACTGATAACCCACCAGACTGCCTGCAGGGTACGAAAGAACCTCGTTCGGTATGGAAACCCCTTTGTGCAAGCTAAGACGTGGAGTTCGCTCTGGAGCCTTAAAGCGTTGCGTCCGGAGATGAAGCACCTATACAAGACATAATCTTGGAACATCTCCTATGTATCATTCCACAATTATAGCCACTTGGACGACTTATAATCTCGGTCTAGCGTCGCTTGTAACACTGATTAAATATTAATAAAGTGCTTGTTTTACTTTCATACTTGTGTTTATTTCAATGCTTCTGCTATGATGACTCTATAAAATTATTACCAATCGCCTGTTCCTTTCTTATTCCACTGTATTCGAACTACTGTGCGACTATGTGGCTTAGTTATTTCTTCGCCTGTTCGGATTAATTGCCTGCACGGGCGCAGCTTGTGCTCGTGCGGTATCACGTCCTTATGGGCACGATTGTCCCACGAGAGCGCTGGCACGGTGATACGCGCCTAGCGGGGATGGCCGATCCTGCGGGAGATCGGGATGTGTCATGTGGCCAGGACAGCCACAGAAGTTTTGTCTTCGACCAAATCTCGTGCAGCGTTGACTCCATGTGCCATGCTGAGAAGTGCGAAGATGTGAACTTGGACTCTTCATACTACGTATTGACGCATGCTAGGACGAAGAAGTCTAGGGCAATGCGAGCTTGTCAAGCTCAAGAAATTGCTCAGTCGACCAACCGTCAGCAGGCACAGCTAACTATAATGTGTGCCACTGGAGGAAAGTTATACAAAACCGATCCACACGTCAAGCCCGCAGCGGCATTCAGACAGGATCGGTCTAAAGAGTCTTCCATTATCAACTAGGATAATTTCTTGTACGAATCCCAGGTCAGGAAGCAAAATCAACACCTACGCACCCATGTGCTCGGTCTACCCGGGCTCATAAGAAGGGTGCTAAGGTGAATCAGCCCTCGCTTGACTTGCGCAACATGATCAATCACAAGCACAAAGCGAGGAAAATAACTGCAACATATAAGGTGTCCTCCCCAGGGCATCACTGTGACAACATTATCATCAACTGCTGCTGTAATAAAGCAGCAGTACCCACAAAAAGGCAGTCAGCATTCCGGTGGCTGCAACCAAAGTCACATATCCAGCAGCAACCCGGAGAACAGGTGCAAGCACTAGAGGCAGGAGCTGTTATTCATCTCATGTTATTCTGCTCGGAAGGCCCCCTCCATGAGGGGAGGTCGGAAGTCCTGTACCTCCAATCCGTCGCTCTCGGCCAGCGAGTCAAGAAGACGAGTCCAATAAGGACAGGCAGCAGAACCCACGGAGGTGTTATCCTGGGATATCAGCTACCAGGGGTAGTTCTTCCTCAGGAACTCCCATGGCTATACAAGCATAGGGTTATGATCCTCCAGACATCTATGACAATCCGACATTCCGATGAGACAATGATTCCCAGGGAATGGATCCATGGGGGTAGCCACCCTCGTCCAAAGGATGCAGCCTCCTACGCTGGGGATAGTGTTCCCTCTGAGTACGAAAAGGATGAGGCACTACTGACTTTCTCTGATAACTATTCATGACAAGAGTCTGAGGCAAAAAGTGCATCGTCCATCATCCCATCCATTTTTTTCCATGTGAGAACAACATACATGGCAGGGGACGATCACGACGGCCCCAACGATCGACAATGCCTCAAAATCCTCGAGGCCATGATGTAGACCATGAGTGTGTTAATGCAGGCCTTGACCTATAAAATACTGGAAATCAAGTCAAACATAGCTTCACAACCAGAAAGGGCCCCTGACCAAGCAATCCTAGACCCCGGGACAAACGGGGATTCAAATGCAACCACTCCACCCGCTGGCGGTAATCACCCCCAGCCCGGATCATTTGCTCCTTCTGCAGTCGATGAAGCTCGAAAAGCAATATGGGAGGTACGATAACTCCGGGCCTGCCTAGACTCAATAGACAATCGGGACTCATTACGCGAGCTCGAAAGTCAACAACCGTATCCCCTCTTTCAGAGAGATGTACCGTATTCGCCCAAGTACAAGCCCTTCAACTTGAATCCATTTGATTGGAAGACATTTTTTCTTCAATTCATGAGTTACTTTGAGATAGAAATGGGGCATCTGCCTCACAATGATGTCCTCTTAACTAAGCTCTTTATCAGGATATTGTCTGGAATAGATTTCGACTAGTTCTGCAGCCTTCAAGACAACTATATTTCGTCGTTTGACGATCTTAAGGGACTTTTTCTTGCTTGATTCTACGACGGGGGAAACAACATGACTATGTCCTCTTTAATTGATATCACACAACGAGAGAAAGAGTCTGTATGAGACTACATCGAGCGGTACAGGCAAGCGACACTTAAGTTATCCCCCGATAGCCCTGAGTCTGCCCTGATGGACACCTGCCGGAGAAATCTCCTTCCTACCATCAGGATTTGGATGGGCGACTCTCAGTTTAAATACTGGACGACGTTTATCATAAATGCTATCGGTGCTGAGAAGAAGGAGATGGATGCCCGTTTCTTGGGAATACAGATCATCATCGCTGATGATAGGGGAAAATGCCCCTACAACAGCAACAACAACTGCGACAACCGGGATAGCAAGAAAAAGAAGGCTCTTATTGCCAACATAACCAAGAAGCCCAAGCAAAAGCCCGCAGAGGATCCAAAATCGAAGAAAACTTATTCCTTTAAAGATGATGACATTATGGCAATCTTTGACGTGCTAATGAAGGAAAATAAGCTTTGGCTCCCCGATGTCAAGCGTCCTGTTGAGGCTGCCAAAGTGAATAATCCGAAGTAATGTCACTACCATTGTTAGTCCACCATGCGAAGCATGACTGCTATACATTGAAGCGGTACATCCAGCATCTACTCGATACCAAAGCCCTCACTTTGGACTTCGATGACAAAATAGTTGCCGCTAACATGGTATCTCTCCAGTTCGATAACTTTCCGACAACGGAAGTCCAGGACGGAGTAATCCCGATCCCTTGGGCAATGATGGAGGTTTTCAATCTTCTTCTGGCTCATGACCAAATAGTCGGGCTGATACCTCTTTCCACATCAAGGGAGAAGGTCATGTGGGTTTATCCAAATATTGCTCCAGACTTGATGCAGCAGGCGACACCCTCCGCTACCAAGTCCAAGGGCAAGAAATCCATGTAGTGCTATACAGTTTCTCTTCTTTCCGAAGAAGCTATAACAGGAAAAATGAGGTCAGGCCTGGCGTACCAATGAGAGTACGACATTCCTGACGATGGTGCACTCCCAATCATTTGAATCCGATCCGGGTCTATCCCAGCCTCCGGCAGCAGATAAGTCCAAGCAGAAAGAAACTCACTTCGACAAACCACTACACAAAGATATGGCTCAGGGGTTAGAGAATCCCTATAACTTCGATATATTGGCACAACTGGCCAATACTCCAGCGAAGTTGTCACTATTCGAGCTTCGTCGACTATCCAAATGTCATACCCTAGTCCCAAAATACGTAGGACTATGATTACGTAAGCATGCCAGCCGTATATATATGGCAACTCCAATATATGAAAATTATAACACATGCGTATGCTATATATGAATAATAATTCATAAGTGGTATATAATTGTCATAAGTCACAGGAAATACTAATCTCATCCATAAAATCAAATCGAAATAAATAATCAAATATGGCAATGAACCAAGTAAGAAATAGTCAAAAAGACCAATGGTTGGGTGGAGATAAATCTACTACCAAACGAATATAAAAGAGAATATAATAAGTTTATCATTTAATGACCATAGAGGCTCGAAGGGAAGACCTCCTCGAAAGAGAACAAAGTAGCAAGTCCTAATCCGTGCTCCTGCAAATAGTCATGATCGTCTACACCTGAAAAGGGACCACGTCCTCAGAGGGACATAGCAAGATATATAGAAACATGCCAAATATATACAGTATAAAACATAAAAAAGAACAAATAAGAAAGGAGACGAACAAATGAAACGAACATGCATATAAGAACAACTACGTATAAATGAACTACTGAAAAGAAAACGGACTAATCAAATATCGAGTTCCTCTGTGAACACATGATAAGGAAATCAAATGCATAATCAAAACTTTTTCCCCTAGTGTGGACTCGCAAGTTTGCTTAAACATTCAACCCTCGTCCCTAGTTTTGACTCGCAGGTTTGGTCAAACAGTCAACCCTCGCCCCTAGTATGGACTAGCAAGATGAGAAAATAGAAACAAAAATAGCAGTTCAATTATAACACACTCGTCCTTTCCACTCCCCATGACACGGTATGACTTGGACAAGGTACGGATTCCAATCAACAAAGTATGAACTAACACAATGATAAGTCATCTACTAGGCATATCATATGAGAACACATATCAATGGACAAAAAAAATAATACTAGCAAAATGTCATGCATGACAAAAGAGAATTTAAGATATAAATATACTATAAAGAATACTAGGTATCTTGCCTGCTCCAAAAAAGATGAAGTCGGAACGCAAGACGTCGTCAGATCTATCCGTCACATAAATTAAACAAGTTAGATCTACAAAAGTTGTTGGATAGGTTTTCTAGTCTAATCTATTTTAGTTCTGAATAAAATAACTTAAAATACTAATTTAATTTAATTATATTCTAATTTTAAGACTAACCCTAGATTTTGGTTTTTAAAAAATTAATTTTACGAATTCGAGATCCGTGAGACGTAAATGGAGGCATTTTGTTGACCAAAAGTCAACCGATACAAAACCAAGATTTGTGTGTAAAATTTAGTATATTTCAGTGCTACATAACGTTAGAATCAACGGTTTTACCAAATCTCGAACCGATAAGAAATTATCGCCCATATGGCACACAAATGACAGTTTTTGGTGGTTTTCTAGTTACTTCTAAGTTGTACAAATTTTCCAGAATAGTAAACTAGTATATTTAATTCTGATAAAATTATATGTTATATTTCGTCATGTATGATTTCCAAAACTTTAAACGGATCATAATTTTGAGTTCGGAATTTCCCGAAATCTCGAAAATATATTTTGGACAACCGGCAATCCACGAATTTTCCAAAAATTTAGGTTCAGAATTTATTAAAATAAATTAGGTATTCAGAAATTATACCTCAATAAGGTTCCAACGCAAGAAACGGGACATATGGTAACGCAAAGTTGAAAAATCCTAGAAAGCAATCTCCCTCAAGCCTCTCTCTCTCTCTCTCTCTCTCTCTCTCTCTCTCTCTCTCCCTACTAATATTAATTCAACGGAATAATAATCTAGGATTTTAATACCCTATTTATAGTCAAAGGCTGACGGCTGGAGCCCATAGACGCTAGTTGTACGCTGACTATACGTTGACTAAGCTGCTGAGTGGGTAATATATTTAATTCCATAAATCAATTATTAATCAGTTTTTAACTTAAATAACTCCAAATAAATATGTAAAAATATCAGAAAATTCAAGAAAAATTAAAAAAAATATACCATTAAAAACCCTAAAATAATATTTGGGGACATTTTATGGTCATAGGCTTCTACAATAAATTTTAAAAATCCTGGAAAATTAGTTATTAGCATATTTTAAAACCAAATAAATTCAAAATTTTCTAAATAAACTACATAAAATATATTTAATCATTTTAACCCTAAAATTAATGTTTGGTAGGAATAACATGCAAGTATGGTCTTACAGTAAATTATGAAATCCCTAAATAATTATGTTTCCTAGGTTTTAATTACCTAAAAATTTAGAAAAATCCAAAAAATTCTAAAATAGCCTGAAAATGATTCTAAATACGTATTTATATAAGTAATTAAATTAAAGAAGTTATTTTCTAATTAACCAACAAAATAGCCAAAAGAAATCCAATAATGTAATAAAAATACTAAAATTAAAATTTAAAAATTAGGGAGTTTACATTCTACCCAACTTACAAGAATTTCGTCATCGAAATTAAAACTAAACCATATTCGTAACAATTCACTATAGTCATTAACACTTCATTGCCAACTAGCAATTCTTTTTAAAAGGTTATGGTGAGCCATCCTAGCACTTTTCTTTCTTATCGTTTATACACTATTCTTTTATCCCTTAAACTCATCTACACTACCCAACTTACAAGAACTCAACTAGTAGTATAATTGACCAATGAAGCATATATATACCTAGTACAAGTCACCTTCCTAACCTCTATCAAGTACGAAAGAAAAGATAAGATTGACGTTGTGAAAGGATCAAGCAAGATGTAATTCAAGCAGTCAAATGAGAATTCAAAACAAAATCAAGGAAGATAATTTAAATAAGTGGATGAGATCCTATACTTTAATCCTATTCGCAGGTTTGCTCGGTATAGTAACGTAACCGAGACAATATATTCTTGACCTATATGGGCTACCACACCAAAGAGACTCAAGTGAGGCATTACAAAATGCCGACACCTACTTGGCACAGGTCAAGTCGCCAGCGGAGGATCCTGATGCATGCCCCTACTGCAATAATGTGATGGAGGCGATACCAAATATCACATTCTCGTAACAAGATATGTTACTGAAGAACAATCGGTACGATCATCCTTTGTATTACACAGGGTACATTGGCGTCATCAATGTAGACCAGATGCACATCGACCCCGGTTTATCAATCAACATCATCCCGTGGAGTCTGCTTCAAATCTTTGAAATCCTGATGCATCGTCTGGCAATAACCAATACTACCATCATTGGCTTCAACGCAGGGAGGAGCTACCCTATGGGCAAGATTCACTTGAAGTGTCAGATCGATGACTTAAAAATAGAGGTCACCTGCTACGCCATAGACGTAGACGTATCCTACAATGTCCTATTGGGACGTCCATGGATACATCAATACATGATCATACCATCAAACTTGTACCAGTGCATAAAGTATGTAGACGATCACGGCATCGTCAAGACAGAATTTTTTGACATTAATCCATTCAAAGAGGTTAAGGCCTATTACTCCGACTCGATCCTCTACAAGCAAGTCCACCAGGATAAAGGTAGCAATAACACCGGTGATGAGGCAGAGACTGGGGCAACAACGAACGAGCCCTTGAGAGTCCATCTCCAAGAAAGCGCTCCTGATATAGCCTCTCCCCTCATGGTGAAACTGTACAGGAAAGCAACCAAGCCTCTGGTCGTTCGCCTTCATAGACCAAATCGACCGCTGAAGGAAGCCCTGACACCCACTATGACTTTCGATCCTCTAGTGGTAAAACTGCACAGGCGACCTCCAAAGTCATCGCTCGTATTGGGGGTAGATCTCGAGAAGGACGAACTGAAGGAGTACGTAGTTGCTTATGATAACGTCCCTTCTCTCGATGATGTAATTCCGAAAGATGAGATACCTTTTTTTTTTAATAAAGGTATCTTTAAACTACTCGGATATTGCACATCTCAACGCATTATATCCTATTGAGCACGGTATAGGATTTCACCTGCATAGACAGGTGACTACCACCTATGTAGCTAATCGAGTTCTCTCGAGTCAAAACTCATATTTCATAGTTCTAGCAAGGAAGAGGTGAGACAAACTCGTCATCTTCGGCAGAGTAAAAAGTCCCCAATCATCCATCCAAAAAAACTGGAGATAGAACTCGATACCGACAAAATACTATTTTACTGGTACAGTTCTCAAACCAAGCACCTTATTCAGAATATTGAGTACGATATAAAAACTGCTAGCATCTTGAATTATGGCAAAGGACGACCGCTGCCTCTGTGTATACAGACTCCAGCAGAAAAGTCCAATGATTACTACTATAAAACCAAGCATGGCTTAGGGTACGTCCCGCCTCCCACAACCCCTGAAGTCTCGGACAAAGAAGAGGAGTCACACTCTCACACTTCAGAATCTTCCGTTTGGGACTCCAACATCAGTATCGGGGAGATGCTTAAACCAATGTTGTCTGCCAACATGGTGACAGCTGACCCTGAGAAAGACGAAGAGGATCCACCTAAACTTTTAGAAGTAGAAATGTGGGCCCAACGCCTAGATGCACAATGAGAGATGTGATTCGATCAACGAGAACCTCCCACCGAGGACGAAGTCGGTTAAATTGATCTAAACGATAAATCCTCCCCTAAACCTATCTTTATTAGCAAAAGTCTGTCCGATGGATCGAGAATCCCTGCTATAGCTTATCAGGGAGTACATCGATGTCTTTGCCTGGAGGTACGAAGATATATCAGGACTGGACTCCTAAATTACGATCCACAAACTCAATATCTTGTCAAACTCTAAGCCGGTCAAGCAAAGCAAAGGTGGTTTCTGTCGAACATCATGAACGCCATTAAAGCTGAAGTCAACAAACTGATAGCTAGTGGCTTCATCCACGAGGAACAATATCCAGATTGGGTGGACAATATTGTACCCGTCGTCAAAAAGAATGGGAAGATTCGAATCTGTATTGACTTTCGTAATCTAAACATGGCATGCCCTATGGACGAGTTTTCCCTTCCGATCACAGATATAATGATCGACAACACTTGTGGCTTCAAGCGCATGTCCTTCATGGACGGATTCTCAAGCTACAATCAAATCAAAATATTTTTTGATGACGAAAAGCATACATGGTTATGAATGCCTAGGAGTATACTGGTATACAGTCATTCTCTTCGGTCTGAAGAATACAGGTGCTACATACTAGCAAGCTATGAGAACCATCTTCCATGAACATCTACGCAAGACAGTAGAGTGATACGTTGATAACATCGCTGTCAAGAGCCTCTCTAATAATGATCACCTCGGAGACTTGAGGATGTGTTTGACCTGATGCGTGCGCACCAGCTCAAGATAAATTCGACCAAATCCTTCCTGGGAGTCTCCAGTGGCAAGTTCCTGGGTTTTGTCATAACTTCGAAGGGTATCCACGTGGATCCTGACAAGACTAAAGTGATCCTTGAAATGCGTCTACCGAAAAACCTCAGAAAACTTCGTGGCCTTCAAGGAAGACTGGCATACATCAAGAGGTTAATATTAAATCTCTTTAGACATTTTCAACCGTTCACCCAGCTCATGAAGAAGGGAGTCACCTTGTCTGTAACGAATAATGTCAACTCACCTTCGATGATATCAAGGAGTATCTCATGAAACCCCAGTGTTGGTGGCCTCCATTATGGGAAGACCCTTCTTGCTATATGTGCGGGCAATAGATCACTCCCTCGAGGCTCTCCTAGTCCAGACAAGTGATGCAGGTCACGAACAGGCTATCTATTATCTCAGTAGAATAATGTTCGGTCCAGAGCACAGGTACAACCCCATCGAGAAGGAGTGCCTTGCTCTGGTCTTTGCTATTCAAAAGACCTGGCATTACGTGACAAGACAAACCATCCATGTGATCTTGCGAGTTAACCCTTTCAGGGTCCTTATGACTAAACCCGGAGCGCTCAACTCTCGCATAGACACATGGCAATACTGTTATTGCCATACAATATGGTATTTTTCCCACAAAAGGTGGTCAAATGTCAAGCATTGGCTGATTTTCTGGCATCCCATTCGGTACCGGAAACCTCAAAACTCTATAAAAAGATCCCAGACGAAGTAACGAGCTCAAACATGACCACAAATGCAGAAGTTATTTGGCAAATATTCTTCAACGGTGCTTCAAGAATAGGGTCCAAAGGCGATATTATCACTGGCGTCAAGATAGTTGTCACACCCCAGATCCAGATTACTGGAGAGCAGAAGAATGACTCAGCCAACCGTACCTTACGGAATACCGAAGTAACCCACAATATATTAACATTGTCTAGATACATGGGGGTGCATACTACAATCAAGTCTTATAGGATCAAGAACTTCTATATCTCAATCATTCAATCAAGTAGCAATAACATAGAATATTTTAGAATACGCAGTAAGGGATCCCAAACGTCTTTTCTGAATGTTTTAGAGACCTAGCAATATACAAGTTGATATGCCAGATACATAATAAAAAGTATACATGACAGTGAGTTAACTGCAGTCTGAATATAATACAGTCATGTAGGAAACCAGTATCTAGATTTGCCGGCTAAGAAAATAATTACATATATCATGTAGCAAGAGTATGTGTCACGGTGGCTCAGTATATATCATGTTGTGCGATCAAGTGCATCAACACAGTTTCAATAGTCAGGGCAAAAACATATTCTAGTATCAAGATCATGGATAAGTTATCAGGTAGCAAGTTATTCAGGATAGGATAATCTACTACTGGTCACATCAATTTGTCACTTTATTACATCGATGAATGATAATAAGAGTAATACAAGAACCCCTCGAGATCAGATCCATAATCCTTAAACCAAACAAGGACCGGGGTTGCAGAACTTCATCCGAGTTGAACTACGCTTCTTATTCTATCCAACGTATATTAAGGGGATCAAAGATAAGTAATTAAATTAAGAAGTAAAAAAAATAAATACATGCAAGGCTATATCTGTCACGCCCCGATTTCGGCTAATCGATAATCGTCCCCCGGGCGTGATGCCGTGCACGCGTAGGGCGCGCGTGCACAAGGCCTTAGGCATAAAGATATTCTTTAGAACAATGCAACAGAGTAGACATATAAGATAACACAAGGTTGAGGCATAGAAAAGTTTCTCTTTTATTCATAATGAACATCTTTTTACATTGCTTGACTCAAAAGTATAAAATGCCCACGGGCTTACAAACTTGGACGCAAAATGAGATAGCCGATCCATACATTATGCCCCTTTACATAGATTTAAAAACGCAAAACCACCTTGGGTGCGAGTAAGCACCATCGCCTTAGCGATATTCAGTAACAGAGAGAGTGAAAGGCTTCTAGCTTGAGCCTCCAAAAGTCTTGGCCACGAACCGCCAAGGATCCCAAAAGTTCTGAAAGAGCTTCAGCTCCTCGCTGCGTTGCCTTGCGCCGGGGAACCTGCTACAACGAGGGTCAGTACTTCGGAAAGTACTGGTGAAGGCTAGCTGCTCAACTTTACCAAGCTCAAGAGATGAGATCTAATGAGTATGCTACAATTATGTTCTTAGGTGGGTTTCTATTCTTGCCTAGTTCAGATTTCATTTAGCAGGTATGCAAGAACAAAATAACATAACTTCACATGCCACCGTTCGGTGACTTTACCTGTCCCGTCTGAACCACCTGTACAACTTACCATAGCCTTCCCTGTCACGAAGACATAGTTAGTCTGCACAGTTTAAATATATACAACATCTTTCTTTGTTGTTTAGGAGCCATCATGGGTTTAGTCTGGGCTGGCGGCGACGCTTGCAGCGCGGGTAGCTAGCCCCGCTACAATTTCTCGCTCCCAGGACTAAGAAAGTAGATTCTGCCCGGGTCGAATCGGCCCGGTGCCCCGGTAACCGTCCGCAGGAACCTGGATCCCTTGTGCACAAGAATTCCCATGACCATTTCTATGACTCTACCTCATAGATTTACTTACTAGCCATTTAAATAACATCATGTATGAAACTGCTTTACTGTACAATCATAATCAACCAACGGTTATATGAAATAACATGCAGCAGTTTATAGAAGAACACTTTGAACTATCAATAGATACCAACCCATTAAACACCCAACAAACATGCATGCATCAATAAATTTATGCAAGGTTTTGTATGACAAGCAATGGGTGTTCCAAGCCTACTTCTTATCTTATCTTGTTATCCAACTTGTTACTTAATTGGTATCATTTGATTGAATGCACCACTGAGTCATTGTTATTATGAACGGAGCCCTTGGAAGAAGGTGCTTATCGAAATAGAGCCACTCACAAGTTTGGTTGAATAGGAAGAAGGAGGAGAGACCCCTAAGACTCCGCTCGCGCGTCGTCTACACGATCACCTGCACGCACCAACGGATGATCAATACCTCCTGCTTCGGTCTCCAAGGCTCGATACGAAATGCGAAATCCTAAGAACGAAAGCAATGAAATCCATTGAAACCGTTCAAGAAAACGCAAGTCATAAAACCAACAAGAAAGCATCCAAGTGGCACGAAAACGGACAAGAAACCAACGCAACGGAAAGGCCCCTCTCGACTCTGCCGCCGAGTCCATCCTCGAGGCACAATCCATTGTATATGGGACCTGATTCCGAAGAAACCAATCCATAACGAGGAAAGGATCTTAATTCAATCTGTCCCGTTCGGACGGTCGTAAGTATTTCTTGGCCGCGCTCCCCGAATAGGGAGAACGGGGCATTACATCATAACCATCCAAAAGAAAGTTTCGTCCCGAAACTTAGGAATAGAACCTACCACTAAGGAATAATGAGGGGAACCTTTCCCTCATATCAGCTTCAAGTTCCCAGGTCGACTCCTCGACCGAGTGGTTCCGCCACAGGACGCGCACTAGCGAGACGGTTCGGTTCCGCAACTGCTTCTCTTTACGATCCAAAACTTGGACAAGCTCTGCCGCGTACGACAAGTCCGCTTGCAGATTCAACTGACCCAAGTCGACTATGTGGTTCGGGTCATGTACAAACTTTCTCAGCTGTGAAACGTGAAAAATATTGTGTACTTCTGATAGGGTAGGCGGCAAAGCAACTTGATAGGCGACCGGAGTAACCCGTTTGAGAATTTCAAACGGTCCAACAAATCTTGGACTTAACTTTCCTTTTACTCCGAATCGCATAACTCCGCGCATAGGCGAGACTTTCAAGAACACATGGTCCCCTTCAAAGAATTCAAGGGGGCGACGTCGAGCATCGGTATAACTCTTTTGTCGGCTTTGTGCTGTCTTCAACCGTTCACGAATCAACCGAACCTTTTGCACGGTTTGTTCAACCAGCTCTGGCCCAAGGATTTGCCGTTCTCCGACTTCGTCCCAGCAGATTGGTGACCTACACTTCCGCCCATACAAAGCCTCGTACGGAGCCATCTCGATGCTGGACTGATAACTGTTGTTGTATGCAAATTCGGCCAGCGGCAGGTAGACGTCCCAACTTGACTTCGAATCGATCACGCAGAGGCGCAACATGTCTTCTAGTATCTGATTCACTCGTTCCGTCTGACCATCGGTTTGTGGATGATAGGCTGAGCTAAACTTCAACTTGGTCCCCATCGCCAGCTGAAGGCTCTCCCAGAAACGCGAGATGAATCGCCCGTCCCAATCTGATACTATAGAAACTGGCACTCCGTGCAGCCGGACTATCTCGTCAAGGTAGGTCTGGGCGAGGCGATCGGCGCTCCAAGTACTTTTGATGGCAATGAAGTGTGCAGACTTGGTTAACCGGTCGACGATAACCCAGATTGCGTCGTTCCTCCGTTGCGTCCTTGGCAGGCCAACAATAAAATTCATGCAGATGTGCTCCCACTTCCATTCCGGGATAGCAAGATTTTGTATCTCCCCGCCCGGCCTCTGATGCTCTGCTTTCACCCTTTGACAAGTTATGCATTGGGACACAAAGAGTGCGACATCTTTCTTCATGCCGTGCCACCAGAAGGTCGTTCGGAGGTTCTTATACATCTTCGTGCTCCCAGGATGGATCATATAGGCTGCGTAATGAGCTTCCGCAAGGATCTCCTTTCTAAGTTCTGAATCATCGGAGACGCATAGCCTTCCATTCACCCGCAACGCTCCATTTTCATCTACTGCAAAGTCCTTCGCCTTCCCCGCTAGAATCTGCTCGTGCATCTTCCTTAGGAAAGGGTCGTCTTTCTGAGTAGATGTGACCCACTCTATTAGGTTGGGTACGAATCGCATCTGAGTGACCCGCGCGCCACGATATCGAATTTGGAGTTCGATGCCCATTTCTTCTAAGTCCCTTCGTAACCTGCGATCGACTGACAGAGACCCAACGAAGATCCGACTCAGAGCATCTGCTACAACGTTCCCTTTTCCAGGCGTGTAGTCTATCGTCAAGTCGTAATCTTTTATCAATTCTAGCCAACGGCGCTGACGAAGGTTGAGGTCTGTCTGGGTGAATAGGTACTTTAAGCTCTTGTGATCAGTATAAATTCGGCAAGGCACTCCATAAAGGTAGTGTCGCCACAATTTCAAGCCAAAGACAATTGCCGCTAATTCCAGGTCGTGTGTAGGATAATTTTTCTCGTGCTTCTTTAGTTGCCTGGAGGCATAGGCTATCACTCGATCTCGCTGCATAAGTACACACCCCAAGCCTTGCCCGGACGCGTCGCTAAATATTTGGAATCCTGAGATCTCGTCTGGTAGTGCAAGTAACGGGGCAGAGGTGAGGCGATGCTTTAACTCTTTAAACGAAGCTTCGCAGTCGGCGGACCACTCAAACGCGACTCCCTTTTGTGTGAGGCGAGTCAGAGGTAGTGCAAGTTTGGAAAAATCCTTTACGAACCGTCTGTAGTAGCCTGCTAGCCCGAGGAAGCTTCGAATCTCGCTAACGGATGCAGGTCGCTTCCACTCGACAATGGCCTCCACCTTCTTCGGATCGACTGAGATGCCTCCCGCAGAAATGATGTGCCCGAGGAAAGATACACTACTTAGCCAGAATTCACACTTACTCAGCTTAGCATATAACTGGTTGTCCCGAAGAGTTTGTAGCACGGTCCGCAAGTGCTCTGCATGTTCTTCCTCACTCTTCGAATACACCAAGATATCATCGATGAATACTACTACAAACTTATCGAGGTAGGGCCGGAACACAAGGTTCATTAAGCTCATAAAGGCAGCGGGTGCATTGGTTAATCCGAACGGCATCACCAGGAACTCATAATGGCTATAGCGAGTTCGAAAAGCTGACTTTGGCACATCGTCTGGCTTGATCTTTAGTTGGTGATAGCCCGAACGGAGGTCAATTTTAGAGTATACCGTGGCAGCTTGCAACTGATCGAAAAGATCGTCTATTCTTGGAAGAGGATACTGGTTACGAATGGTTGCTTTATTCAATTCTCGATAGTCGATGCAGAGCCGCAACGAGCCATCCTTTTTCTTTACGAATAGTACTGGTGCACCCCACGGAGATACACTAGGCCGAATATATCCTTTATCTAGCAAGTCTTGCAACTGTACTTTAAGCTCCTTCAATTCTGCCGGGGCCATTCGATACGGCATCTTGGAAATTGGTCGAGTTTCTGGGAACGTGTCTATAGTAAACTCTGTCTCTCGATCGGGCGGCATGCCTGGCAACTCGTCGGGGAACACATCAGGAAAATCCGCCACAACGGGGATAGACTCAACGTTTGCGCAATCTTGCCGAGTGTCTCGAACGGACGCTAAGTACCCTTCGCAGCCGGAGTGAATCATCCGTCGAGCAGACATTGCTGAGATCACCATGCAGGTATTCGACGCTTTCGACTCAGGACTGCACGTGAAGCGAAACTCGATCTCGCCGGGCAAACGAAATACGACTTCCTTTTTCGCACAGTCGATTGTAGCTGAACAAGCGCCGAGCCAATCCATCCCCAGAATAAGATCGTAGTCCCTTATGTCTAGAACTATCGCATCTAATGACAATCTCCGTCCCCCGATGCAAATGTTACCTTCACGACAGACTAAGCGAGCCGATAAATCTACTCCCGAAGGAGTGCTAACACTTAGGTTTAAGCCTAGCGGTGTCATAGGAAATGTGTGTTCGGCGGCAAAATCCGCCGAAATGAAGCTATGTGTTGCACCAGAATCAAACAATACTCGAGCAGGTACATTATTAAAAAGTAATATACCTGACACCGTCGTGTTCGATGCAAGTGCCTCGTCCCGAGTCAAAGCATAGACTCGGCCCTGAGCGTTTTGCGGTGCCTGGTTTGCTCGTTGAGTTTGCCCCTGACCCTGAGCAGAGTCATTGTTCTGCTGCGGACGGTGTGAAGATGGATCGTTGGAACGGGTTGGACAATTACGAGCAATGTGGCCCATCTTGCCACAACTGAAACACCCTCCCTTGCTCGCGCGACATTCGCTGACGTGGTGTCCTGGCTTGCGGCAGTAGGCACACTTTTGTCCTTGCTTTCTTCCCTGATTCGAGTCTTGGGAGCCGCCGTTATTGTTGTGGCGCTTATGCGCGTTGTTTCCTCCTGTGTTGGCAGGACGCTTGTGATTGTGATTTTGCACAGCGCCGGTGCTAACTGGAGGATACTGCGACTCTAGGGACAGTGCATGATTCAAGGACTCCCGTATGGTACGATATTGAGTCACTACGACGTGAGCACGGATAGAAGGTCATAGTCCGAGCTCGAACTTTCTGGCACGACTTTCGGCATCGGCGAGCTGAGACTTGGCAAATTTTGCAAGTCGGTTGAACTCTGAAGCGTATTGACGCACCGTCATGTCTCCCTGCTTCAGTAGTGCAAACTCGTCTTCTTTTTCGCGACGGACGGCGGGTGGAAGGTATTCCTCCACGAAGGCCTTGCGAAACACGGACCAGGAGATAGCCGTTGTGCCACCTTCGCTCAAAATAGCTTGCTTGTGCACATCCCACCAATCATGTGCATTTTGTCTGAGCTGAAGCTGGGCACACGCCACTTTCTTGGTCTCGTCTAGGCACAGCGCTTCGAAGTGGTCCTCCAGCTCGACCAGCCAGTCCATTGCTAAGGATGGGTCCTCGGTGCCTTTAAACGTAGCACGGCACATCTTCTTAAATTCAGATATCGACACGATTGACCCATTCTCGCCCGAGGGTAAGGTACCCTGGGAATTCTGCGGTCCGGTGGCTTCAGCAACTATAGGCACGGTTGCGGGGGCGGATGCAGAATGATTGTTGGCGACCATATTCGTCACCATTGTTTGCAGACTATTCATCTGCTTCTGCTGTGTATCTGCCTGAAGTCGCTGCGCCACGAATTGAGCTTCAATCCGTGACTCAAACTGACTCTGCCGAAGTTCAGCTTGTTTCTGCTGTGTCTCCATCAAACGCATCATTCGCTCGAACGGATCGGCAGAGGGTGCGGCAGCTGGACTCCCAGAGCTGCCCGAGGTGCCTGAACTACTCGCTTGCACTTGCGCCACCATCTGCGCTTGTGCACCCGGCTCGGAAGTCGTTCCTTGGAAGGAAAGTAACTTGTATTAGTCTCAAGGTATATTATGGACTCACTGTATGGAACGTATCTCATTTTGGCCAAGCGATTTCAAGGGTCTACTCGGAAGGAACAAGGTCCTCTTTAGAAACTTTCTTTGTGAGATCAAAGGATCTGAAGCATGCTCTGATACCAATATGTCACGCCCCGATTTCGGCTAATCGATAATCGTCCCCCGGGCGTGATGCCGTGCACGCGTAGGGCGCGCGTGCACAAGGCCTTAGGCATAAGGATATTCTTTAGAACAATGCAACAGAGTAGACATATAAGATAACACAAGGTTGAGGCATAGAAAAGTTTCTCTTTTATTCATAATGAACATCTTTTTACATTGCTTGACTCAAAAGTATAAAATGCCCACGGGCTTACAAACTTGGACGCAAAATGAGATAGCCGATCCATACATTATGCCCCTTTACATAGATTTAAAAACGCAAAACCACCTTGGGTGCGAGTAAGCACCATCGCCTTAGCGATATTCAGCAACAGAGAGAGTGAAAGGCTTCTAGCTTGAGCCTCCAAAAGTCTTGGCCACGAACCGCCAAGGATCCCAAAAGTTCTGAAAGAGCTTCAGCTCCTCGCCGCGTTGCCTTGCGCCGGGGAACCTGCTACAACGAGGGTCAGTACTTCGGAAAGTACTGGTGAAGGCTAGCTGCTCAACTTTACCAAGCTCAAGAGATGAGATCTAATGAGTATGCTACAATTATGTTCTTAGGTGGGTTTCTATTCTTGCCTAGTTCAGATTTTATTTAGCAGGTATGCAAGAACAAAATAACATAACTTCACATGCCACCGTTCGATGACTTTACCTGTCCCGTCTGAACCACCTGTACAACTTACCATAGCCTTCCCTGTCACGAAGACATAGTTAGTCTGCACAGTTTAAATATACACAACATCTTTCTTTGTTGTTTAGGAGCCATCATGGGTTTAGTCTGGGCTGGCGGCGACGCTTGCAGCGCGGGTAGCTAGCCCCGCTACAATTCCCCGCTCCCAGGACTAAGAAAGTAGATTCCGCCCGGGTCGAATCGGCCCGGTGCCCCGGTAACCGTCCGCAGGAACCTGGATCCCTTGTGCACAAGAATTCCCATGACCATTTCTATGACTCTACCTCATAGATTTACTTACTAGCCATTTAAAGAACATCATGTATGAAACTGCTTTACTGTACTATCATAATCAACCAACGGTTATATGAAATAACATGCAGCAGTTTATAGAAGAACACTTTAAACTATCAATAGATACCAACCCATTAAACACCCAACAAACATGCATGCATCAATAAATTTATGCAAGGTTTTGTATGACAAGCAATGGGTGTTCCAAGCCTACTTCTTATCTTATCTTGTTATCCAACTTGTTACTTAATTGGTATCGTTTGATTGAATGTACCACTGAGTCATTGTTATTATGAACGGAGCCCTTGGAAAGAAGGTGCTTATCGAAATAGAGCCACTCACAAGTTTGGTTGAATAGGAAGAAGGAGGAGAGACCCCTAAGACTCCGCTCGCGTGTCGTCTACACGATCACCTGCACGCACCAACGGATGATCAATACCTCCTGCTTCGGTCTCCAAGGCTCGATACGAAATGCAAAATCCTAAGAACGAAAGCAATGAAATCCATTGAAACCGTTCAAGAAAATGCAAGTCATAAAACCAACAAGAAAGCATCCAAGCGGCACGAAAACGGACAAGAAACCAACGCAACGGAAAGGCCCCTCCCGACTCTGCCGCCGAGTCCATCCTCGAGGCACAATCCATTGTATATGGGACCTGATTCCGAAGAAACCAATCCATAACGAGGAAAGGATCTTAATTCAATCTGTCCCGTTCGGACGGTCGTAAGTATTTCTTGGCCGCGCTCCCCGAAAAGGGAGAACGGGGCATTACAATATCTACAGGGCTCAATGTGTGCAAGAAATAGTAAGCGCATAAAGCAAGTTGGCACAGAAATGAACCAAACTAGGCAGTGGCTCACAAACGAAGTTAGCGCAGAAATGAACCAAACTAGGCAGTGGAACAAAAATAAAGTCGGCACAGAAACTCTCAGAAACAAGGTTGGTGCAGGAAAAAAAGTGCACGAGCTGCAAAGGGTGGCGCACTTTGTCAAGTTCAACCAATACGGCGCACTTGACAAAAGTGTGCGGGCAAGACTAAGGCGCGCTCTAACAGAAAGTGTGCGAGCAAGCTAGCCAAAAGATAAAATACACAAACTAAGGTCAAAGCTCGGCAGTCGAAAAACTCGTCAGTCGAGGAGCACACAAATCAATAGCACAGAAATCGAGAGACCAAAGCTTCATCCCAAAGAAAATAAAGAGGGAAAAAGTGTGTGAGCTACCAAACATAAGAAAAGTGCGTCGCTGATGAAACTTAAGGAAGGTGCGTCTGATTGCCAACGCGAAGAAAATGCGTGGGCTGTCTGCGGCGTACTTTCCTTAGTTTTCCAGAGAAAAATTTGATAAAATACACACCAAAATGCACTGACTGAGTTTTCTCTCAAAAGTGCACCACTGACTCAAGGGGTGTGACTGGCACTATTTTGCTAAGAGACTAAGTGCAGTATGATTAGGAAGCACGATTTATTGGAATAACACACCAATGCGCCCAAAGGAAAACATACATATTTCTACACCAAAGAGGTTCTCTTGCATACATTTCACAGAGCACTGTTCTTCTTCTCCAGTTACCCATTTTGGTAAATGTATTGTATCAAGTTGCAGCACTGAACTTAGCTGGACTCGAAACCAAGCATGGCCAAAAGAAAAGTTAAATAAAATAGGGTGCTCTACACTATGAGCTAATTAGTTTTCTAAAACACAAAATTTTGGAAGATCAATCCCCAGGAAAGCAAAAGTGAACCCATAGACCCAAACTCTGGTCCATGCAATTCCAACCAAGGAAATCAAGAATAACAAGTATTAAAGATGAAGGGGTACTCGGTCCCAACAATATGAGCTAGAAATAAACAAGCATTATTTAGAATTAAAGCATGCATAAATTTATGATTTTTTTCTTGTGCAAGATGTACTTGCCTACGGAGGAAGAGAAAACCTAAGAGAGAAATAAAAAGGAAACAATGAGAAGAGAGAGAGAGAGAGAGAGAGAAAGATATGGGACTATATAGGATTAGATTTAAGATGTGGACCATTGGATTATACAAACTCATCCAAAGCACACATGCCATCAATCCAACCAACCCAATCTTCTTTTCAACTCACGAAGCCGTCTGAATAAAGGCCAAACAAGACTAACAACATGCGCCAAAGGCAACATGCACCGGGAAAGGGGGCTGACATCTCTATCCACAAAAAAAAATTCCTCAAAATTTAAACTCAAGGCTATCTAGAGATATCAAGACAAGCTACAAATTAACTATAAGAAACCTATACATATAAATAAGCAAGTATATCAATACATATACTAAAGTAAAGCAGCATCATTTCTCATGAGTGCTTGTCGATCACGAAATAAAAGATGCAAGACATACGAAAGGAATATACTTTATGAGTCGAATAGGTGCGGGTACCGAGATCGAATATGGTCCTCACGCTCCCACGTCGACTCTCCCAAGGAGTGGTGGCCCCAAACAACATGAACAAGACGGATAGTCCGGTTCTTAAGTACCTTCTATCTCTGATTCAAAATGGACACGGGCTTTTTCTCGTAAGTTAAGTCGGTATCTACGACTAACTCAAAGTGATCAAGGACATAGCTCAGATCTGGGACATACCTACGCAACTATGACACATGAAATACATCATGCACTTTACTAAGGGAGGCAAAAGGGCAAGACCATAAGAAATATCCCTTACCATCTCGAGAATATCGAACGATCCTACATATCGCGGACTAAGCTTTCCGCGAACCCCGAATCTAATGACTCCATGGGTAGGCAAAATCCGCAAAAATACGTGGTCGCCGACAGAAAACTTTAACTGCCTATAATGCTGATCTGCCCAATAAGGATGATGATTTTGGGCAACCCGAAGTCGTTCCCTGATTTACTTAACTATTCCAATATTTTGAGTGATCATTTTTATTTTCAACATCTTTCATTCACCAATGTCATCCCATGCCAAGGGTGATATGTACTTCCTTTCGTACAATGCCTCAAAATGAGCCATCTGTATGCTGGCCTGGTAACTGTTGTTGTACGAGAATTCTACTAAGTGAAGATGATCCTCCCAAGACCCACTAAAGTCTATGGTACAAGACCGCAATATATATTCCAACGTCTGGATTATCCTTTTTGATTGCCCATCTATCTAGGGATGATACGCGGTACTTAATCTCAACTTGGTACATAAATGCTCGTACAAGCTTTTCCAAAAATGAGATATAAAGCGAGCATCACGATCTGACACTATACTCACTGGGAATCCATGTTGTCTCACTATCTACCGCATATATATCTCTGCTAACTGCTCTGTAGAATTCCCTATTCGGAAGGGGAGAAAATATGCCACTTTCATGAGTCGATCTACTATTACCCAAACTACATCACGTCCGGTAGGGGATCTAGGTAAACCGATTACAAAATACATCATAATACGTTCTCACTTCCACTCCAGAATAGGCAGGGGGTAGAACAATCCTGCTGATCTCTGTTGTTCTGCCTTCACTTGCTGACATACGAGACATCGTGAAATGAATCGAGCTATCTCTCTTTTCACTCTGTTCCACAAGAAATATTGCTTAACATCATGGTACATATTTTTTCCTCCATGATGAATAAAATACTGGGAATTGTGTGCCTCGTTCATCACTTCTTGTCGGATATCTTCACTTGGCACACAAAGACAGTTTCCAAATCTGAGTGTTCCGTCTTCGTGAATCTTTAATTTCTTCCTAAGATCTGACTCACATTCGGCTCTAAGCTTCTAAATATGAGAATCTCCTGCTTAAGTTGACTTGATTCTCTCCACCAAGGTTGACTATATCTGAAGACTATCTAGTACTCCCGCTCCTTGAGATAACACTACCTCAATGCCCATCTCTTGAAGATCTTCTAATATGTTATCTGAGTTATCAAGATGAATATGTTGCATCTCCTACTTAGAGCATTTGCCACTATATTTTCTTTGCCTGGATGGTACTAAAGTACCATATCATAGTCATCAAATAATTTTAGCCACCTCATTTGTCTTATATTCAGGTCCTTCTGGGTGAATATGTACTTCAAACTCCTGTGATCTGTAAATATCTCCATCCGATTACCATATATGTAATATCTCCACAACTTGAGAGCAAACACTAATACTGCTAATTCTAAATCATGTGTTGGATAATTCTTCTCATGATCTCGAAGCTGCCAGAACGCATAAGTTATTACCTTCCCATGTTGCATCAATACACATCAAAGTTCTTTCCCAGATGCGTCATAATAAACCGTAAATCCTTCTGATACTCCTGGAAGTGTAAGGATCAGTGCTGATATTAGTTTCTCTTTCAACTTCTTAAACATTCTATCGACCAAACAAACTTTACCTCCTTGCGGGTTAGACGAGTCATTGGTGCTAAAATCCGTGCAATGTCTGCCATGAACCTCCGATAATATCCTGCTAATCCCAAGAAACTTCGTACGTCTGCTACTATCTTCAGGACTGGCCAATTATCTACTGCTTCATTCTTCTGGGAGTCCACTAATACTCCTGCTCCTAAGAAAATAGCCCCAAGAATGACACATGATCAAACCAGAACTCATACTTACTGAACTTAGCATATAACTGATGCTCCATCAGAATTTGCAACACTTTTCGAAGGTATTTTTCATGTTGTTCTTCACTGTTGGAGTAGACAAGAATGTCGTATATGAATACTACTATAAATTGATCTAGGTATGGCATGAAGATACGATTCATCAAATCCATGAATATTGCTGGTGTATTAGTCAATCTGAACGACATAACTAAGAATTTGTAATACCCATATCGAAAGCGAAATGATATCTTCAATATATCTTGCTCCCGGACTCTCACTAGATAATACCCTGATCGAAGGTCTATCTTAGAAAATACTTTTGATTCACTCAATTGGTCGAACAAATCCTTAATCCTAGGCAATAGATACTTGTTCTTCACTGTTAGGGCATTCAACTGCCTATAGTCGATAAACACCCATGTCGACCTATCCTTCTTCTTTACAAGAAGCGCTGGTGCTCCCTATGGTGATCTACTAGCCCGAATAAACTTTTTTGCCTTCAAATTTTCCTCATGTTGGTATAATTGGTTAAGTTGCATAGGTGACATCTGATAGATCTTGCTCAAAACTGGCTCTGCTCCTGGTTTTAACTCTATGCAAAACTCCACTTCTCGTACTAGGGCTAATCCGGGAAGCTTTTTGGGAAATATATCAAGAAATTATTCAATTAGTTTGGGAAATTGACCATCAACTCATGCTACTGCTGCAATGCCACCTCCATATTGATCCTTCACCGTTCTGTTGAAGATAAATTCTTTCTTGACGGGGATGTTAAACAACACTCTTTTCCTACGACAATCTATCGTTGCATGACTGTCTCTCAACCAGTCAATGCCTAAAATAACGTCAAAGTAACCCATAGGAAACTCGATCAACTTTGCAGGTAATAAATGCCCATATACTACTATTGGACACGCTAAGCATACTCTACTGACTCATACAAGATAATTACCAGTGAGTATATTTAGCCTATCTGGCAATGCCTCGAACTCTAATCCAATCGGTGTCATAAATTGTGCACATACAAATGAATGGGATGCTCCCGAATCAAATAATGATATGACAGAAAAAGATGTAACAAGAATGCTACCTGCCACCATGTCACCTGATGCCAAAGCCTCCTCTAGAGATAGGGTAAAAGCTTGCCCTTGGTCTTGCGGTTCTCCTTGAATATGCAGTTGTGATCTCTGTTGTCTATACTGCTGATTCCTCTATATATTGTACATCTGAGTCTACGTTAGCAATGGATGCTGAGCCAATGGCCTGATTGCCAGTGTTGGCCCCCTATACTGAGTTGTCCCTGGTGCTGGCAGTGCTAACTGCTACGCCGGTCCTTCAATCCTCTATATCATAGGACAATTGGCAATCCAATGATCTGGACTGCTATATCACAGATACAAACATTGTGTTGCTCTACAGACATCTTTAGTATGGCCTTCTTTGCCATAATACGTAAGTCCGACTGGGGCTCCCAATCGTTGTTGCTGCTGATGCCTTGGCTGATACGACTAAACTAGTGTTGTTATTACCGATGCTACTGGCCTCCTTGGATCTGTGTTATGAATGTGAACACTAGGAGATAGTGCTGACGTTCGTTGTGCTTGTTCTCCTCTTTTGCTTTGTCCATGAGACCTTCTTTGGCCTCTGGTCCTTGAAGCTAACCTCTGCATTGTCAGCTCATGTTGCCTAGGTGGATCAATACTTCATCAAAATTCTGTTAGTTATGGCCCTCTACCAATTGCTAAATCTCCAAATAAAGTCTATATTGGAACCCCATCGCCCTCTCTGGTTTTGTTGCTACCATCACAGGAGCAAACCTGCTAAGCCTACTGAACTCTGTCGCGTAGCCATTCAATGTCCTTCCAAACTGTTTGAGGTTGATGAACCTATGTTGTAGCTTATACTGTGCTACTACTCCAAAATACTTAACCCTGAAATGAGCCCTGAAGTTGTCTTATGAAATAGGTTATCTTAATCAAACTTCTTCTAGTGCCCATCAATCTTTTTCAAGGTCCAGGAGTTGCAATCGGACCTGATCAACTTGTTCCTCCGCTGGAACATTAGCTGCTGTAGTATTGTTTCGATGTTTTGCAGCCAAGTATCTGCAATAATGGCATCCTCCGTATCATCAAAGTACTTAGGGTTGAGTCGACAAAATCTAACAAATGCCCCTGAATCTGTTCTAATACTTCTTTTAAAGGCCATATGTAATCCTTGGTTCAACAAGACAATCTACTCTTGCTGCTGAAGTTGCTGATGTTGTTGTGTCATCATTATTCCTCGTATAATTTCCAGCAAAGCCAGTGTATCAAGTGCTACTGGCACTACTGCTACGACCGGGGTACTAGAGCTTCTGGTAGATGTTGCTCCTCGTGCACCTCTACTAGTCCTACCCTGATCCTTCCAAGTACTGGTGCTGCCTCCCGATATGGACCAACAGATCATTGTCCAGCTGAAATTGTGGTGTCCCACCTACCGATGCTGGAGAAGCACTAAGAAAATAGACACAAGATAAATCAAGAACATGACGAGAAAGGATCGAGGAACCAATGGTGCAGAAGTCAAGCTGAGTTCCGAGGAGATGAATTCAGGATTTTAAGGAGGAACATGTTTGATTAAGATATCATATGATCAAGCCACCCCATAAGTCTAAAAAAGAAATCCATACCTGCATGGGCCACCACTAAAACCTTGTCACCCCATATCTAGTTTATTGGAGAGTGGGAGAATGACTCAGCCAACCGCACCTTACGAAATACCGAAGCAACCCAAAATGTGTTAACATTGTCTAAAGATATGGGGGTACATACTACAATCAAGTATTCTAGGGTCAAGAACTTATATATCTCAATCATTCAATCAAGTAGCAATAACATAGAATATTCAGAATAAGCAGTAAGGCATCCCAAACGTCGCTTCTGAATCTTCTAGAGACCTAGCAATATACAAGTTGATATGCCAGATAAATAATCAAAGTATACATGACAGTGAGTCAGCTACAGTCTGAATATAATACAATTATGTAGGAAACTAATGTCCAGATTTTTTGGCTAACAGGTACCGGTTGGCTAAACGCCCAAAAAGAATATAGAATACAAAAGACGAGCAGTGAAACAAGAAACCCGCTCGTGACCCTCAGCATCTATCTTTCCGATGCATGCCATCAGTGAGAGCGAAGAAGGCTTAATCCTCAGGTGATGGCTTTAAACCTGGCCATGCAAACCCAGTGGGGTCAGGCCCCAAATAGCAAGTACCACAAAGGATGCACAAAATAAAGAAATAAAACCAGATCTATAGTATGAGCCAACAATCATTGGCATATATCCCATCCATGACATGATACGACACCCCTTCACCAAACAAGGGCAAGAAGTGCCCTACCATATCAAGATAGAATACCTTCCTTGATTATGGTCAAGCTAAAATAATTTGCATCTTAGTTTCAGTTCATAGCCTATCGTAATAAAATAGCGCAACCCAACAACCAAACAAGGATATGAGTTGAACCATCATACCACGATAACCTACTTTCCTGGCTATGCACTTCTATAAGCAATTTAGATGGCCAATCATGTTTGCGGCTTGATATATGATCTCTGGGTTATCCCAGTAATTCAATATATATAAGTATCCTCAGATCGTGCTAAAATCGAGCAAGGCTAGCTGAACCAATGATATACGAGCAACTATGTATGTAAAATAATGCACCAGTCCCTTGCAAAAGTCTTGAGCTATTTATTAATTAATAATAGTTTCATGCTTTTTATAGGAAATATACTGGCTTGGCCATATAATTAAATCAGATACTACACTCCATTAGTGCGGATGATATATGGTATCCGTGGTGGCCAACCTTTACTCCCAACTAATTTAGGGTGGTTTAACATGCACGATCTCGAGATATTGTTCCCTCTTGAATGCTTTACCAGTTAAGTTTTCTGATTAACCCTAGGTTAATTAGAATCTCATGCCATAATCACGTAAATATTCTTTCTTAGATGTCGTACCTTAAGTACGGACACTCTTGATTTGAATCCATATTGTCAATCGAAAGTTAAGTCTGGATTCACCCAAATGTGATACAACAATCAATACTATCTAGCCACGGCTAAAGTCACTGTCCAACTACCAGATCTGTGCATGAAAATAATTATATATATATATCATGTAGCAAGAGTATGTGGCACGGTGGCTCACTATATATCATATAGCACTATTGGTGCGATCAAGAGTATCAACACGGATTCAATAGTCAGGACAGGAACAAGTTCTAGTATCAAGATCATGGACAAGTTATCAGGTAGCAAGTTATTCAGGACAGGATAATCTACTACTTGTCACATCAATTTTTACTTTATTATATCGATGAATAAGAATAAGAGTAGTGCGAGAACCCCTCCAGTCAGATCTATAATTCTTAAAATAAATAAGGACCGGAGTTGCAGAACATCATCCGAGTTGAACTACGCCTCTCATTCTATCCAACGTATATTAAGGTGATCAAAGATAAGTAATTAAATTAACAAGTAAAATAACAAGTGCATACAAGGCTACATCTACATGGCTTAATGTGCGCAGGAAATAGTAGGCGCACAAAGCAAGTTGGCACAGAAACGAACCAAACTAGGCAGTGGCGCACAAACGAAGTTGGCACAGAAATAAACAAAACTAGGTAGTGGCGCACAAACGAAGTTGGCGCAGAAACTCTCAGAAATAAGGTTGGTGCAGAAAAAAAGTACGCCAGCTGCAAATAGGGGCGCACTTTATCAAGTTCAACCAATATGGTGCACTAGACAAAAGTGTCTGGGCAAGACTAAGGCACGCTCTTACAGAAATTGCACGAGCAAGCTAGCTAAAAGATAAAACACATAAATCGAGGTTAAAGCTCGACAGTAAAAATACTCGTCAGTCGAGGAGCATACAAATCAATAGCACAAAAATTGAGAGACCAAAGCTTCATCCCTAAGGAAACGAAGAGGAAAAAAGTGCACGAGCTACCAAACATAAGAAAAGTGCACAGCTGGCGAAACTTAAGAAAGGTGCGCCTGGTTGCCAACACGAAGAAAATGCGCGGGCGGTCTGCGGTGCACTTTCCCTTAGTTTTCCAGGAAAAACTTTGATAAAATACATACCAAAGTACGTCGACTGAATTTTCTCTCAAAAGTGTGCCACTTACTCAAGGGGTGTGACTGGTACAATTTTGCTAGGAGACTAAGTGCAGTATGATTAGTACGCACGATTTATTGGGATAACACACCAATGTGTCCAAAGTAAAACATATGTATTTCTACGTCAAAGGATTTCTCTTGCATACTTTTCACAGAGCACGGTTCTTCTTCTCTGGTTACCCATTTTGGTACATGTACTGTATCAAGTTGCAGCACTGAACTTATCAGAACTCGAAACCAAGCATGGACAAAGGAAAAGTTACATAAAATAGGGTGCTCTACACTATAAGCTAATTAGTTTTGTAAAACACAAAGTTTTGGGAGATCAATCCCGAGGAAAGCAAAAGTGAACCCATAGACCCAAACTCTGGTCCATGCAATTCCAACCAGAAAATTAAGAACACAAAGTATTAAAGATGAAGGAGTGCTCAGTCCCAACAATATGAGCTAGAAATAATCAAGAATTATTAAGAATTAAAGAATGCATAAATCCATGGTTCTTCTCTTGTGCAAGATGTACTTGCCTATAGAGGGAGAGAAAACCTAAGAGGGAGAAATAGAAAGAAAATAATGAGAAGAGGGAGAGAAAGATATGGGACTATATAGGCTTAGATTTGAGATGTGGACCGTTGGAATATACAAACTCATCCAAGCCACACATGCCATCAATCCAACCAACCCAATCTTCTTCTCAACTCACGAAGCCGGTCTGAACGAAGGCCTGGCAAGACTAACAACATGCCCCAAAGATAATATGCGCTGGGAAAGGGGGCTGACAATAGTACTGATTTTCCTATACGATATGGTCATAAATCATGCTTACTCCCTCATAGAGCCCTGCTCCAACAATATGGCTGAGTAGAACTCCCTCGTTATTGGGCTCTAACTAGCTAAACAAGTGGGAGTAGACTACATGGAAGCCTACGGTGATTCCAAGCTGATAGTCGGTCAGGTCCAGGACGAATACGAGGTCCGGCAAGAGGACTTGATTTCCTAACACCAAGTCGCGCTTGGGATAATCTCCACCTTCAAGGGATTCTTCATAGAGCATATCCCTCGATTGCAGAACATCGAGGCTGACGCCCTGGCCGACCTCACTACCGCCCTGGCAGTTTCGGTCAAAACCCATCAGCTAATCACAGTGGTCGGTCAAGAATCTGGTCAGGCCAAAAAATAACATTTATCTTTGCTTGAACTACTCAGTAGAGACAAACGCCGACTCTCAAGACTGAAGACACATATTTATCGACCATGCAGTCTATGAAATTCTTTCCGATAACCTAAAGCAAGCTACTTCCATCAAAAGAAGTTCCCTCCGGTTCAATTACGATATGGCTACCAAAATACTGTATCGTCGTTTCTACGACGGTCTTCTACTATGATGCCTATCGAGTGCAAAAGGGAAGTAGGCTCTCCACGAGGCTTACGACAGGGTTTACAGTGCCCATCTGCCCGGACCCAAGCTACAGGACCGTCTCCGGAGAATAGGTTACTATTGGCCGACAATGGTCGCAAATTCTATCGACTATGCAAGAAAGTATCAGATGTGACAAATCCATGATAACTTTATCCACCAACCCTTGGAGTTCCTACACTCGACCGTTGTATCTTGTCCATTTGAAGCTTGGGGCATGGATATCATAGGACCGATCAGTCCTTCTTTATCTAAGGGATATCGGTTCATCCTCGCTATTATCGACTACTTCTCCAAGTGGACGAAAGTCGTACCACTCGCTGAAGTCAAAATATCAAACATGATCAGCTTCGTCAAGTATCACGTCATATAGTGCTTCGGCTTGCCACGACCAAAATTCAAAAGTCACGCTTTCTACCGATTTTGCGACAAAAACCAAATTCAGAATATAGCATCAACTTTCTACAACCCAGCAATAAATAGTTTGGCAGAAGCATTCAACAAGACCATCATAAAGCTACTCAAAAAGTTTATTTCATCCAACAAGGATGACTGGAATGAGAAGTTGGATGAATATCTTTGGGCCTACTACACAATGACCCGGACACCTACTGGCAGTACGCCGTTCTACTTAGTCTACAGGAGCGAAGCATCCTCCACCTCTAGGTCCAAATTCTTTTGCTCTGAGTGTCTCTCTCCAATCGGCTAACCGTCAACGACAATCACCGTCGTCGGCTACAAGAGTTAGAAGCACTCGACGAGAAGCGACTCTTAGCTCAATAGTGCATTGAGTTATACCAAGTGCGCATCTCAGGAACCTTCAACAACCGGGTCAAGAAGAGAACTTACTAAGTGGGTGAATTCGTCTTAACAGTAAGAAGGTCGATGTTCATAACCCACAAGACGATCGACAAGTTTCAACCTAAATGGGAAGGCCCATTCATCGTAGAATCTGTATTCTCCAATGGCTCCTACCGACTGGCAAAATCTAATGGCGACTTGCTCATGATGCCCATCAATGACAAGTTCCTGAAAAAGTACTATGTCTAAGGCTAGGCTTTCACTTCTCTCTATCCCCAGCAGGACAATAAAGATGTACATGATTCTCCTTTTTTGTTGTTCATCCCTAGCAAGTGCCTGTGTATAATATTATCCTTCCTCAATAAGCCATTATCGGTATTCAGGAGTCCTGGATAAGCAACGAATAATGAATCCTCAAAAGCTATCCAGCGGAGCAGTCCCCAGGTCCACCTGCACACTACCACAGGGACCAACCACCGAAAAAAACCCAGTCTCGTTAGATGCTAGTTCACGTTAACATTACCTCTGAGCTATCGTCCTAATGATCTCCCCAGCGGAGTAACCCACAGGGCTATCTACATTCCCAGATAGACCACACTCAGCAAACCACTCCTCAGTGAGTTTTCTGGATATTGGTTCACGTCTATATTACCTATGAACTACTGTCCTAACATTTCTCTCCGGCTGAGTTTGTCATGTCCATATTACCTCTGAGCAAACCTTCCGGGTTTGGCTATCGACTATCATGTCCACGTTACCTCTGATATCGGTTGTCATCATAACTTATCACCTGTACTTAACTCTAAGTACGTCAGGGGTGTTAAGTCCATAAAATATGACACGTCCATATTACCTCTAGCATGGCTTGTCTTAAACTTATTACTTGTACTCAGGTGCACAAGAAGTAATGAGTCCCCAAAACCTATCACGTCCATATTACCTCTGATAGGGTTTTATTTTGAACTTATTACTTGTACTCCAGTACAAAAAAAGTAATAATCTACCAAAAATCCCAGTGGGATATTCTCAATAAAAAAAAATAGTTCACATCAATATTACCTTTGAACTATGAGTTGCCCATGTTCCCCATCCAAAGAAACAAATATGTCTATATTACCTCTAGCTTATTTTCTTTTTCTTCGACAAAAATATCGGGATCGTACCCAACCTCTCGGTATGACTATCGATTAGCTCATGTTCACGTTACCTCTCAGCTATCGTTCTCACATCCTTCCAGTAGAGTTTGCCATATCTTTCTTACCTCTAAGAAAACCTCCCTACTTAACTATCGATCATCACGTCCATATTACCTCTGATATCGGTCGTCGTCTAAACTTATCACCCGTACTTAACTCTAAGTACGCAGTGGTGTTAAGTCCACAAAACATGTTACGTCCATCTTACCTCTGGCAGGGCTTCTTTCGAACTTATTACTTGATTCCAGTAAGCAAGAAGTAATAGGTCCACCAAAGATCCCCCAGTGGGATGTCCTTGGCAACTATGATATTGTACTACGTCCATATTACCTCTAGTACAATATCCAAAGTTCACAACATGTAAAAAGACAAATACAAAAAGGAAATTCTGGAAAATGAGAGACTTTATTGATTAATATTCAAGATCATGAGTACATATGATAAAAACTCATTTTTAAGGGTTTTCAGAAGTCTTGCTGACACGATCCTTTTCTATTAAAATTGCCCCTCAGTGTTATTGTTGCTACTAACACAAGTAGAGCCAGCAGCAGAGCTCAATGCTTTCTGGGTCATCCCTCCACAGTGCAAATCTCAGTATATAAAAAAAATACATACTGATGGATAGCAAGGGAGGAGCAGAAATATGCGCTCTACAACCATGTTGGAAGACTGAAGACAGGAATGGCAATTAATCAAAATTTTGTTATCGACACCGCAGGCCCCTGGTCGGTAGCAAGCCGTGTATAGGGGAGAAATGCAGCTAGCATGCTGCATGAACAAGAACAGCTCCGCGCATGATGCAGGATGTTTATCCTCATCTCCTAGATTGGTTCTTGACAAACCGCTACATAAAGTTGGCATTCTCTTCGAATGACGGGTTCAATGATATCCTTCCATGCTCCATCATGGACACCACAAAGGGTGGTAAAACCTGTATAAAGAGAACACATGTCAGTCTCAATAAAGGTTGTAAAAGTATACAATGGTCGTATGCAGCTTCCAAGCCACATCCATACGGAGGAAGGGATATCTCGAGATAGCTAAAGTTCGCACGCATGAGCAAGAGAAATTCTCATTCATGTGGCCAAGCCGCAGATGGACCGAGTACTCGTCCATGCGGTTATGCCATAGATAGGCTCTGTGCGCATATTGCAGATAAGTTCTCATCCATGCAACCAAACCACATATATGCTCTGCGTACATGTTGCAGATAACTGCATAGCTATGCGTCAGAACTCTGTGGGGGTAGGGCCTGCACGTGTTTTAGATAATTTCTCATCTACGCTGCAAGGACGTGTACGTGTGTCACTATGTCTATGGTATCATGACACAGCCCTACCTCCAAAAAGAGCGCTAGTATCGCGAGGCTACGGATCCACCCCGCTTTTGACAAACTCCTCAACAAAATAAACAGTAGCCTGTGGCATCTTCTTTCACAAAGAGAGAGGGAAGTCGAGAGAAAAAATTTCTCTCTCCTCCTCCCTAGCCCGCCTATTTATAGGCTACTAGGACGTGTAAAAAGGTCGAGGCAATGAACCAGGCACTTATGAGGATAAACTTGATACCTCAATTTGCGTGATCCATATTTATCTCCTCAAAAATGGCCGTTGACTCAGAGTCCCAAGAGATCCACTCAATGATCTAGCCAAATCCTATATTAAATGGAGATTTGATAGCCTGACAAAGACTCGTCCATGCGACCTAAAGTTATCTCCTCCATGCTTCTTATTCAAAGTATTTCAAACTTATTAGTTTGAAAACTTTGAAGGGGGTCTTATATAAGAATGGAAAATCCATATCCATGCACTCAACAAACCATCCGCCCCAAGGTTGGTCAGAAGAAATTAGGTCGCAGATGACCAGATGGCCAAAAAAAAGCAGCATACATGCGCCCCAAACATTGGCCTCATAAAGGCCTGAAACAAAGATTATGTCTGACACAGAATCCTGACCAAAAAAATTTTATGAACGCTTCAAAAAATGTGAGCACACTAAGCTACAAGAAGCTCTCGTCAAACTAATAATAACTTTTGACAAGCGTATAGCGCTACGTGTATGAGGCATCATGCATCCTAGAATCTATATGATCCATGCGTCTCTGGCCCTATGCATTCCAGACTATATGCATTCCATGTATCTCGGGCCCTCTTTATTCCAGAATCAACGTATTTTATGCGTCTTTAGACCCCTGCATTTTAGACTCCACGCTTCCCATGTGGCTCTGGACCCATGCATTCCAGACATCATGCGTCCCATGCGTCTCAGACTCCATACGTCCAACGCGACAAGGTTTCCTAAGACAAAATCTTTCTGCTGTGACTGAAGTAATTCTCTCCAACTAAATGCGGACCACGTGTCAAGCTGACCAAGTCAAGCGAACAGAAGACGAGAACCGTCAAGATCTCCAAAAACAACAAATCCCAACAAAATGTCAATGTGGAAGCTTTTCCTGGACTCAACCCATATTATGTGCCTACAGTTATAACTGTATTCTATTGAAGGATCACCCTGCGACCACCAAACAGAAGCACATACGGCAGCTACAGCCCATCAACATGATGACTATAAATAAAAGCAACTTGGACGTCCCAAAGGCTGGCTTTTTTTTGCTTCAGAGAGGCTATACTCTTCCATATGAGCTACGTATGTACAAACAAGCTCAAGAGAGAGAGAGAAGATAATAGAGCATCCCTCACTCACTCGTCGGATCGTCAACGGAGTAAAAGAGTTGCTGCAGTACTCGTTCTCCATCGTCACACTACCTAGATTAAATATTTTACTTAGATTTTCTATTGAGGATTTTTTTGTACATTTTTTTGTTTCTTATTAAACAAAAAAAATTTCCAAACTTATTTCAATGGCAAACAAGGAGTGACAACATTTTATTGGTGGCCTATACAGGTCTAATTTTTCAGACTTGTGCGGGTGTCATGAACTTAGGAGTCTCAATCAAAGATGTTTCTCCTTGAAATCCTGAATCTGTTCTTCTCGATACTCAGCTTGAACCATCTGATTGATTGTTTCTCTATTCCTTTCTGTCCTGTTCTTGATGTCTTTTGTCCCTTTCTTCCAAGGCTTCCCCATCTTCAGTTCTCGGAGCATCAGGGGCATCGAGGAGACCAGTAGGTCCGGGCGAGATTGGATAGTAGTATGAGGCAGTGTTTCTTCAGGATCCGGTTCAGATCAAGCCAGTAGTTGGGCCCCCAGGTGAGATAGTGGCAAAGAAAGGTTTCGTCTCCCCCAGTAGTACCAGCAATGCCAGTAACATTGGCTACCCCAGTTTTATTAAAAATTATCAGGGGAAAGATGGCCGCATAGCAATATCATCAACTCCAGCAGCAGGAACATAATGTATTATTGAACCACGGGTTATAAACAGCTCTAGAAAAAGGAGAAATGATAGACTCAAGGGGCGTCGGTTAGATTCTGTCGACTCAACCCCCGGTACTTTGATAGTATTCTGGCAGCGGCTAAGGTTCCGGCTGAGGAACAAGTTGACCCAGTTCAGTTGCAACTTCAGGATCTTGCCAGGGATTGGTGGGCCGCAGAGAAGTTTGGCTTGAGGCAGCCTATTTTTTGGTATAATTTTAAGATTCAGTTCAGAATAAAGTATTTTGGATTCATGGCCCTGTTTGAGTTACAACAAAGTTTTATTAACCTCAAACAGTCTGGTAGAACATTGGACGGCTACGCAGCGGAGTTTAGACGACTAAGTAGGTTCACACCAATAATGGTGGAAATAAAGCTAGATAAGGAGATAAGGTTCCAGCAATGACTTTATTTCGAGATTCTGCAGTTAGTAGAGGGACACAACTACCAGACTTTTGATGATATCTTGGTGGCGGTCAGGAGGCACGAATTTACTTTTCAAAAGATGACATCGAGGACAGGAAGCCAGAAGAGGTCTCATGCTCAGAGTAGTGGAGGAAAAGCAATACCCAGAACATCAACCCCAGACCATGGTGTTCGCATTCATGACACAGCATCCCAGAGTTCGGTAACATCAAAAGGATGGCACCATCTAGACAGCAACAGTAAAGGCAGCAACATCAACCACAACACCAGTCGGCATCAACGAGTTGTTCATATTATGGCAAGGAAGGACATACTAGGAGTAATTATAGGGCAACAAATGGGTTGTTCCTGAGATATGGTAGCTCCGCTCATAGGGTTTTAACATGCCCATTGATTTAGATGTCAGGGGAACCAGCAGCCCAGTTTTCTGAATTGCCAGCACCAAGAATAGTGCAGCACGGAGAGCCAGCATTGACAGTCAGACCGTTAGCCTAGCGACCATTACCGATGCAGGACGTATAGTGCCCCGCTCTGCGTTGGCACTATGTACAAGAGATATCGGTTTGCTGACTCAAAAAGAAAATCTTCTTGAATAGCTCCTTGTTGAACCAGAGGATGACTGATCTAGGTGAGTGGGCAGAACTTCGTTCTCTGATTCTTGTACGCCTTAATAATGAATCTGAGTTTTTGCAATACTTGTTTGCTTAATAAGATAACGATCATATAAGAATGATAGAATGAGAACCTGCTTGCTTAACTAGTTAACTTCTATGCTTGTCTAAAGAGGTAGAACAATTGTCATGTTAAGTTAAAAAATAAAATATTGAATGCTTAGTTACACGGATACCGCTATCGGATGAACCGCTGCCATGCTAATAAACAAGAGTAAAAGAATATTCATATATTTCCATCGTATGCTAAACAAGAGTAGAACTGTATGCTTAAGATAAAAGAGATAGAAGAATCGTACCACATTTTGCTTGTCATTGATGCTTAAAAGATATAACTGTTTAAATAACTTGTATTATATGTTATTGAACATATCGATTGATTAAAATAAAGAAGATTGAATCTATCGAAATGATTGAACCTGTCGATTTATGGAACTCATCAAATCTATCAAATTGATTGAACGTATCGAACCTATCGACTTGATTGAAAGAAGAGAATTGAGAGCTCCAGCTCTATCGTTTGATTGAATATATTTTTTGTTCATGGACATGTACATCATATAGCCTTTATCTGATAGAATTATATTCATGCATTGGTCTGACAACTTGTGCACAAGGCATTGGATCTCTCGAACGGTTCCTGGGGCACTGGAAATCGTTCATCCTGGGAGAGACTAATCGAATACCCTGAGGCTTAAAATTCTCGTGATTAGGGGGGTGGATTTTAGTGTAGTGTTGAACCATGAGTCTCGGCTGCTATTTTGAGCGTATTTTAGGGGATAGCAACCATGTATCTCAGCAACTATTAGCCAATTCGTCATTAGTGAGAAGGGCTTGCACGTCCCAATTGCTAATCTTGAGGATTTACACTCGGGGGCCATCAAATAGCTAGGGCATATGCTAGGCTAGCCTTCTTGCATACGTAACTGTTTGATGCAGAGACAGACAGGAAAAGAGAATCTTGTTATATATACATATGTTGCTAACTTGTATGTTTGCTGCAGGGATAACCGCTCGGCAAAATAGGGTAAAAATCACTATATAAGTGATATATTATTTTGCATATTGTCTTGCATCGCACTTAAACTTGCCTGCCTACTTGAATATAATGATCATCTTGAATAGTATAAGAAGATAGTCCACTAGATGCATACTAGAGTCTTTAAAGAAATAAATATGGCTCATGAGACACGCTGCGCACCAGAGATAGTAATTGAACTTGCTTATAGTACATAAACTGCTTGCATGCTTGCTTGTTGTAAAACCCATAATTCTAAAAACCGTATTAATTATTTATTTATAATAGTTATGAGCTAAAGAGAGAAAATAAATTTTATTTAATTTTTGAGGTATTTGTACATTTAGGGGATTTATGGAGCCATTATAAATTTTTTCTAATTTATTCCATGTAGAAAACCCTTTGGACAGTTGCTAGCTTAATGGTATGCACCAATATAATCATTAAAAAAATTTCTATGAATATATATGTATATATATATAATTAATTAAAAAAATTCTATTGGATCTCAACCCAAAACCCAAACCCTCTATCCTAAACCCACTACCCGTTTAGCCCCTACTCGGACCCGTTAGGAGAAGAAAAATATCCACAACAGCAGTAGAAAAAACCAACTTTTCTTTCCCTTCTTCGCGCGTATGAGCCGACTCATTCCACCGCCTCTTTATCTATTATATTACTAAACTCTCCTAAACCGAAAACCAAAACAAAGAAAGAAAGAAACAGCAGCAGCAGTAGTTTTTGAAACCACTAAAATAACCCCCCGCGGAATCGATCTCTTTTCCTATATATATCTCATGCAATACACCCCAAACCCTAACCTCAATTCTTCCACCAAACTTAACACCGTTTTGGACACTTATACTATACAGATTTTTCGTTAGGCAAGTATACCTTGCCATTGTACTGTTATTCATATTCCATATGTTGCATGCATCTTTATTTTCTGTCTTTAGTTCATATATTTTAACTATTATATAAAATGCGCACAACGGTGTCGTCGTAATATATTTTTATTTATATAAATGCTGTCTTCAGAATATCTTTCTCCCGTACTCATACCTGATAATATCCGGACCGTAGATCAATCTTAGAGAATCCTCTGGTTGGCGTAAAAGCCAAATGACTGTCTTGTTGGCGTAAAAAGCCAAACTATGAAGAAGATTGCCTCCTTTACAATGCGGTTATGACAACTGCTACCCACGTTCAAATAGTCTTTCTAAATCTGCGTATGACACATCATGCAAGCCATGTAGGTAACTGCCCCTACATAAACTTGATGATTCACGAATAATAGATAAGCAGCGTAAAATAGCCTGATTAGCGTAAAATACAAGGATGGTAAAGTGAGCATATTAGTCACAGTCTTAGCTTTCCCATTGCATTAAGAGAACAAATCTCGTGCATTAAACGCAGAGATATGCCTCGATCTCTGTACAAAAATAACTTTTTGATGTGGCGTCTGATTTTGTCTTGTCTTGAGCGTAAAAACTTATTTCTCTAGGCAGCGTATTCAGAAGACTCCATTTTCTTCCTTTTGAATGCGTAAAAATAACTTGTATAAAATATGTCACTAAATGACAACCAGGGTCTCTGTGCAAAATCATCATCACAGCCGTCCTCTCGATCATCGTGCAGTACTTTTGTCAGATGTCAGGTTCACTGATTTGTTTGACAAATTCATCCGAGGAATACGAAGAGTTCCTCGTATAACTTTACGCTGCATTAAAAACAACGTACTTTATGCAGGAAACCTTTTACGCAGACTTTTACGCAGACTTTTATGCAGACTTTATGCAGGAAGAATAGCAATCTTTTACGCGCAGACTTTTATGCAGGAAGAATAGCAATCTTTTACGTGCATACTTTTATGCAGACAGCTCTGAAGCCATGTGTTACACCGACAACTTTGAATCTCTACTTTACGCCAAACTACCTTGAATCTCTGCTTTACGCAGACAACTCTGAAGCTCTACTTTACGCCAAACTACCTTGAATCTCTGTTTTACGCAGACAACTCTGAAGCTCTACTTTACGCCAAATTACCTTGGATCTATATTTTACGCAGACAACTCTGAAGCTCTACTTTACGCCAAAATACCTTGAAGCTATGCTTTATGTGGACAGCTTAGCAACCTGTTTTACGCAAATAACCTTGAAGCCCTGTTTTACGCGGACAATTCCCCAGCATATTTCATGCTTCTGCATTCTATTTTAATGCTTGCATCATGTTTGATTCATGTACTTCTTCTAATCGTTGCGTACATCACCTGCAGAGAGATGGATATGCAGAATGGATGTACTATCGTCGATGGCGATACAACTTCTGGAGTTAATAGTCAAACTCAAGGAGGGACCTCAATAATTCCTAGACTTTCGGGACCAGATGGACAGATTCACAATCCAGTTCTATCTGATCTTCCCGTTCCACCTAATGGGAACCTTCTAGTCTCATCGACACCGCGGGATGGCCAGGCACAACTGTTCCAATTCTTCCAGATGATAATACAGGAACAGCGATAACAGGCCGCCACCCTAGCTGCAGAGCAGAGACAGCAAGCAGCAGAACAGAGACAAGAGTTTCTAGCAGCACTTGAAAGGATGGCTGCAAAGACTACTGTACCAGCTCAAGCAATAGCTCCAGTACCTCGAGCTAGAGTTGGTTCAGTAAAGAACTTTATACAGATTGGTCCAAAGTCGTATAAAGGCATTGAGAGCCCAGAGGAAACTACCAACTGGATCACTCATACTCGGAAGTTATTAGAAGCATCGCAGCTACCTACAGAGCTGTGGATGATGGGTGTAAGGACGCTTCTAGATGGTAATGCTCATCACTGGTGGGAATCCATGGAGCGCCAGTTGGGTACATATCATACTTGGAAGCAATTCTTGGAGTGCTTTAAAAGGAAGTACTTTTCGGACACCGTCAGAGATGCATTGTACGATCAGTTTCTCCACCTGGAGTAGGGGAACAGAACAGTTGATGAGTACGATGCTGAGTTTAGTCTCCTTAGTAAATATGGCGCTGCCCTGATACCAGATAACTTGGCCAAGGCTAAAAGGTTTCATCGTAGACTGACTCAGGAGCTCCAATATTAAACAATCTCACAGTCCCGGATCTCTTATGCTGAGTTACTGACAGAAGCCAGATTGCAAGAAACCATCAATAGAGGAAAAAGAGGTCAGCTGAGGACGCAAAAAGGACCCGCAAGGATACAGCAAGGACCAGCAAGAACACAACAAGGAGGACCTATCAGATATCCTTTAGCCCAGCAACAGTAGTACCAGCACAGAGCAGGAGCGTACCAGATCCCAGAGAAGCCCCACTACCATTATTGTGGGAAACACGGACATATTATGAGGGACTGTCGAACTCGCTTAGGACAATGTATGAGATGTGGTTCCGGATAGCATATGATAAAAGATTGTCCTATGCAACAAGCATTGACACTTCCACCGCTAGCACAGAGGCTAGCGCTTCCGACCCCGAAGCCAGCTCAGCAAATGATGAGACCAGAAGCACCTCGACCTCCAGCAGCAGGGGGATTTCAGCGAGGAACACCGCTAACTGCACAGGAGGATCAATTCGCGAGGGCCAGACAGGGACAACCACAGAGGAATGGATAAGTTTTTACAATGGAAGTGGATGACATAAATCAGGAGATTGATGTCATAGCAGGTATCACTCTTGCTTTTACTTTTCCTGCTGTGACATTGTTTGATACAGGAGCCACCCACTCATTCATATCATCTAGTTTTATTACCAAACACAACATTGCCTCCACACCTTTATCTAGTTATGTTAGAATTCTTACCGAAGGAGGAGTTGTACGTGTTAGTAAAATTTGTAGATCGTGTCCTATAGTGATACGTGGCAGAGAGATGAATGCCCGACTCTTAGTCCTTCCTATGCCGACTTTTGATATTGTGCTGGGAATGGACTGGCTAAACAAGTACCACGCTTTATTCGATTGCTTTAGAGGAAGCATTCTTTTTAAAGTACCAGGCCAGTCTGAACTTGAGTTTGCACGAGGATCCACAGAAATCCTTGATAGTATGCAGCTTAAAATGGACGATGTTATCTATCATCCCATTATTTCAGAATTCCAAGACGTCTTTTCAGAGGAATTTTCAGGACTACCCCCAGATAGAGACGTAGAATTCTCAATTGAATTGACACCAGGAGCAGCACCCATAGCATCACATGTTTATAGACTGGCGAGGAAGGAGATGGATGAACTGAAGACACAGTTGAAATAACTAGAAAAGAAAGGTTTTATCTGACCAAGTGCATCACCCTGGGGAGCACCAGTGTTGTTTGTACCTAAGAAGGATGGGTCAGTGCATATGTACATTGACTATAGAGCCTTGAATGCAGTGACAGTAAAGAATAAATATCCATTGCCACGCATTGATGACCTATTTGATCAGCTTGGTGGAGCCAAGATATTCTCAAAGATAGATTTGAGATCGGGATATCACCAGGTGAAGGTACGGAAGGAGGACATCCCGAAGACCGCATTCCGGACGAGATATGGGCACTACGAGTTTCTGGTTATGCCATTTGGATTGACCAATGCTCCAGCTATCTTTATGGACTTAATAAATTGAGTCTTCCATCAGTATTTGGACCAGTTCGTTGTCGTCTTCATAGATGATATACTTGTCTATTCGAAGAGCCACGAGGAGCACGAGAAGCACTTATGGATTATTCTAGAAACCTTGAGAAGAGAGCAGTTATATGTAAAGCTTAGTAAATGTGAGTTCTTCTTGGACAGAGTCTCATTTCTTGGACATGTTGTTACAGGAGATGGTATTTCTGTTGATCCAGAAAAGATCTCGGCAGTCGAGACATGGCCTGTTCCTAAATCAGCAGCGGAGGTGAGAAGTTTCCTTGGACTTGCAGAATATTACCGACGGTTCATGGAAAACTTCTCAAGGATAGCAACACCTATGACTCGGTTGACTTACAAAGATCAAGAGTTCATATGGACCAACGAGTGTCAAGCCGCTTTCGAGGAGTTGAAGAAGCGACTGACTACAGCACCAGTATTGACTATTCCATCAGGATCAGGAGGCTATATGATCTACAGTGACCCATCAGGAAAAGGCTTAGGATGTGTATTAATGCAGCATGGCAAGGTAATTGCATATGCATCTAGGCAGTTACGAGTGCATGAGAAGAATTATCCAACTCATGACTTAGAACTTGCAGCCGTTGTATTTGCTCTGAAGCTATGGAGACATTACTTATATAGGGACGAGTGGAAATCTATACAGACCACAAAAGCCTCGAGTATGTCTTCACGCAGAAGGAGTTAAATATAAGGCAACGTCGATGGCTCGAGTTGATGAAATATTTTGAGATAGAGCTACATTATCACCCAGGCAAGGCTAACATTGTAGCAGACGCGTTAAGCCGGAAGCCAGCAGCTTATTTCTTGACGACACAGAGGAAATTATTGAAGGACTTGCAAGGTCTTGGCATTGAAGTGATATTACCCAAAGCAGACGGGACACTAGCCAACTTGCAAGTACAATCATCACTAGTAGAAAGAATCAAGGCAGCATTGCCTACAGACGTCAGATTCCGAAGATTAAAGGAAAGGACAGAGGCCGGAGAGCAGACAGGACTGCACATTCATGATGATGGGACATTACAATGTGGTGATCGTCTTTATGTTCCAAATGAAGAGATTCGACAGGAGCTAATGACAGAAGCTCATAGTTCGATATATTATATTCATCCTGGAGGCACCAAGATGTATCATGATTTACGACAGCACTTTTGGTGGCATGGAATGAAAAGAGAGATAGCTCGCTTTGTAGCTAAATGTTTAGTATGTCAGCAAGTAAAGGCGGAGCACCAGAGAACAGCAGGGTTATTACAACCACTTTCGATTCCAGAATGGAAGTGGGAGCACATCACTATGGACTTCGTCACGGGTTTTCCCAAGAGTCTAAGTGGAAGAGATGCAGTATGGGTAATAGTGGACCGACTCACCAAGTCAGCCCATTTTTTGCCTTTTAGAGTTGGCCAATCTACAAAAGCTTTGGCTGACTTATATATGAGGCAGATCGTGAGATTTCATGGCATACCAGTCAGCATTGTATCAGACAGGGATTCGCACTTTACATCGCACTTTTGGAGAAGCATGCAAGAAAGTCTTAGAAATCGTCTGAAGTTCAGTACATCCTATCACCCGCAGACAGATGGGCAGTCAAAGCGTACTATTCAGACATTGAAGGATATGTTGAGGGCTTGTATGTTAGACTTTAGAGGATCATGGGAAGACCACCTACACCTTGTGGAGTTTTTTTACAATAATAGATATCAGGCGAGCATCCAGATGGCTCCATTTGAAGCATTGTATGGAAGGAAGTGTAGGTCTCCTGTGTGTTGGAGTGACATGGGAGAACGTCAGATTCTGGGACCAGAGTTAGTGGTCAACACCATTGAGACAGTTAAGAAGATACAAGGACACTTGTAGGCAGCGTAAGACATACAGAAGCAGTGGGCAGACCTTCATTATTGTCCCTTGGAGTTTAAAGAGGGCGATCATGTCTTCTTAAGGATATCACCTACCAGAGGCACCATTCGATTTGGAGGATGCGGGAGGATGCGGCAAGTTGAATCCAAGGTATATTGGACCATTTGACGTACTAGAAAAAGTGGGAGAAGTGGCACATTGACTTGCGCTACCACCTTCACTTGAGGGAGTACATGACGTATTCCATATATCGCAGCTCAGGCAATATATGGCAGACAACAGTCATGTTCTCGACCATTCGGAGATCACCATTGGGCCGAGCTTGTCATATCAAGAGCAACCCGTGAGAATCCTTGATAGTCAAGAGAAAGTATTGAGAAACCAGTCTATTCCTTTGGTCCGGGTGGCATGGAAGCATGGCGTACCAGGAGAATGTACTTGGGAGCATGAGGACGACATGCGCAAACATTTTCTGAACCTATTCGCAGACCAAGGTATAAATTTACTTTGTTAATTTATATCTTATGCCATCCTTGACTTTTTACCGTGACTTAGTTTTAATTTCGAGGATAAAAATTTTATAAGTTGGGTAGAATGTAAAACCCCTAATTCTGAAAACCGTATTAATTATTTATTTATAATAGTTATGAGCTAAAGAGAGGAAATAGATTTTATTTAATTTTTGAGATGTTTGTGCATTTAGGGGATTTATGGAGCCATTATAAAATTTTTCTAATTTATTCCATGTAGGAAATCCTTTGGACAGTTGCTAGCTTAAGGGTATGCACCAATATAATCTTTAAAAATTTTCTATAAATATATTTGTATATATATATATATATATATATATATATATATATATATATATATATATATATATATATATATATATATATATATATATATATATATATATATAATTAATTAGAAAAGAAATTTCTATTGGATCTCAACCCGAAACCCAAACCCTCTATCCTAAATCCATTACCCGTTTAGCCCCTACCCGGACCCGTTAGGAGAAGAAAAATATCCACAACAGTAGTAAAAAAATCAACTTTTCTTTTCCTTCTCCGCGCGTGTGAGCCGACTCATTCCACCGCCTCTTTATCTATTATATTACTAAACTCTCCTAAACCGAAAACCAAAACAAAGAAAGAAAGAAAGAAAGAAAGAGCAGCAGTAGTAGTTTTGAAACCACTAAAATAACCCCCTGCGGAACCAACCTCTTTCCCTATATATATCCCATGCAATACACCCCAAACCCTAACCTCAATTCTTCCACCAAACTTAACACCGTTTTGGACACTTGTACTATACAGATTTCTCGTCAGGCAAGTATACATTGCCATTGTACTGTTATTCATATTCCATATGTTGTATGCATCTTTATTTTCTGTCTTTAGTTCATATATTTTAACTATTATATAAAATGCGTGCAACGGTATCATCGCAATATATTTTTATTTATATAATTGCATTGACCTTGTTTATGAGACTACCCTATATCATGTAGCATCATTAGGTTTATTGGCCATGACACAGTTGTTACACGAGTGTGAGTCTCATATAGATTACGGACTGCGTGACAGGTCTGGCCTCCTGTACATATAGGCCGTGCGTTAGGGATGACTGCTGATAGAAACTTTGTATGCTAATACACCTGGCAGTTATGTAGAGGTTTTATCGTGTCATGGATATGACATACTTAGAGCATGGGGTGGGGAAAACAACAAGTAAGACGTTTGGGCTCCTTTGTACTTTCTTTTTTATGTAACCCGTACGCTCCACCGGAGATACGCGGTCGTGATGACCCCTATACTACTTGGCGGCCTCTACCGTTCAAAAGACGACATGCTTTGTAGGTCCCTGATTCTCCGAGAGAATCATGCCAATCCCACTTTATGGCCAGATATCCCACATGGTGGAAAGTTATTCTCAAACTGCATTCACTTAGACGGATAGGCGACCCTAATGGATGTTTACTTTTTAGTATTTATTGGCATATTATTATGTATCTTATTACGTCCCTCTGAGGACCTGGTCCCTTTTCATATATAGACGAGCAGGAGTATCCACAGGAGTACGGACCTGCACCTGACGCTACTTACCAGATCGAGGAGGTCTTACCTTCGGAGTACCTGTGATTTTATTATCACTGTTTAGAGATTCTTGTTGCTACTTCAGTTTAGTCATTTTATAGTGGATTTGTTTCCATCCGACTATCAGACTTGATACTCATCTTTGATATTCAGTTATTATTCAGCTCTTTATTCCTACTTATTATTTCTGCTGTGGATGAGATATAGATTGTGTGTGACTTATTGTGACAGTATATTACCACTGGTGGATTGAATATTCATGTACAGCGTACGTGTGTATATGGTTTCCATATATTAGAGTTCGTATACATACGGCTGGGCGTGTTACGTATTCCTAGTCCTACGTATTTTGGGACTGGGGCGTGACACTTGTATATCGAACATGAACTATGTTTTCAAAGAAATATTTCCAAAAGAAGTAATATGACTCCGTTACTGTACTGCATGTAACGAACCTAAGTAAAAGTAGAAAGATCACTAGTAATGTAATATTTTATAACATAATTACTTAGTTTTGGTTTTAGTGAATGTTGCTTCTGTTCGTTGATTTTATACTCACCAGTACTTTCTCCAAAGTGCTGACCTGCCAACAGTTTACTTGTTCGCAGGTGCTGGATCTTTCGAGGAAGCGATAACAGTGCCTCATCCCCAGGATGCAGAAATCTGGTTTCGATGCCTTGAGCCGTATCGAGATATTTTGAGCTGCTTTTGTATAGAGGGACATAATGTATGGAACGATGCCTTTGTATTCAGAGAATCTCGTACCTTAATCTTTGCCTCGTATATTCAGATGTATTATTGTTTATAACATTGTTCCTCTGCTGCGTACTCAATCTGTTCGATGATAGCCACAACTTTAACGATGTTGCCTTGTGCGAGCGCAACCCCAGGCTCGTACGGCATCACGTCCCGATAAAAACGATCGTCCAAAGGGAGCACTGGCGCGGTTATTCGTGTCTAGCGGGGACGGTCGATTCCTGCAGAAGATTGGGGCGTGACAGGCTCAAATGTATAATCAGCTTCAACACCAGCACCAACAACAACAGCAAGGACAGAGAAAGCCGCGACAACACCGTCAGGGAAGACAACAGCAAGGAGCTCGATAAGGCCAAGGAAAGGCATTCACCTTGTCATTGGATGAGGCTTTAGCATTAGGTGACATGGTGGCAGGTAATATTTTTGTCTCATCTTTTCTTGCTATAGCATTAATTGATTTGGGAGCATCACATTCATTTGTAACTGTACAATTTATTATGAGTATTCGATTAGAGTTTGAGGTATTGCTAGATAGGCTAAATATACTCACTAGTAATGGGTTTGTAGGAGTTAGTAGGGTGTGCCTAGACTGTTCAGTCGTATTGTGTGACCACCTATTATCTGCGAAGTTGATCGAGTTTCCTATGGGTAACTTTGACATTATTTTGGACATGGACTGGCTGATAAAAAGTCATGCTATGATAGATTATCATAGGAGTAGAATGTTATTTTGTATCCCTAGTTTGGAGGAGTTTATGCTCGTTAGGTCTATGAGAGGCCAGCAAGAAGGTGGAGTTGCCACGACAGCAACAAAAGGAGAACCGATCGGTACCTAAGATAGTTGACAAATTCATGGATATATTTCCCTAAGAACTTCCAGGATTACCTCTGGTTCGAGAGGTAGAGTTCAGTATAGAGTTGATGCCAAGAACGAAGCCTATATCTTATAAAGTTTACCATATATCATCTTCTGAACTTGACCAGTTATATCAGCATGTTGAAGAGTTGAAGGCGAAGAGATTTATTCGTACAAGTGGATCCCCATGGGAAGCCCCAGTAGTGTTAGTGAAGAAGAAGGATGGATCGACCCGATTATGTATTGACTACAGGTAGTTGAATGCAGTAAAAGTGAAGAACAAGTATCCCTTGCCTAGAATTGATGACCTGTTTGATCAGTTGAGTGAAACCAGAGGATTCTCTAAGATTGATCTACGGTCCGGATATTATCAGGTATGAGTACGGGAGAAAGATATTCTGAAGACAGCATTCAGGTTACGATGTGGACATTATGAGTTCTTAGTGATTTCATTCGGATTGACCAATGCACCAGCAGTATTTATGGATTTGATGAACCGTATTTTCATGCCCTATTTAGACCAGTTTATGGTGGTGTTTATCTACAACATCCTAGTGGACCACCATAATAAAGAAGAACATAAAGAGTATCTCAGGAAAGTATTATAGACTTTGAGGGAGCACCAGTTGTATGCAAAACTTAGCAAGTGTAAGTTCTGGTTAGTTCATATTTTGTTCTTGGTATACATCATCTCAGGAGCAGGAGTATCAGTGGATCCAAAGAAAGTTGAAGCAGTAGAAAATTGGCCAGTTTCGAAGACCGTGGCAGATGTGTGCATTTTTTTTGGATTAGCAAGGTACTACAGAAAGTTCATGTCATACTTTACAAGGATCTCAGCACCAATGACCCAGTTGACTCGAAAGGACATTAATTTTGTATGGTCAGCGAAATGTCATTCAGCTTTTGAAGAAATGAAGAAAAAGAAAAAGTTGATCTCGACACCGATCCTGACACTTCCAGTAGGATCTGGAGGTTTCACAGTGTATTATGATGCATCAGGAAAGGGTCTTGGATGTGTTTTGATGCAGCATGGGAGAGTGATAGAATATGCATCACGGCAGCTTCGGGATCACGAGAAGAATTATCCGACTCACGACTTGGAGTTGGCAGTAGTGGTGTTTGCGCTAAAGTTGTGGAGGCATTACTTATATGGTGATCGACTAGAGATATTTACAGATCATAAGAGCTTGAAATACGTATTCACCCAGAAGGATTTGAACATGAGACAGAGGAGATGGCTAGAATTGTTAAAGAATTATGACGTGAAAGTTCAATACCATCCGGGCAAAGCTAATGTAGTAGCAAATGCCCTTAGCCGAAGAGGTGATGCATTTATTTTGATGACACATACGCATATTCTAAAAGATATTCAAAAGATGGGCATTGAGATAGTGCTTCCACATGATAAGGGAGTCACGGCCAGTTTATAGATATAATATACTCTGGTAGATAGAACCAAGGAGGCTCAGGCAGGTGATTCACGGGTCTAGAAGTTATGAGAAGAATGAGAGTCGGAACTCAGAAAAGAGTTGACTATTCACAGCGATGGGACATTAAGATTTGGAACTCATCTATGTGTGCTGAGTGGGGATATATGATAGGAGATCATAACTGAGGCCCATAGTTTCCAGTATTCCATTCATCCCAGCAGCACAAAGATGTATCAAGATATTAAGCAACACTTATGGTAGAATGGAATAAAGCGAGTGATAGCATATTTTGTATCCCGATACCTGATATGTCAACAAGTGAAGACAGAGCGGCAGAGGCCGACATGATTGTTATACCCTCTCCTTATTTTGGAGTAGAAATGGGAGCATGTTATTATGGACTTTGTGATCAGTTTACCTAGATCCCCGACTAGACGAGATACAATTTGGGTGATAGTGGATCGTCTCAGTAAAGTGGCACATTTTTTTTCCTTTCAGAGTTGGACAGTCTACAAAATAATTGGCAGATATGTATATACGGAAGATTATAAGGCAACATGGTATACCAGTGAGCATAGTGTCAGGTCAAGATTCGAGGTTCACTTCTCATTTTTGGAGGAGCTTGCATAAGAGACTGGGTACTAAGTTAAATTTAGTACTACGTACCACCCTCAGAGAGATGGGCACTCTGAAAGAACTATGCAGACCATAGAAGATATGTTAAGATAGACCTTGGTGGATCATGGAAGAAACAAATACACTTGGTAGAATTTTTATATAATAACAGTTATCATGCCAGCATCCATATGGCACCTTTTGAGGCATTATATGGAAGAAAGTGTAGGTCACCGTTAGCTTGGGATGACATTGGTGAGAGAAAGATGTTGGGCCCATAATTGATTATTCAGATTGTGGAAGTTGTCAAGCAGATCAGAGAGCGACTGCGAGTTGCGCAGGATCGGCATCCCCATTAGGCAGATCATCATCGTAGGCCTCTAGAGTTTTGTGTCGGTGACCACGTATTTTTGCGGATTTTACCCACCCATGAAGTTATTAGATTTGGGGTTCACAAAAATTTTAGTTCGCGATATGTTGGGCCATTTGACATTCTCGAGCGGGTAGGGGATGTTGCTTATCGACTTTCCCTTCTGCCTTTGCTTCATGAGGTGTATGACGTATTTCATGTGTCTTAGTTGTGTAGGTATATCCCGGACCCGAGCCATGTTCTTGACCATTCCGAGCTAGTCATGGGTACCGACTTGTTTTACGAAGAACAACCAATATCTGTTTTGGACCGAAAAGAGAAGGTACTTAAGAACCGGACTATCCGTCTTCTCCGTGTCGCTTGGGGGCATCAGTCTTTGGGAGAGTCAACGTGGGAACGCGAGGACGATATTTGGTCTCGATATCGCACTTATTTGACTCGCAGGGTATATTTTTTCATATGCCTTCTCGAATTCTATGATCATTGATCACCTTGCTAGAGTGATATTAATATTGCTATGAGTATATTATTTGGCTTGCTTGTATATTGCCTGTGATTGCTTGTAGCTAGTTATGCTGTCCTGTTATCTTTAATTGCCTTGGTCCTAGAATTCTGAGGATGAAATTTTTTTAAGGTGGATAGAGATGTCACTCCCCTATCCCGATATACTTGGAATATACTCAAGTTGGCACACTTTCAGAATATTTTAATTTTGGCTCACTTCGAGTATATTTTAAGTGCACGGTTGAATGGATCTTGGCGCACGTTGGCTAAGTATGGTTTGTGTATGGTTGGTGGCCGGCAAAAAAATGGAGTACTTGTGTGGTGGTGGTAGGTAGGGTGTGTGGCTTGAATTTGTTGGAGAGGTCCAATGGTTCACCATCAAACCCTTGCCTATATATATCCTTGTTCTCATTCTCTATCCTCACTTGTTTATTTTCTTATTTTGCTCATAATTTTTTTCATAGGCAAGTACATCTTGCAAATACGAAAAAATATGATCGGCTATAGTTTTATTCTTAGTATTTGTTATTGTAATTAGTTTCTAGTAGTGTTCTGATTATAGTTAGTTCTTGGAGTTTTCATATTTTAGGTAGTTAATAGTTTATATCTTGGTTTTATTATGAGATTTTTTTCATGAGTATATTTTCCTAGGGAATGATCCCCAAAAATAAGATATTTTTAAAAGATGTTTTTTTTTATTTTGAGATTGTGATTTTTCTTGATTTTTGGTTCTTGTTACTTGAGGAATGGAGCACTGTCATAATCTCGAGCTTGAGCTCTGAGTCCATCAATGGTAGGTCGGTTGGAGAAGAAGAAGAATGACAAGAAGTACACAGAAGAATTTGCATCATGGGTGCATATTAAGTATGACCCGCAGTCTGTAGACGCATATTTAGTGTGACCCGTAGTCCATGGGCGCATGTTGAGTGTGACCCGCAGTCCATAACTCGTGCATACTTTAAGAGTACTGCCAATTCCTTTCAAAAGTATGTCAAGGGAATAAATTCTTGAAAAAATCTTTCTTGGCACACTTTTGGAAGACTTCAGCCTCTAGCGCACAATTGAGGTACTAACGAATAAACCAAGAAAAAGTGCACTAGGCTACCTTTCAGAGCACTTTTATTAACTTCCTATTAGTTGGCATACTTTTTACAGGCCGGCGCATAATTTTTACGTTGTGCATTAAACTAGCAAAAGTACGTCGCCCTTATATATATGGCCTTTGGTGCACTTTTGATGGATTAATAACCCGACACACTTTTATCTTTTGGCGTATTCATGCTCGATTCAGCCTCAATAAGCGAGCATTAACTTTGTCACATCTCGATTCCCGAGACCTTTGACTGTCGTGCCTCCTGGGGACTCATATTTTGTTTTGTAGTTATTTCACATTCTGTGGGCCACATCTTCCTGCTGCTCTATTATCGATTTTGAGCGCTAGTTTGCTTGCATGTGTAGAATACGTCAATTCCTGAATCCATGATTTTATGCACCATATTATAGAACTCTGTGCAATAACCTCTACAAAGTAGAGTTATAGGTTTGTGCGACATATAGTTGCCTGCTCGCAAATTATGTGCGCTACTATTCCTGACTAGCCTATTTGGCACTTGCAAAGTACGTCGACCTAGGACTTTTTGTGATTTGATTGTGCGTGCATAGGTCTTGTTGTTCACTTGATTCCTATTCTAGATTAGTTGAGCTTGACCATGATTGATGACCTATGATCCCAGAACTTGAGGAATTAATAAAGCCTTCATGACCGTGACTCGATCATATGAGATATTAAATTTCTAATTAATTATGACTCCTGACTTGATCAAGATAAAATTTATGTGACCCGCTGATAGGTTGGGTATCCTGACTTGGTTATTGTATCTGTGCCGACACACTTGTCATGCTCACCTATTTATAACGGGTATATTGTACACTGAGTGTGGGATATTAGCCAACATGTACATTGAATGTGACATGATGATTCCTGCTCAGTGCATGATATTATATATTCCTGAAATCTTGGCACGAAAATAATAATGGGTCAGAACCATGGCGTGGCTAGGCTATTGCTTGCTTGAATGTTGCATCCATATTTGGGTGAATCGAGACTTGAAATCCTGATATTAAATAAATTTGTATCAAATGTACTCGTAATCTGTATGATATTATTAAGGAGAATATTCATGTGGCCACAACAGAGAATTCCATATCAATGTAGGGTTATTTAGGTAACATAAAAATTGATTTAAACATAGGAAGGGAACGGCCTCCCGAGATCGTGCATGATGGACCACCCTGTGATAATTTTTATGGCCTACAAGGCTGGCCACCATGGATATTGTATATCATCTGCTTGTAGTGGATTACAATATTCGACTTTTTATATTTAAGACTGAGCCAATATTTTTTCTATAGGAAGTTTGGAATTATTACTGATTCATTAGCGCGGTGGCCCTACTGGGGACTGGTGCAATCATGTTCATAATTTTTTGCCTATATAATATTGGCTCGTTTAGCCATGCTCGACATGGCACGATTTGAGGATGCTTATTATTATTATATCTAGGATAACCCCAGACTCCACATAACAAGCCGTAACATTGTTTGGCCGTTCTAACCTGACTTGGTTGTGATTGTAACTTTGCTAGTAGCTTAGGGACATGGATTGTCATAGTGTGATTTTCAACTTCTGTCCTTGTTTGGTTGGGGAGTTGGATCATTATTCTATGATGAAATATGGAACAAACTACTACACATAATCCTAGCTTGACCATAATCATGGGACGTATCTTATCTTAGGTGGCATGGCATTTTATGTCCTTGTTTGGTGAATGAGTGCCATGTTATCCCAAAGATGGGGCATGCGCTAATGATTCTTGGCTCCTGCACTATATACTTGATCTAGTTTTTGTTTCTTCATTCATGCTTTCTTGTGGTTCTTGTTATTTGGAGTCTAATCCCACTGGTTTTGCATGGTCAGGTTTAGAGTCAGCATTGGAGGATCCAACTTATCTTTCCTACAATGACGCGCACCAGACTGATGGTCGCTGAAGGGCACGAGTGAGATTCTTGATCACTGCTCGTCTTGTACATTCTTCTCATTTTGGCATTTAGTCACCGGCACTTGTTAGCCAACTTGTCTGGGCATCAGTTGTTCTAAACCTCAATAGTCACCAAATACTCACAATTATTGATATTCTTATTACATTACTAGATTATGAAAAAAATACCCAAGCATAGTCATACATCACCACAGTCCACTATGTCTTTTTAATACATTATACATATCAACCCTCCGGAGACAAATTCGGTAAATAACTACAACAAAACTAACTAATACATGTGTAGGTCTCAAAAGAATATAACTAAGTCTTCTAGGATCTTCCTCCGAGCCACGCTCTATAAAACCTAATATGTCAACATCCAGTCAGAAAAGAACAAAATACAACCCTATAAAATAAACGCAATACAAAGTAAAACTGAAATGAAATATAACACGTAATAAAATGACTAACCTGCAATATTGGACAATAGTACAATGACTAAAATAATGAGCAATCACAATAATGCAATAATATTTTGAAATATTGTTTCAGCATGTAACCGGCTGAAAATCACAATAGTACAATAAGACGCGGCTTAATCGTAAGTGAGGTATATGATTATGCTATTCACAATAACCTATCTAAGTTTGGTGTCGTCACAAACCTACTCGGTATTTCTCCGTCCCTACAATACAATCACAATGACACAATAACGCACAATAACCTCATGTCAATCTCGTGTCCAATATGAGATCAAGAATAATACAGTAATATAATGTAAAGAGCTTAAGTCGTAGTGTACTTGCCTCAGGTCCAAAGCTTTTGGAGTTGTGAGCTTAATCCAACTCTATTTAAAATACAATACTCCATTAAACCTATTGGTTAAATTTGTAATAAAATCTCCTAATCATCTTTGGTCCAAATCTATTCCTAACCCCAAGCCCATAACTTCTTATCAGGGCCCAATAATGTATTAAGCTATGTATTATCTTATTTAAATTGGTTATATGACCAATAGGCTAATCCCATAAAATAAGTCCAAAATTATTTAAAGGGCCAAATAACTAATTCCTCTTTAGGATTTCTTTAAGTTTAAACCCAATCTCATTATTAGCTAAAATTGAGCCCTTCAATCCTACCACCAGAATATACTAGTTGTTTGAAAGGAGCCAAGAGTTACACAAAATTCCATATTTTATTCCTTCGAATAACATTGTTATGTTGTATTTTAACTAAAACAATTAGAACCTAACATTAGGCAGGCCCAACCATCAATCTAAAAAAATTTATGGCTTGAATAAGTCCGACTTATTTAGAACTAGGCCCAACAATACGCAAAACCTGTAAGGAAATCTTCAACTTAATAACCTGATCTAAACATCATTTACTATATATTCTGGCCCATTCTTATATATATATATATATATATATATATATATATATATATATATATATATATATATATATTTGAATTTCTAATTCAGATTTCGAACAGCCCAACCACCTATTTACCATTTCTTTGAAGGAACACTTGTGTCTTATCATGGGCTCCGTGTAGAGTTGGATTGAGTTCAAATCAAATGAGTGGGTTTCCTGCTAACTTTTAGTAGAGAGTCAGCTTTTATGATAACATATATATGACCGTTTCATTTGGCATGACATGAGCTCTAGAGTATAATAGAAAAATTATTAACCCAACCATATTCCTATTGTTCTTAACATAAAAGAGGGAAAAGACATGAGGGAGGAAAGAAAGTCACAGAATAAGAAACTCACCGGTATCCCAAAGAGCTTCTTCGTTCGTCACGATAACGAACCTGCCGAACTGCAGTGATTGAAGCGATGCTCGCAGTCAATCAATTTACTCAACCGATCGATCGATTAATCATGCCGAGTTGTTGATAAACCATCGGGAAACAGCTCGGGTCACGATCATTTAGTGTTGGTCTAGAGACCCCGACACTCAGGAGAGGTCAGAGACGTTCGCAACGTCGAGAATTTTGTTATCAATGAAAGACTTATTAGAGTCAATCCAACAAACACATCACAGATACATAAAGCAAGAATTGATCAACTCGATTTGAACACCGTGATCAAACACCTGTTGATTAAAATAAAAAATAATCTATGATTCCAAGGGATCGAAGGGATTACATGAATTAATGAATCATAATACTGAGAAGACTCGTCGATTGGAGAAGATCGGCTCCTGGAGCTCACCGAAGTCGAATTTTGAATGTGTTCGCAACCACCATGGTGCTTAGTGGAGTTGTCGGTGTACTAGGTTGCACAGAGCTCGACACTTCCTCGCCATCGGCAAGAGCTCATCGGAACCAGCTCGGAGATGCTTGTCGAAGACTCGATCAGGCATCGGATCGAGCCTTCACCGGATTCGATGAGATGGAACAACAATTGTTGCCTCGACAGAGATCAAAAAATTTTAGAAATCTATTAGAGAAGACAAGAAAACAGAGGAATAATCAAGTCTAGAGAGATTACCTCACCGAAAAAGAAGATTCGCCATGGCCGAAGCTTTGAGATTACCTCAATTTCGATCAGTCGTGCGTGGCCAAACTCGGTGGAAGAGAATCACCAAAGCACCTCATCATGGCCGGAGATGAACGTCTGGCGCTAGTCGAGACTCGCCGACGAAGTTACTCGGCAGAGAATGAGCTCAACCGATCCCCATGGCTATGCTCTAGAAATGGTTGGCGGGAAAAAAAGAGAGGTTTCTCTCTGTTTAATGAGAATTTTTGATACGAGCTCTGAGGGCTGGGCTGAATTTATGGGTGGGATTTGTTGGGGAATGAAAATTAATAAAAAAAATGAGGGTATTTATATAGTTGAGAAGCTTGGGCCCCAAGTTGGTTAGTTAGGGTTGTTACAAGTTAGTTGGGTTAGTTACAAGTTAGTTAAGGTAGTTGAATTAGTTTGGGGGGACTTTCTAGAAATGTATAATAGGCCCATGCCTAATTGATAATACCTTCTTAGTTTTTGATTAATTACCAAATTGCCCTTTTTAATTTTATTTTTTCCATTTAGTTGATATTTTTAAAACCTAATTCTTCTAGGAAAAATTATTAAGGAAAAATGTATCATGAAAATTTATTTATTTTCAAATTCTAAAAATAGGGGTTACAATATATATATATATATATATATATATATATATATATATATATATATATATATATATATATTAAAACATAATTAATATAAAAAAATATGAACATAATTTATGTGTGTGTGTGTGTGTGTGTGTGTCACAAGTCTGTACCTGCAAGCAAGTATTAGACATACAAAATAATTGTCATAGCATGCAGCCTAACTATATGACAGTCATTGGTGATACACTATTTTGGACTCTTCATGATAAGATGATGACCCTTTCAGTTTAGGTAACACCACTGAAAGTCATGAATTACCTATGTTTGTACGTCAACACCATTTATCCTAGTTCCTCCTCGGCATAATAAGTTACGTTGTCACCGATACCGTTCAAGGAATTAAAATCATATGCACAACTTGTCCATGATCGTGAAAGCATATACAACTTAGTTATTAAAGCATAACGCATGATAACATAAACTTACAAATAACTATACAACACATTCTCTTTTGTACTCCACATTCCTCAAGCCATTGCTTATAATTATATGCTTCCCAATCAAAGGATTACTATACTTGTCTACTTCATAATCCAGGAATTTCTACATTGGCGACTTAATGGTCCCAAACCTTTTTCTATAATTCTATTTTTTTGTAACAACAGTATAATATTTCATATCTCTATACAACAAGTTAATAACAATAAGATTACTCTCATCTATCTTGGTGCTTTTTACTTAGCATTACTTACGGAATATAGAAACAAAGATTAATATGAGTTATTTTTATTAAAGTGTGAAGGTAATGGAGAGAATAATCAAAACCAACCACCATTGTAGTGCCCCGCTCCCCAATCGGGGGTACTATGTTAGTGATCCTATCGATATTGATTGTTCGAAACAGATTGAATTAGGACCTTTTCTCTTTTTGGATTTGCTTCTTAGAAATTAAATCCCAAATAGAGTATATCGTGCCTTGGAAAAGAACTCTATATAAGAGTCATTTTCTCAAACTTTTTACTACTTATTTTTACTGTTTCTTTTATTGCTGATTTCGCTGTTGGTTTTATGAATTCATTTTTATGGATTTTTTTGCTTCATCGATTTATGCATTTATATCAATTACTAGGAGAAAGAGAGAAGAAGAGTATTGATCCTCTGTTAGTGTGCAAATGCAGGCGATCACATAGGCAAAGCTTGAACAAAGCATTAGAGATCGCTTTCTCTCAGCAATTCTCCAACAGTGAATAACTTTGATCCTTCTTTAATTTATCTTCATATCTTAACAAATGACTCTTTTATTCCTTGTTGTGTCCTTCGATCAATGATACACTAATCAAAGAATCAAGATAAAAAAGAACCATATTGTTGTTTGTTTGTCATATAGAAATATGTAATTATGTTCATATTGCATGCTTGTCATATAAAATTTTGTGTTTTAGTATTATGCTAAATAGAAATAGATTTATGGATAATATTACAACCTGTAGTATAAAATTAATCTTGAAGAAGCTAAGTTATCTTTTAATTCGCATGTTATACTTGAATAACTAAGTTTCTTAGACATGCATGCTTAGGACACCAAGAGGCTTGCTTCCAAGAGTTAAAACAACGGCTCATTTTAGCTCTAATTTTTGTACTTCTAGACGAAACTAAGGGATTTCAAATTTATAGTGATGCATCAAGACTGGGTTTGTGATGTGTACTAATGCATAATGGAAAATTGATATATATTATGCCCCGAGACAGTTGAAGCCGCATGAGATAAATTACCTTACTCTTAACTTGGAACTTACAATAATTATATTTATATTGAAGTTATGGAAACACTCTTGTATGGCATGTCTTGTGACATCTTTTTCGATTATAAGAGCCTCAAGTACATACACTCAAAATGATTTGAGACAAAGGCTATGGTTGGAGTATATTAAGGATTATGACTTCACCATCATATACACACTAGGCAATGGAGATGTTGTAGCATATAAATTGAGCCATAGATTCATTGGAGTACTATCAATAGCAATTGAGATACTAAAAGACTTAGAGAATAGTGGCATTGAGTTTCGGGTTCACGGTAAGAACGTATAATTAGCTTAAATTCAACTTGAGCCGAGTCTACTTGAGAAAATCAAAATTGTACAAAAGGAAGATGAACTGCAAAAAATATGTAGGCAGATAGTAGAGGGAAGGGTAACTGATTTCACAAAACTTGAAGATGGGGTATTGTGACTGAAAGAAAGTTTATACATCCCAAAGTATGAAATGCTCCAAAAAAAGTTAATTACAGAGGATCATTAATTATGCAAAGTATGTGCTGCATCCAAGTAGTATAAAGATATACGAAGATCTGTTCATAACTTTATGGCGGCACAGTATGAAGAATTATGTGGTTCTCTTCGTGTCATGGTGTATGACCTATTAAAAGTAAAAGCATAACATCAGAGGTCTAGCGGGAAGATGCAAAACCTTGTTATCCCAGAATGAAAATGACACCATATCAGTATGGACTTTATTATAGGTTTACCGAAGGCGCATCGAAAATAATACGATCTGGGTCATTGTTGATCGATTGACCAAATTGGACCATTTCATCGCCATCAAAGTTTCTTAATGAATTGATCGATTGTCTTAGATTTATCTTGATAAGACAGTTCGTTTACATGGATTGTCTGTATCTATAGGCTTATATCGGGATTAGCATTTTTTGTCATATTTATGTAATACCTTCCGTCGACAATAAAGACAAAGTTAAATTTTATTTTAGTATATCATCCTCAAACTGATGGCCAAACAGAACGGGTGAACCAAAGTCTCAAAAACATGTTATGGCTCTATGTTATGGATTTGAAGTCAAATTAGGACACCTAACCACCCTATTGGCAGAATTCTACAATAATTGCTATCAATCCAATATTCAGATGGCACCGTATAAAACATTATATAGGCTGAAATATTGGTCATCCATATGTTGGGATGAAGTTGGTAAATAACATATTCTTGGTCCAGAATTGGTGGAACGGACTGTTCAAATTTTTTGCTAGAGTCATAAAAAGACTGAAAGTTGTACAGAGTCGATAGAAAAGTTTTGTAGATCATCATCGACAACCTCTAGACTTTCATGATGGGGGCCATATGTTTTTGAGGGTAACACCCATGAGCATAGTTATGAAATTTGGTATGAAGGAAAAGTTGAGCCCGAGATTTGTTGGTCCTTTCAAAGTTCTTGAGCGAGTTGTACCAGATGCCTATAAGACCATGCTACCACCGGCATTAGCCGAAGTGCATGATATTTTTTATGTTTCTCAACTAAGAAAGTAAGTACATGATTCGAGTAACATGTTAGATCTTGGTCAGTTGGACATACAAGAAGTCTTGTCATATGTGAATGAACATGTTCAAATCTTGGACAAAAAAGAAAATTTACAATAGAATCGTATTATTTCTCTGGTCCATACTTTGAAGGAATGATTATGTCGAGGAGTCAACATAGGAGCTTGAAGCTGAGATGAAGGAAAAGTTTTCTTCATTATTTGAAAGGAGCAGGCTTTTATCTGAAGTTTCGAAGATAATTTTTTTTCTTAGTGGGTTATGATATATTACCCTGCTCCGAGTTGGGGGCATGGCAATCCTATTGGTATCAAATTGAATTAAGTTCCTTCCTTTTTTTTGGATTAGCTTCTTCGGAATCAAGTTCCAAATGTAGTGGATTATGTTTTGGAGAATAAATTTATATAAGAGTCACTTCCTCAAAAAATCTCACTATTTGTTATATCTATTATTGTTGCTTTTATTGTTGGTGTCACGTCACAGTCCCAAAATACGTAGTACTAAGAATACATAATATTCCAGCTACGCATTCGACCAGAATCTGGTCTGACTCGAATACGTATAAGATATACTATAATGGTCACTATATATATAACACAGTAAATATATCTATGTCTTAATCTACAATGAAATAAAATATCAAGAATGAGCTACATGTGCTAAAGTCGGTCGCCAATATCACACAAGCTCGAATAGACTCGAGAATAAATTTGAGTCTATAAAACTAGGCTATATCAGAAGATGGATAAACAATATGAACAAATAACCATAGCTCCGACAGAAATGATATAAGTACCTGGTACCGATGTCTGTATAACACAACAATACACATTAGTAGCTCCAGGATCACCACAATCGTCTACGCTATAAAACTGACAAGGGACCAGATTCTCATAGGAACGTAACAAGGTACAAGAAACAACATGTCAAGTAAACAGTAAAATAATAAGCAATGTGCTCAATGGTACATATCATAACCAGCTAAGTGAATGCATATGAGAACATCACTCGTACGCAAGACCACCAAAGTATGAATATGAAGATCTCAGTAGACATCCTCAGTAAATATAAAATCCCACATGCCATATCATGGAACTTGCAGCAACTAATGACAATCCTCGAAGCTCTGTAACGAGATAATGACAACTAATGATGAAAGTGGTAGCCCAACGCTCTGAGTATGCTCTCCCCACACAATGTAACCTCACGTATCATATCCAAAATATCTCATATCTATGGCATGCAAGATCAATCACTAACTATGTCTCGAGTCAATGTGTAGATATAATCATGTCAACTATCTCAAGTCAAGGATCATATCCTGACATAGAAGTCAAAAACCTCGAATGTCTCAAGTAAAGCTTTTGTATATGAAAGTTGTGTCCAGTGTCATAAGGTATATCATGCAAGAGTTAGCACAATAATGCAATATGACAACAATGCAACTAACGATACACGACTTCGCAGACGGATATCGACACCCGAATATAATTCGTACGCAAACTATCGTACACGGTCCTAGGGTTTCAACAGAATACATGCTAAAAATAGAAGTACGGTCAAGAACTAGTAAATAACACAAAGCATAAAATACTAGAAATATTGGCAACGTACACTTCCCTGGGTCTGCAATATGTAGTTGCAAAGATGATCCCGCGTCCACTCCTCCAGAGTCCAATTGACCTAAACAGTCAATTAACTAATTTAAGTTTATAATAAAGAATCTTGCAAACACCACCTAAATGTCTAAATTATTATAAACCATTTATAACCAAGTCCAATATTATCATAACAAGTAAATTCTTGATACAATAGCTCACATATTTTTACGAGGTATCAGGACCTAGTTTTATGGTTTTTGACTTCCAAAGTTCACGATTAAGTCCCAAATTGAAGGACATACATATAAATTATATACAAATAATAAAAATACAATTATGCATGATTTATATTCAGTTTAATCTTTGAATTCCTGATTTGGAATTTTAGAATTAACTCATGGTTATGTCTATACTATGTCAACTAGTCTTGTCCGAAACTTGTCCGGAATATACCAAATCATTGCTATGACTTATATATTTGTGGAATATCATATAAAACATATTTAAATCTGATTATAACTCAGAAACTAACATCCCTTTTTAATACTAAAATTAGCCCCTATTTATGTGTCATTCTATGTCAGCAATTTAGCCGAAAACCTAGTCTGTTGGCCCATATTTTTATAGTTCATATTTATGATGAATATACCAAAAGAATAATTTTAGAATACTTATTTTTACAATAATAAAATACCAATAAATTTATTTTTAAGAATTATTAACAAACCCTCCAAGAATCGTATCACAACGTCTCAAACTAGTCCTACCGTAATTCAATATGTCACCAATCTAACATGCAAGCTATATAGATTTTATATATGATAAAAATATGGCAAGAATGGGTACAAGAACAATGGATTATCATAAATTCTAAAAGAATCATGCCATGGGGGTTTGAGAAGGAAAGTTTGAATCTTTACCGTAAGCTTTGAATGTTTGGATGATGATGCATCTTCTTGTCCAAAAAACACACATTCTTGCTTGTTCTTGCCTTGCTACTACTTTATTGATGGGTGGAAGATGATGGCAAGGGAGTCTTGATGGGTTTGATGGCAAAGGTGGAATCTTTATGGTTGTTTAGTAGAGAATGGAATGATGATGACTAGTGGAACTTTGGATGAGAGGAGAAGGTTTTTGGTGAAGGAGATGATGTTCTATGAATTTCTTGACAAGGGAGTGCTGCTATTTTTGTGAGGCAGAGGAGTAAAGGGTCGACCAAGAGAGAGGAGGAGATTTGTTAGGGTTAGGGTTAGGGTTAGGGTTTTGTAAACTCTCTCGACCAGATTGCAGCATTAGATAGTGAAATTAGGGTTATTTTTAACAAATTAGGATTTATTACAGTATTTTAAATTATTTATGCAATATCTTATTGATTAGTGCACCTGACCATCACATCAATAATTAGAGCATTACACTGACTGTTATCCCCAAACAAAGTTTACATACCTCTCCTAGACATGCCAGTCTACTATTCTGAACTTTGTGCAACTCACAAATACGCTGCCATGAGTCTCATTTTAGTCGCACAAATATCGTTACAAACGTCCGTATTAATTTTTAATTAATTTCTAGACCTGTACCCTTGTCGGTTCCAATCAAAATTAGAGGCCCAACAGGAACCTGTTTTATCCAAACTAAATTACGTTATTATTCTATACTGAGTATACTAAGTCTAGTATACTTGCACTGCACAAAATTCTGGTTCTGCCTATTTTTAAATAATTAGAAAACACCGTGCGCATTAATTTTTGATTAATTAATATGGTGACCCGTATCGCCCAAAACCAGGTCCAGCCCCTGTCCAGACTCATCCCCACACCCTCAAGACCCTCACTGAATACCCCCCCCCCTCAGTTCTGTGTATTACATCGCCCTCAGGAATGAGGTATTTTTCTCAAACAAATTCGTAATTGCACAATTTTCCAATTTAATAGGGCTCTTGTGCAATTTGTGAAACTGTAGGGTTTTATCTGCAAAATTACATGTACGAGGTGTTCACCTCCCATTGGAGGGTGATCCTACACCGTTCATTCCAAAATAGGTCCCAATTCAATGCATGTACATGCATTTAATGAACCCTAAATATCTAATAAATATCTAGATATTTAAATTAGGAAATTACTTAAATACCCCCTAACCCTAACCCTTAAAATCTATTTAAACCCCCCCCTCACTCACCCGACTCCTCACAACACCTCCCTCAGCCACCCCCCCCACCGCCACCACTTCTCCCCTGCCACGACCCTCCCTCGGCCTCCACCTGGCCACCGCGCCACCGCCCTAGCCGCCGCCACCCGCCGCCGGCAGCACCCGCAGCACCCTCACCAACATACACACCAACACCGCACCCCACCACCCCGACCTCCCTAGCCACCACCCCCACCACCTCAGACCACCACCACCGCCACCATCCCCTTCACCGTCGCCTCGTCCACCGAACCACCACTGCACCGCCGCCCCACGACCGCCGCCACCACCGCCCACAAAGCCCGCCCCCCCCCCCCCCCCCGACTTCCCCCGACCACAACAGCCCCCTCCTGACTCCCTTAAACCACCACCACCGCCACCACAGACCTCCACCTCCGCCACTACCACCTTCGTCGCCACCTCCTCCACTGCGCCACCGCCCTGCACCGCCGCCGCTGTAGCTGCCACAGCTGCCGCTGCTACTGCTACTACCACTGTCACTGCTACTGCTGTTGTGGCTGACCGTGCAGTCCACCCGCCGGACCTCCGCCCCACCCCTCCGCCGGCGACGACGACGTGGACCCCCCCCCTGACACGTCAAGTACCCCACCCCCCCTCTCCGTATATATATATATATATATATATATATATATATATATATATATATATATATATATATATATATATATATATATATATATATATATATATATATATATATATATATGTATATTTATGTATTTTGGTATAAATACAGTATATATTATATATTATACTATTATATATATAAATATACTAATATATTATGTATATATATATACATGTATTATTATTATTATATATATTATATATATATATATATATATATATATATATATATATATATATATATATATATATATATGTATATATATATATATATATATATATGTATATTTATATATATGTATTTATTATTTATGTTATATATATATGTGTATACAGTATATATATATAATTATATTATATATATATATATATACTATTATATGTATTATTATTATTATTATTATATATATATATATATATATATATATATATATATATATATATATATATATATATATATATATATGTATGTATGTATTTATTTATTTATTATTAAATATATTATATACAGTATATATATAATTATATTATATATAAATATATATATATATACTATTATATGTATAAATATGTATTTTATATTATATATGCATAGTATATTTATAAATATGTATATGTATATATATATATTAAATTATATTATTATGTATATATATATATATATATATATATATATATATATATATATATATATATATATCTTTATATATTAATTATATATATAATATATATATATATATTATAATATCCTATAGTATTATATATATTATTATATATATATATATATGTATATATATTAATTATTATAAATATGTATATATATATATATATATATATATATATATATATATATATATTATATATATATATATATATATATATATATGTATTTATTAAGTATATAAAATATATATATAATATATATATATATTTTTTATTATTTTGTCTTGTGTATCATATATATATTATATATATAAATACAATTATGTATATATATATATATGTATATAAATATTTCATTATTAAATATATATATCATACATACATATACTCTTATATATAATTATATGTAATATTATATATATAATATGTATATATGTTTATATTATGTAATATATTTATATATATATATATATATTATGTATATAAATACTATATTTATATATTTATATTTATATTTATATGCTTTAAATATGTATTATATATATTATTTATGTATTAATTGTATATATATATATATATTATGTCTTTTATATATATATATATATATATATATATATATATATATATATATATATATATATATATATATATATATATATATATATATATATATAAGTATAAATATATATATAAGTATAAATATATACTATACTATATGTACAATATATATAAGTACGCATTTATTAAATATTAAGTTCACGAACTCCTGTACATCTTGAACAGAGTGCACCTACAACGCAGTTAGTGATCCCAGGTCACAGGACCCCTCAGACACCACTGCGGGAACAGATTTTTGGCACGCCCAACTTGAGGACGTAGGCAAGTATACATTGCCAAGTTTTACTGTTTAATTTATAAAACTATTGTATGTTATTTTTTGTGAACTTACATATAACTGTGTGCGTCCGAGATTGCCTCGGGTGCCGTCAACAAATACGTTGACATATAGTGTAACTGGCTTAGACTTTAGCAGACTTACCTATAGTTGCGAGGGTATTCTGATATCCTCCTAGACCCTAACACTTGTACACGCAATACTGTTGCAATTTATTTTGGGATGCGAGTTTGCATACTCGATTAGCTACTGGTGCGTGTGACGTGCATCACGGCTTGGCATATAGCTACATGGTTTGCACGTTGTGGATTCGACTTGTATAACCGCATTGGGCGGGAAAGACAACTAGTAGGCGTATGGGACACCCACCTTCTTTATTGCAGATACCGCACTCTTCGGAGTGATACGGACGTTATATACTTTGCAGATACCACATTCCTTAGAGTGTTGGACGTTATATATATATATACAGATACCTCATTCTTAGGAATGATAGACGTTGCAGATACTACACTCTAGAGGATGTTGGACAATATGCCTACGCCTACCCATACGTACCAAGGTTGTCTTTATATTGCATTCACTTAGATGGTTAGCTCACCCTTTATTTATTTTATTCAGTATTTATATATGGCATGCTTTTATGTATCTTATTATGTCCCACTGAGGACCTGGTTCCCTTCCAGATTTAGACGAGGTATACTATCCCACGGTGTACGGACCTGGCCAGGAGATGAGGTACGCAACTTAGGAAGAGCTAGAGGTGCTACCACCAGAGTCTGCCTGATCTTTAGTAGTAAGTGCACCTGGAGCTGGAGCTTCTTACCTAGACAGACGATGCTCTAGAGTCATTCTATTTCAACACTTTTATCTTTATCTTTTGTAGTGGGTTTGTTCCCACCAGACATATCTGATTTGTATTATGACATTTCAGACTTAGCACTTATATATATTTTAGTACTTATTTTAGTACACCTTGATATTTTATCGATGAGATTAGACTTTACCTGTAGTAATCTTGTTAGTATTTTAGGACAGCGTAGCACATCTCTTTGGGCCCATTAAATTTGGTAATCCCTTAGTGACGTGTCAGCTGGCCAATGCCACGTGGCCTGGTTCCGTATATTTTGGGACTGGGGCGTGACATGGTTTTAGTGGTGGCCCATGCAGGTCAAGTTAATTGCTAGTGGTATGATAACATGCCTAGCAAGCCTGCAATAGGATAAGAATACTAGGACTCTGGTTTATCCAACGACCCCGAGAGATCAGTCCCCGAGAAGGACACTGGTTTATCCAACGACCCCGTACCTTCATCAGAATCCTACCCAAGAAGCTACACCAGCCCAGCAAGAAGGGCAGACTTCCCAAGCACCGACACCACAGGCGAAGACACATTTGCCTCCACCTCCACCCCTTCCAGCCCTGATGCCATAACTAGAAGGACAGCCACAAATATTCCAATTCTTCCAAGCCATGATGCAGGCATAGTGGCAACAGACTGAAACCCTAAGGCAGAGCTTGATGACAGCTCTGTAGAGGACATCTGCCCCAGCACCAGCACCAGTCCAACCAGCAGGCACTGTCCGAGACTTTTGCCAGATGGACCCGGGAACCTTTTCGGGCAGCGAAACTCCGGAGGAGATCTCAGATTGGGTCTCCAACACGGAGATGCTGCTGGAAGGTTCACTGCTTCACCCAGACCTATGGATGACCGCAGTGAGGGCCCAACTCAAAGGCAACGCCCATCACTTGTGGGATTTTATAGAACGCAGCATCGACAAGACCCAAACATGGGAGCAATTCTTAGAGTACTTCAATGCAAAGTACTTCCCAGCCACGGTCAGAAATGCTCTGTACTCCCAGTTCCTGCACCTGGAACAAGGAAATATAACCGTCGACACCTATGACGCAGAATTCAGTCGACTTAGTCGATTTGGTGCCATTCTGATGCCTAACGAGCTGGAGAAGGCCATGAGGTTCCATCACGGCCTTACCTTCGAGCTCCAGAGGTATACTACTATGCAGTCGAAGATCTCCTATGAGGAGGTTCTTTCAGAAGCGAGAATTCAAGAGGCCTTTGGCGGAGGAGCAAGGCGCTCTAACCCAACCATGCCAGCCAGAAACTAACCCGGAGCAGGAGGACCAATCCGTCGTCCGGGAATGCAGACACAGCAAAAGACGGGGCCATATCAGCACAAGGAACTTCCGACTTGTCACTATTGTGACAAGAAGGGACATTATGTCAGAGACTGTCGGAAGAAGAATGGACTATGCATGATATGTGGAGCAAGTCAACATATAGCCAGAGACTACCCACAACGCAGAGAGGCAACACCCCAGAACTGGCAAAGACCAGCAGCACCAGCCCAGAGGATACTCCCTCAACTGGAGGTCAACGTCCCCCAACATCTGGAGGATTTCAAAGGGGACCACCCTTGGCCACACAAGAGGCTCAGTTCAATCAAGCCAGACAGTAGACCGTAGGGCAAAGGCACGGGCAGGCCTTTGCACTAGCAGCAGTTGCGGAAGAACCGGAGGGTAAAATTATTACAGGTACCATTTTAGTTGCGTCATTACCTGCTACCGCATTATTTGATTCTGGCGCTACACTATCTTTCATATCTAGTAGTTTCGTAGCCATGCACAAAATAGCTACTTTTCCACTATCTAAGTGCTGGAAGATTCTTACCGGAGGAGGCATCGTACGGTTACCAGCACTATTAAAACGTGCTCGGTAGTCATTTGTAGTAGAGAGCTGAGAGCGCGATTTTTTGTACTCCCGATGCCAAACTTCGACGTTGTCTTAGGCATGGACTGGTTAAGCCAGTACAATGCTATACTAGACTGCCGAAAAGGTAGTGTTATCTTTAGACCACCAGGACACCCGGAGTTCGAGTATATGTGGGGCACCATCGAGCAAGAAGTAGGCCAGACACCTAGAGCTTACATAGCTATGGAGACAGCACCCCCAACAATTGTTGCAGAGTTCGAAGATGTATTTCCGGAGGAATTACCAGGCCTACCGCCTGATAGAGAGGTGGAGTTCACTATTGAGTTAGTGCCTGGAGCTGCACCAGTATCTTCAAATGTGTACCGATTGGCGAAGAAGGAGCTAGACGAGCTAAAGCTACAGGTAGAAGAATTACAGATCAAGGGATTTATTTGTCCTAGTACATCACCCTGGGGAGCACTGTTTGTGGTAGAAAACGAAAGAATGAAAGATGTATTCAAGACGGGGTTTATAAGAAACCCGTGTTCTTTTGTTTACAAAAAAACTTGCACAATGTAATCCTATACGAGGATGTGGGAGTACAATTTATTTAATCTGGGTAAAAATTGCTATAGGTGTCTGATCTGCAGTCGATCACTTTAGCCCTTGGAACACATGATGATGAAGAAGTGCCATAGAAGACAGGAAGCAGCTTCGAAGGTTACAAAAGGGGGTGGATGCACGATGCTAAAGTCGTCGATCCCTACTCTTTGCCTGAGCTCCGGATTCCTCTCTCTCTCTCTTGATCTCTTCTTTCCTTGTTCGATCTTCAATTTTTTGACCCGTTCCTCTGTTGATAGCGGTCTCTATTTATAGAGTTTTAGTGACAGTGACCACTCAGTTGGTGTAAAAACCGAGGAGTGGACAACACAGCACCCTTCTACACGACGGTTAAAGTAACCAATGCCTGCGTATGGATGATCTTTTGAATGAGCGTGTAACGCGGGTCCAACTAAGGGACACAACGCGTATTACTGCTACGAAGATCACGGCGTAAAAGCCACGCAGGTAGGTATCCCTCGTGTAGAAGAGGTGGGCATAAAAGCCAATGTCTGTCACTATGGCATAGAAGCCAAGTAGGCGTAGAAGCCTGATGGCATAGAAGCCGAGTGAGCATAGAAGCTGAGGAGGCATAGAAGCCGAGAGAGCATAAAAGCTGAGGAGGCGTAGAAGCCGAGAGAGCATAGAAGCTGAGGAGGCGTAGAAGCCGGATAGGCGTAGAAGCCGCTGCGTAATGGGCTGAGTGCTGACGTGGATGTCTTTAGCTGGAATTACGGCTTTTGAAGATATAATCAAATCTCTTGCATTAAATGCAGAGATCCGCCATCATCCTGCGCATTAAATACAGATGCGTGTTTTTGAAGGTCTGCAGCTCTTCTGTGCACCAGTCGCAGAGACGTGCCTCGAGAAACTGTCACCGCTCTGTGTATTAGACGTAGAGACGTGCCTCGATAAACTTCCACCGCTCTGTGCACCAGTCGCAGAGACGTGCCTCGAGCCCTGCACAAAGTGCAGCTTTTGACATGGCAGGCGATTTGTCCACTGTGGAGCGTAAACAGCTCATGTCTGCCTGTGTAAAACAAGGCAGCGTATCCCCTTATACACGTAAAAGCAGTTTACGCAAGGGAGATGGCGGTAACTGACAGCCTGGGTTGCAGCGCCGTACCATCATTATAGCCGTCGTCTGGGTAGCCGAGCCGTATCCCTTTGTCAGAAGTCCAGACGTCAGGTTCATTTGCAGGGTCTGACAGGTTCATCTTGGAGAACATAGAGCGTTCCTCGTACGTTTTAATATCGCATTGAAAGCGGATGTGTTTTACGCCATATAGGCGATGAAGCACCCAGTCTTATTACGCTGAAGCAGCCTGGACATTCTGTACTTACGCGGATGGTCCTCTGATGGCTCTGAGGTTATCTCTTTACGCTGCCCTACACCAATAAGCTGCGTATAGCCATCTGGCGTATTTTTCATGCTTCTACAAGACCCCCTTCAAAGCTTTTAAATTCCTCGTAATTTGAAACGCTTTGAAAGAAGCATGATCCGTTCCTCGTAACTCAAAACATTTTCTGAATGGAGCCTGAAACGGTCAAGTCTGGCACGTTCTTTCAGGGCTGACTTTATGGAGGAGTTATTGGGGATCGGTGTGATCTCTCGTAATTGACCGCTTTGAGAACCGTTCGGATGTACGCGTACTCTAGCCTGCGCATCCTTCAGATGTGCGGAGAGTCATAGCTTAAGATCATAAGTTCGTAGCCTCGTGAGCGTAAACTAGACGCCACCGAGCGTGAAATCGTAGACTTGTAGTTCCTGAGCGTGAAGTCGTAGGTTTGTAGCCTCTCGAGCATAAAAGCTACTGAGCACAAAAGCATTTGGGCGTAAAACCCGACTTGTAGCCGTCGAACGTAAAGCCGTAGATTTGTAGCTGTCGAGCATAGAAAGCTTCTTAGCGTAGAACTGCAGATCTGTAGCTGTGAAAAGGAAATCTTCTGAGCGTGCAGTTGTGGATCTGTTGCCTCTGAGCGTAAAACGCCATCGAGCGTGAAATCGTAGGTTTGGTATCTGCTGAGCGTGAAGTCGTAGGTTTGTAGCCTCTCGAGCATAAAAGCTTACCGAGCACAAAGGCATCCGGGCGTAAAACCATAGACTTGTAGCCTATGAGCGTAAAACCGTAGATCTATAGCTGTCGAGCGTAGAAAGCTCCTTAGCGTAGGAACCACGAATCTGCTTCGCGCGAAAACTTTTCGAATTCGCTGACTGTCCACCTTCTCTGAGTAATAGGCTGACGTGGTAGGTCTTGAAGACATCCCACTGGGGGATTTTTTTGGTGGACCCATTACTTTTATGCGCACGTTAGTGCCAGTAATAAGTTTAAGACGAATCCCGACAGAGGTAATATGACTCTGTGGGGAAAGCAGAGAGACGTAGTTCAGAGGTAATATGGACATGAACTGAATTTTTCTCTGTTGGAGAATATGAAAATAGTTCAGAGGTAATATGGACATGAACTCTTCATTTCCATTGTGGACCTATTACTTGTTATGCACGTTGAGTGCAAGTAATAAGTTTGAGACAATCCCTGCCAGAGGTAATATGGACATGACAGTTTTTGTGGACCTAACACCGCTGGCGTACTTAGAGTTAAGTATGGGTGTTAAGTTGATGTGACAACCGATATATGAGGTGATATGGACATGATAGTCGATAGTCAAATTTGGAAAGTTTGTTCAGAGGTAATATGAACATCACAAACTTGGAATTGTGACTCCATTGGGGGTGGAGGCACATATCTGCTCAGAGGTAATATGGACATAGCAATTTTGTGGACTTAACACCACTGGCGTACTTAGAGTTAAGTACGGGTGTTAAGTTGGGATGACAACCGATATCAGAGGTAATATGGACATGATAATCGATAGCCAAAATAGGAAAGTTTGTTCAGAGGTAATATGAACATGGCAAACTTTGTGGACTCAACACCACTGGCGTACTTAGAGTTAAGTACGGGTGTTAAGTTGAGATGACAACCGATATCAGAGGTAATATGGACATGATAATCGATAGCCAAAACAGGAAAGTTTGTTCAGAGGTAATATGAACATGGCAAACTTTTATGGACTCAACACCACTGGCGTACTTAGAGTTAAGTACGGGTGTTAAGTTGGGATGACAACCGATATCAGAGGTAATATGGACATGATAATCGATAGTCGAAACTCGGAAAGTTTGTTCAGAGGTAATATGAACATGACAAACTCAGCCGGGGAACACTCAATTAGGGATGGAGGTATATATCTGCTCAGAGGTGATATGGACATGGCAGTTTTGTGGACTTAACACCACTGGCGTACTTAGAGTTAAGTACGGGTGTTAAGTTGATGTGACAACCGATATCAGAGGTGATATGGACATGATAGTCGATAGTCAAATTTGGAAAGTTTGTTCAGAGGTAATATGAACATAACAAACTTGGAATTGTGACTCCATTGGGGATGGAGGCACATATCTGCTCAGAGGTAATATGGACATAGCAGTTTTATGGACTTAACACCACTGGCGTACTTAGAGTTAAGTACGGGTGTTAAGTTGATATGACAACCGATATCAGAGGTGATATGGACATGATAATCGATAGTCGAAACAGGAAAGTTTGTTCAGAGGTAATATGAATATGGCAAACTTTTATGGACTCAACACCACTAGCGTACTTAGAGTTAAGTACGGGTGTTAAGTTGGGATGACAACCAATATCAGAGGTAATATGGACATGATAATCGATAGCCAAAACAGGAAAGTTTGTTCAGAGGTAATATGAACATGGCAAACTTTGTGGACTCAATACCACTGGCGTACTTAGAGTTAAGTACGGGTGTTAAGTTGAGATGACAACCGATATCAGAGGTAATATGGACATGATAATCGATAGCCAAAACAGGAAAGTTTGTTCAGAGGTAATATGAACATGGCAAACTTTTATGGACTCAACACCACTAACGTACTTAGAGTTAAGTACCGGTGTTAAGTTGGTATGACAACCGATATCAGAGGTAATATGGACATGATAATCGATAGTCAAAACTCGAAAAGTTTGTTCAGAGGTAATATGGACATGACAAACTCAGCCGGGGAACACTCCATTAGGGATGGAGGTATATATCTGCTCAGAGGTGATATGGACATAGCAGTTTTGTGGACTTAACACCACTGGCGTACTTAGATTTAAGTACGGGTGTTAAGTTGATGTGACAACCGATATCAGAGGTAATATAGACATGATAATCGATAGCCAAAACAGGAAAGTTTGTTCAGAGGTAATATGAACATGGCAAACTTTGTGGACTCAACACCACTGGCGTACTTAGAGTTAAGTACTGGTGTTAAGTTGAGATGACAACCGATATCAGAGGTAATATGGACATGATAATCGATAGCCAAAACAGGATAGTTTGTTCAGAGGTAATATGAACATGGCAAACTTTTATGGACTCAACACCACTGGCGTACTTAGAGTTAAGTACGGGTGTTAAGTTGGGATGACAACCGATATCAGAGGTAATATGGACATGATAATCGATAGCCAAAATAGGAAAGTTTGTTCAGAGGTAATATGAACATGGCAAACTTTGTGGACTCAACACCACTGGCGTACTTAGAGTTAAGTACGGGTGTTAAGTTGAGATGACAACCGATATCAGAGGTAATATGGACATGATAATCGATAGCCAAAACAGGAAAGTTTGTTCAGAGGTAATATGAACATAACAAACTTGGAATTGTGACTCCATTGGGGATGGAGGCACATATCTGCTCAGAGGTAATATGGACATAGCAGTTTTGTGGACTTAACACCACTGGCGTACTTAGAGTTAAGTACGGGTGTTAAGTTGATGTGACAACCGATATCAGAGGTAATATGGACATGATAATCGATAGCCAAAACAGGAAAGTTTGTTCAGAGGTAATATGAACATGGCAAACTTTGTGGACTCAACACCACTGGCGTACTTAGAGTTAAGTACGGGTGTTAAGTTAAGATGACAACCGATATCAGAGGTAATATGGACATGATAATCGATAGCCAAAACAGGAAAGTTTGTTTAGAGGTAATATGAACATGAACTCATGTCCGAAAAATTCACCGTAGAGTGATTTTTCTTGAGTGGGGACTGACCTGAAGAATTCACTGGGAAAACTTTAGGGATTCATCATCCGGCATTTTTTTGAGGGAGCAAATTGTCACGTTAAAGTGAAATCAATTTGTAGTGATCGTCCCCTCGTTTATAGATGCAAAGTGATGACCTTGGCATCGGTCAACTCTTGAATCCTCCTTTTTAGTATGTAGCATGCTTTTGTGGGATGATGAATGTACCGGTGGAAGAGACAATAATCTGGATCATCGGCTTTGCCAGCCCTCTTAGGGTGTCTGGTGTTGGGCAGCTGAAGCTTGTTTTCCTGAGTCGTGCGGTCTTCGGGGAAGACTGTCATAGTTGCATCATCTTCGGATTTAGAGGGAATTCTACCCCCAGCTTCGGATGCTGCCATGTTTTGTCGAGAAAGACTACCCCCAGATATGTCATTGTCCATCGAAGTAGATTTAGAAGGACTTGCCTCCGGGGCTTTGGAGTTCGCATGAGACGAAGCATACCCTAACCCGAAATGATTTCATTGACAATAGGGATCACCATGCAACGGTATTCGTCGTCCTTTTCCATTATTGAGGCCTGGCTTCAACTTCAAATCATAACCCATATTTTGTATAATTTTTAATGCTTGTGGGCTATATCGGTGGACTTGCATTCTTCCCGCAACAGAATTGTGAGCATCTTCTTGTAAAATTGGTCTGCTCTGCACGCGACCGAAGACTATTTTATGTTGATCGTCTCGAGTAGATGGAACGATAAAGATAGAATCTTCAGGTGGTCCATATGTCGTGACGTCATTAGCTGTTGATGCTAATCCCCACATAATCTCCTCATGTTTAGTGGTTAGGGGTACTGAGTCTTGATTTTGACCCCTGGCTTTGCGTCTCTGGAAAGACGAAGAGTAGCTCAACCGGTCGAAAACTGACCGCTTTGCGTCAGAACAGCAGCAATTAACTATAATCCTATGACTATTACAATAGTGCTCGCTAGGAGGCGTAATAGACATACTGGAAGATCCCCTATCCTTGTGCTTCTGGATTAGATATGTACGCAGGTTAGGAGGATTTACAGAAGAAGAACGAGACTGCTTGTTCCCTCTGTTCACCGCAGTGGTCATGCGGATGTTGGGAACCATGGTTTTCCCTGTGCCACCTGTGTACAACAGATTGGCCATCTAGGTGGCGGATAATCTCTTAGGAAGGTGTCATCCCGCAACCTGAGCTTGCTTTACGTCGAGGAACTTCGTCTGGCGTAATTTGGAGATTTGCTCAGACTGGCGTAAAGCTGAAGAGGTCCTCAGTTGGCCGTCAGCATCTCGCGTAATCCGGAGGGTAGGCAGATTGTTCCCTCGCTGGCGTAAAGGCCGAGAAGTTGAGTATTCTGCCCCTTGCTTTCCCTTGCGGAGATCACAGCGCTCATCTGGTTCCCCGTAGAGGTCAGATGTCTTGCGCACGGAGCGTGATTTGTACTTCTGACTTAGCGCTGAGGCATCATCTGAAGTTTTGTCTGTACCGCGAATAGCGGGAGACTGGTTTCTACGCGTAGAGCGCAGTGGATACTTCTGGGTTAGCGCTGAGGCTTTGCCCGAAGTTTCGTCTGTACCGCGCATAGCGGGAGACTGGTTTCTACGCATAGAGCGCAGTGGATACTTCTGGGTTAGCGCTGAGGCTTTATCCGAAGTTTTGTCTGTACCGCGCATAGCGGGAGACTGAATTTTACGTGCGGGGCACGGAGGGAGCGATGCTACAACCTCATTGGTCGGAGAGATCGGAGAGATCGGAGAGATCGGAGAGTCCATAGGAAGGGTAGAGGATGTCTTGGGCATCCAGACCTTGCGCAGCTTCCTGTTGTCTTGGACAGAGAGAGGGTGAGAGCTACCCCCGGTTCGAAGCATGTCTTCGTAGGCAGACTGGTCGAATTGGACGACCAGTGTCTTCTTCAGGGTTCCTATAGATACCGCATCGTGTTGAGCAATTACTTCCTCATCAGAAGAGAAAGACGTCCCCAGCAGAGTCGCCATCTTGTTTGTGGTAGAAAATAAAAGAATGAAAGATGTATTCAAGACGGGGTTTATAAGAAACCCGTATTCTTTTGTTTACAAACAAACTTGTACAATATAATCCTATACGAGGATGTGAGAGTACAATTTATTTAATCTGGGTAAAAATTGCTATAGGTGTCTGATCTGCAGTCGATCACTTTAGCCCTTGGACCACACGATGATGAAGAAGTGCCGTAGAAGACAGGAAGCAGCTTCGAAGGTTGCAAAAGAGGGTGGATGCACGATGCCAAAGTCGTCGATCCCTACTCTTTGCCTGAGCTCCGGATTCCTCTCTCTCTCTCTCTTGATCTCTTCTCTCCTTGTTCGATCTTCAATTTTTTGACCCGTTCCTCTGTTGATAGAGGTCTCTATTTATAGAGTTTTAGTGACAGTGACCACTCAGTTAGTGTAAAAACCGAGGAGTGGACAACACAGCACCCTTCTACACGACGGTTAAAGTAACCAATGCCTGCGTATGGATGATCTTTTGAATGAGCGTGTAACGCGGGTCCAACAAAGGGACACAACGCGTATTACTGCTACGAAGATCACGGCGTAAAAGCCACGCAGGTAGGTATCCCTCGTGTAGAAGAGGTGGGCATAAAAGCCAATGTCTGTCACTATGGCATAGAAGCCAAGTAGGCGTAGAAGCCTGATGGCATAGAAGCCGAGTGAGCATAGAAGCTGAGGAGGCGTAGAAACCGAGAGAGCATAGAAGCTGAGAAGGCATAGAAGTCGGATAGGCGTAGAAGCCGCTACGTAATGGGCTGAGTGCTGACGTGGATGTCTTTAGCTGGAATTACGGATTTTGAAGATATAATCAAATCTCTTGCATTAAATGCAGAGATCCGCCATCATCCTGCGCATTAAATGCAGAGGCGTGTTTTTGAAGGTCTGCAGCTCTTCTGTGCACCAGTCGCAGAGACGTGCCTCGAGAAACTGTCACCGCTCTGTGTATTAGACGTAGAGACGTGCCTCGGTAAACTGCCACCGCTCTGTGCACCAGTCACAGAGACGTGCCTCGAGCCCTGCACAAAGTGCAGCTTTTGACGATGCAGGCGGTTTGTCCACTGCGGAGCGTAAACAGCTCATGTCTGCCTGTGTAAAATAAGGCAGCGTATCCCCTTGTACACGTAAAAGCAGTTTACGCAAGGGAGATGGCGGTAACTGACAGCCTGGGTTGCAGCGCCGTGCCATCATTATAGCCGTCGTCTAGGTAGCCGAGCCGTATCCCTTTGTCAGAAGTCCAGACGTCAGGTTCATTTGCAGGGTCTGACAGGTTCATCTCGGAGAACACGGAGCGTTCCTCGTACGTTTTAATATCGCATTGAAAGCGGATATGTTTTACGCCATATAGGCGATGAAGCACCCTGTCTTATTACGCTGAAGCAGCCTGGACATTCTGCACTTACGCGGATGGTCCTCTGATGGCTCTGAGGTCATCTCTTTATGCTGCCCTGCACCAATAAGCTGCGTATAGCCATCTGGCGTATTTTTCATGCTTCTACAAGACCCAGTGTTGTTTGTACCAAAGAAGGATGGAACATTATGTATGTGCATTGATTACAGAGTCCTTAATGCTTTGACAATAAAAAACAAGTACCCCTGCCGCGGATTGATGATCTGTTCGACCAACTGACAGGAGCGGTGGTATTCTCAAAGATAGATTTGAGATCAGGTTATCATTAGGTAAAAGTATGGAGAGAAGACATTCCAAAGACAGCATTCAGGACTCGTTATGGTCACTATAAGTTCCTGGTAATGCCTTTTGGACTGACAAATGCACCTGCCGTATTTATGAACCTGATGAATAGAGTTTTCCACCAGTATCTGGACCAGTTCGTGGTAGTCTTCATCGACAACATCTTGGTGTATTCGAAGAGCCACGAGGAGCACGAAGAACACTTGAGACTGGTGTTAGAAACACTAAGGCGTGAAAGTCTTTATGCAAAGCTGAGCAAGTGCGAGTTTTTCCTTGATCGTGTCGCTTTTCTTGGGCACGTGATCACAGGAGATGGTATTTCGGTAAATTCGACAAAGATTTTATCCGTAGAGACGTGGCCAACCCCTAACAATGTCTCAGAGGTGTATGGCTTCTAAGCTCTACAGTCTGAAAAAAAAACAATGTCGTCCTAAGCTAACATACAGTTAAATGTCATTCATTCACACTTCAATAATAAGGCAAAAGACTATGTGATACTATGTTGTGAGGTATACTACCCAACTTATAACAATAAACTAGTACTGTAATTGTCTTAAGGATATCGTAGAAATTCTTGTTAAGGTTTACGAGAAGGGTCTTGGTACTTTATTAGGGTATCCTCTTCTATTACACAGGTCATGGTCATCTTACCTCTTAGTCATAGTGCTTATAGAACAAGTGTCAATAGTAAAGATAGAAAGGTTACTAGCCCTCAAGTGAGAGAGGAGATAACTTATGTGGAGATATGGGTTCAATTACGTGATTAAAACTAAGTTGTAACCATAAAATTATAATCTAAATGAACAGCTCAACTATCAAATTCTTGCTACTAAGCACATAATTTCAAAATTCTAGATTACAACTATAATTCTAGGAAACTATATATCATATCATAAAAGAATTCATTTGGCCTACAATCAGAAGTGTCAGAGGGCACGAGTTAAAAGATGAAGAATAGAAGAACATGATTAGTCGTCGCACAAATAGCGAGTGCTAGGGTTTCAGGGAAACAAATATATGAAATTTAAAATAGGGGCTATAGATAGCATCATGGTTTCTAAAGGAAAGTGGTACGCTAGCTACTATGTTTGAGGTATGATTAGGGAAATATTCTATGCATTGCTCTTGGCCTTCTAGGGTACTTGTCTACTAATAACAAGACAATGACACAAGTTTTATAGTTCTCTAATACTATCCAATGATGAAGGTTAGGTTCAGTCCTAATGTTCAATATTGGTTCTCCATTGGTTCCTCAATACTAGGGTCAAATATTATTGTAAAACTTCTAACTATCTCTAGTAGTGTCTATACTACTCAAGTCTTCTTAATACATCAAGGGGTAATGGTATACCAATCTAAAGATAAGGAGTTCTAGGGTTCACTAGATATTCTAAACTTAGTGGTGTGTCTATATTCTCGTTGTATTCTTAATAGGTGTGCTACTCTAATTATCATCCTAATAACAGGGGTTCCTATATTCTAGCAGAAGGCTATACTCAAAGAATTATTAGGGAAGTACAGGAATCAAGCAGGATACAATTGTTCAAATAGAACAGATAGGAGGAAGATGAATCATAGTGATGAGATTCTATACTCTAGTCCTAGGTGCAGGCTTGTTCGGTACAATAACGTAACCGAGACAATATGCTCTCGACCTGCATGGGCCACCATAAAAACATGTCACGTTCCAGTCCCAAAAATACATAGGACTAGGACACGTAAGCATGCCAGCCGCATGGATATGGCGACTCCAATATATGGAAACCAAATCCATACGTACGCTGTAATATGAATATAAAATCCATAAGTGGTATAAAATGTAATATAAGTCACAGGGTAAAATCTAAATCTCATCCACCAAAATCATGTAGAAATAAATAACCAGTATCTATGAAACTAGATCTCAACAAGAAGTATCTAAAGATGATAGTTGGATGGAAACAAATCCACTACCAACTCAAATAGAAAGAGCAAATATTAAAGTAAGTACAACACAACAACACCATATAAGAACACCATCTAGCAATCACGGGCTCGAAGAGAGGACATCCACGAAATCCAATATAGCCATCCGATCTGTGCTCCTGCAAATACTCAAGAATAGATACACCTGGCAGAGGACCAGGTCCTCAGAGGGACGTAACAAGATACAGAAAATACGAGCCATCTTGAATACAGTAAACATGCATATAATTTGAAAATAAATAAGTACGCTGTACAAGACAATCTATATGAATGCAAATGAGGACAATTTTTTGACGTATGGGCAAGGGTAGGCTACTCGATCTAATCCTCACAACCTCACGCTCGTCAGTGGACATCATCAGCCGTCATACCTCGGGGGTAGCGACCCTCGGACTCCATCAATCGACATACCTCGGGGGTAGCGACCATCGGACACGACCCACCATAGTGCATGCTAGTGACTACGGTGTTACCAGAGTGGTTAAAGCCCATACGCCTAATGATTGTCCTTTATGATACTAAGTGCCATGTGTGTGTCAACATATCTAATACCTAGTAATGACTGGAGAAAAACTACACATGCAAGAACTATACAGAAAGGAAATAAATAAACAGAAATATAAATAGCATGCAAAGTACTGTAAACAATTTGGCAAGGTATCTTGCCTGGTAAGAAAGCTGCAAGGTGTACTGTCCAGAAGTCAAACGCACAGGATCAAAAGCTATGGCCACAGAACAATTGTCTCCGGATGTTGAAATAAATATCACCAACGTTTCTAGAATGAGCAAAATAGCTAAAAAATACTTCTCTTTCGTCCAATTTGGACACAGGGGCAAAATGGTAATTTCGGGTAAAAGTGGGGTCCACGGGTGGCCCACTTTGCACCGAAAAGCGTGCCGAGAGTAACAGTCTGTAAATAGGATAAACTATAGGTCAAACCACTCTAAATGTCAGTACGAATCCAACGGTATGTCTAAATGTGAATTCCGATGAGCCGAACACAATTTTGTCCAAAAAGTCAACTGTGGGGCCCGCCAATTGGCGATCTGGTCAACCATCTCAGAAATGCGTGAAAATTGGGTCACAGGACCAGCGCGTTACCATGAGTCCAGTGGCGTAAGTTTTGTCACAATCTGACAAGCATGCACAAACTACGCGCGAGTTCCACAAAAGTTGCGACACGAGATGTGTCCGCGGATACGGCCTGATTTCGGCGCGCATACGCGTCCGAATCAGTCCCCACGAATTTTCATGTGTCCAGTTATGCTGCGTGCACCATTCGGTATACTTGGCACACGGCGGAGCGGTCCCGTTTGGCGGGGCGCGCTCCGATCTCCAACTTTTGGAAATCTGGAAAAAGTGGGTGCGCGCAGTTTTGTGACGAATATAATTTTGTCCACAGCAACTAATAGCTCAGGGTTATTTTACAGAAAATAAACTAGGTTAAGTATTCTACAGGTATCAAAAAGAATCATCGAATTCGGATCTCTGTGGTGGGAGATACGAACTCGGCAATATGGGTGGTCATTCTGGAATTCTGCGATTCCAGAATTCTGTCTGCTCCCACCGACTTGGGCGCTATTTTTCACCTAGGGGCACACATTTTCCGAGGTTGACTATAAAACAAGTATGGAAGAGGGTTAAGGGATGATCATACCTATGAAAACGGAACAGCGTTTGGTCGAGCGAGTCGACAGAAAATTACGCCGGAGCGAAGGTGCCTCGAGTGGGAAACTGCAGTTTGCGAGGTCGGCGTCGACGGGATGGTTGGATGGCTTGGTGGGGCTTCTCTGGCTGCGGTGACGGCTCTAGATGGGAAGAGGAGGTCTGAAAATATAGGTTAGGGTTTTTGGGAGCTATATATATATATATATATATATATATATATATATATATATATATATATATATATATATATATAGGAAGAGAGGGATGGATGGTTGGATCGGACGGGTGAAGGGTTTTTGGCCGAAGGGAAAATAAGGGGTCGGGCTCTAGAATTGCTACGTGGCTGGATGGGAAGAGCAATTTCCTAAGTTACTGAATCGTGGCGGCTCCCTGGCTGCAAGTTGCTAGGAGGAACTTTAGCAAAATGCTAAAGTTGCTGGCAAATGAGTAGTTATTAATATTATTAATATTATTATATTATTATACTTAGTTAGTTATTAATTAATAATTCTTTTCCTTTCTTTCTTTAAATATATATATATACATATATATATATATTTGTATATATATATATATATATATATATATATATATATATATATTCACACATAAGAAAATTTATATATTAGGGTATTGCACATCGTTAGGCTAGCAACAGCTCAAGGGGTCTCCTATATGGAATAAATTCCTAAAAATTCTTGATGGTCCCACGAGTCCTCTAAGTGCCCGAACACCTAACATAAAAATTATTAAAAATCTATTTCTCCTATTTAGACCTAATTACTACAATTTAATTAATAATTAATAAATAAAGGGTATATACGATTTTCTAGGAAGGGGGTTTTACAATTAGTACACTTGGAAATGCACTGGTGAGTGAGTTAACCCACTCGCCTAAAGCAACATTGCTAGTCATCTGAAGCATACAATTTATATAGTAATCTTGCTACTTAAAACTAGATTATATCCATGGAATATAGTAAAACAAAAAAATATGTAAGCATGTTATACTTGATGGCATAAGTAAAATAAAAACATATGAACCACATAACTTATGAGTGACTTCTCGCAACAACCGATGTGTCAATTCCAGCACAAGACAAAGGTGAACATTTACCGCCCATGCATAAGACATATGTTAGCATATCGCCTATCTATATAAAGGTCACTGGCTTTACGAGCCATCTTGGACTACATCTCTGGTAAGATAGGGATTTTGGGTGCGGGTTGCAAGCCCTACCGAAGGTTCTGAATATCCTGTATTGCGATATGCCACTCCAGAGTAGGTTGCAAGCATTTAATAAATGTCCTACAATACCCGTGCTACTAAAGCACATCATTTTCTCCTAGTCCGACACGGACCTGGTGTCTCGGCAATTCGTACGAGAAAAATCAAACCTTGTGCACAAGTTATCCATGTACATGACCATGCGAATGTGTGAACAGTTTAACTATAAACACATGCATGGTACCAAAAACATAAGTAAAATAATGAACATATCTAGTACATTCCCTCATTCTTGCGCTATCAACTTACTCTTTTAGTGTTCCGATTAGCGATATGCAAGCCCCAAACATACCGAGATACTAAGCTACAATCGATAGTTCCGGGTGCCACACCCCTTCCAATAGTTCTATGGTACCGAAGCACAACTCTCCGCCTCTCCGACAAAGCCTACCATCACATACCGACATTTTTGTGGTGTCACACCACAACTATCTGCTTCTCCAACGAAGCCTACAGAATCACTTACTAGAAGTTCTGTGGTATTGCACCACAACTATTCACTTTGCCAACAAAGTATCTTATAACGTAAGTCCCGTGCACTGATGCACTCCCCGATACAGATACAACTATTCAATATTCTATTCTCAATATTCAAAAAGTACGATGACTTACATTTATCATATATAATCTATCAAACATTATCGATCTACAAACGTTGCATAGCAACAAGGAGATATATTTTATTAGGACGTGAAGAAGTAGAAAAGAAGAGCCAAAGTCCACCCACTTATATTGATTCACCTATCGCTCTGATCGATCCGATATAGAATGATTCCTCAAGAATACGATCTAACGCGATATACAATCTTCTTAACTAGTATAACCATACGAGCATATCGTGATCTCCGACCATCCAACCGACCAGACTAAGCAAGCATGCATCACCGCTCAAATCTCTTGATCTCTCACACTGTTCAGAACTAGCCAATCGATTCAATCCATGAGGTCGACCCCATGCCTCTGTCAGTAGCGAGATAATATACTGAACACAAGGAACTCCATATAATACTTGCAAATGAAACCAAGTCTAAATCGAGCATCTTCGAATCAATGAATCATCATAATGCACCGTGTAGAGCAAAAAATTATATACTATACCACTCAAAAAGTTTCGTCCTCAAAACTTAAAACAATACCAATTCTACTTCGTCACATTTGCCTCAAGAAAACTTCTCACTCGGCTTCGGTTCAACATCTAACTTGTCTTCCTTGACAATACAAATGTTTGTTTCAATTATTGATTTTAATCCACCTTCTCTATTTTTTTATCCAACACTCATGTAATTTCCTTAACACACATGATTCTTCCTACAACTCAAATTGAATTAATCTTACCACTTAGCTTAGATCGTACATATTTTTTTTATGCCTCAAAAGTATAGTTCATTTAATCCAAAGCCAATGGTAAAGAAATCAAACAAGCTATATATGCAAATTATTATTTTTTAATACAAGCATTAATACTCATAACTCATTCGCAGAGGAATTTCTCAAGGACTCAAAATTATCTACCAAAAATCTCTGCCTAAAATAGAATTCGTAATCGCATCTCATCTTCGTATCTTTTACATCGATATTCCAACACACGTGTTGCATCAAGCCCTTGTGCATCTGAATGCAATAAGTTTTCGCAACACCCTCTCATCCAACTATTATCCACCTCTTGTATATCTAAGTATCTATCCAACCATTTTTGAAATCTCACCAATAAAGACTAAGTTCCACATATCCAAAAATTTCTCTGCCTTCAATCATATTATGCCTCATATGGAACTATTTTCTAATAATTATTATTCACCAAACTGCCAATACATAAACATTTAGGACTACCCAAGCTAGGCAACTCTTCCATATACTATACTAAAATTCTTCCGACATAAGCGATTAACTTAAACTGACAATATCAAGTTCTTAAAATTTCAAAAATGCAAATTCTATTCCTCAATAATACTTTTTTCCATTCCAACTCTCAAGAGTACTCCGATATGTTATCGTATCATTTTGATATATCCTGCTATCACTGATCGAATCGAGAATGAAACCAACAATTCTTTGATTCTCTACTTAAATTTTAACATAACAACTTATCCGATGATTTCTGTAAATATTTCAAGTTAGTCACTTCAAAATCTCTATATTTTTCCAATTAATCAATTCCCACTAAGTTTTTCTTTCAACTTATATCATGGTCCATACTATGAAATCAACGATGCTCAAAAGCATCAATCCATCCGACATAATTGTTTCATCTGACATGTCTTACATTCATTTTTCTACCGAGTGTGAGATCACCAACAAAAAAATTTCCATTCCAAATCATAACTCGTCCATCCAGATAACTTCAATCATAAATTCAACACAAATAAGTTCAACTATTACATGAATCAAAATCTAACAATATTAAAATCCGAGGGTCATTCCATTATCTATCGCTCTTGTTAAGAGCACGATTTTCCACAATAGTGCATGTTATCATAACAAGTTCATCCATCAAATTCCAATTTGATTGCCAATCAACTAAAATCATTCAATTATCCATTCAACCAACCAATCAAAAATCCAACTATATTATTATCAGCCGAAGGCTATTCCATCAAATTTTGAAACCAATATTCAATCACCTAAACTTATCTCTCAACATGCACCACTTAATAACTATCATAGACATAATTCCTTAAGCGACATCATTTAGGTCATCCTATGGGTCTAACAGTAAATTCATTTTTTAGTCAAGTCTCTAAGGCCAGCTATCCAGAAGCTATACTCAATCATTATGGCAACTCACTAATGATGGATAGTTACTAAGAACCATGCTATATCATATTCTGGGATCAAACCATAATCCAACCAAACGAGTAAACTCTATCCCAATCCAAGTATTTTTTTAAATCAAAATAACTAATGCACTACCGCCAACCAACTCGCAATCCAAAAATATCTCACTGTTTAGGGTCAAAGTCTATCTAGCCAAGATCAATACCTGAGACACTACATCTGCCAAAAATTATTCTCACTTGAATCACAATCTATGAAATTCATCCAAATAACTTCATAGTCCAAATCCCAAATCCATCACGTAAATTTCTCAATCCAATTCTCGAAATCCTCATTGCCCACTTTCAAAATATTGAAATCATAAGCATATTCCAATTTTTATCCTTATACCACACATAATTTCTCTGCATTTCAACTTATTCACGCAATACGATAAATTATTTCGATATTACAATCTAGTTCAATTACGTTCAATATTTTATTCTTTTACAATCTTGCTCTCACTTCGTTTTTCCAACTTTATATCAATTCTTTTGCATTTCAATGTATCCTCACAGTCCATCTGACTTGCTCACCAATCCATAAGGTAAAGTCGTTCCCATAATATATTTAAATAAATTCTTCTACCATATCCATTATGATACCATAAGGGTCAACTTAGCAATCTACATTAACCATCAACTTACTCGCATCATAACCATCCAAGTTACATATTTTCCAACATCAAACAATCATCCACCATCAACGATTATACCATCTAAGTTTGTATGACAAGAATCCCATAACTCATTCATACTCCAAAAAGTCCATATGCTTAACCAATAATTTTTCTTATGGCTACAAAATTCATGATCTATGTTTGTCACTTCTCGATGCACCTCAATCTTTCAAGTAAATATGAACACATACAAACTATGCATTTCCTTAGGCTCAATTTTTTGCATCAACAAACATTTAAACAAACTTCCAATCTGTAGCCAGATTATGATATTCCAAATTTCTATCCTATCAATCTAATCGTCATCCAATGCTTGATTCGCATCATTCTTCTAATAAGTTTTGAATGGTAATACCAAACTATACATTCCGAGTTTAAATATTCATTCAACTGATTCATTCATTGCCTCAACATATAATTTCTTTTGCTATTCTTAGCCAATCGTTCATTCTATACTTTCCAAATTCTCATCCAACATAACATCAATTTGCTATGAGCCCGGTCTTGATCAGTCGAACCCAATGCATCGAGGAACACTAAAAAAAAATATTATCATACAAATTTTCAACCGAGTCTCGAAACTACCCCATCATCTGCAGGCAGACCTACCGATATCCATAAAAAATATTCGAAAGCACGTATCAGTACGAGGATATATCATATACCACTAAAAAATTAAGCCATTTTCGATACCATACTTCTCTTCGCATTGATCCAACATCCATCCCATGGTTGTCCTGCCGGCCACAAACATAACATCTACTTACCTAAAGTCTGACACATAACTAAGCCGACACATACGAATCAACTTACAATTTCTATTGAACCCATCTATTACATTTCGGGTAATATTTTCTTCCCGTTATACTAGGCCACTACACACAATTGTTTATAACACATCTATTATCCTTCCATATTCCCACATACAAGATTATTTCATAGATCGACTTATTACACTGATACAACAAACATCTCATGGTGTTACTCGATAATATCATAATCAATAAAAACTATATGCACCATTCACATATAGCATCACAACATATACAGACTTATTATATGGAATATTCAATGTAGCATCGAGAAGAGTCAGGAGTCATTCGATAGCAGAGTAACTTAGAATTGAAATAAAACAAAATGAGGGTCCAAGGAAGTGAAACCTGGCTCTGATACCATTTGTCATGTCTCGGTTCAATATAACAAAAAGGTAGCAACTGGGCGTAATGTTGTACAGGTCTAGATTGTACTTGTACAAGGCAAGAAGATAGACAGTCAATGATGTATCTCGAAATAATGATATTGTAGAAAAAATAATATAGTCATAATGAAATCACAACCGAACATACGAAAAGAATCTTAATTGTAGTGGATTACAAAGGCTTTCAAAAGCCAACTGAATATGCCAACTTGTCTTACAACACTTATGATCAATCTTGCTCACAAATGATTTATCTCGTTCCATACATCATGTCCTCTATATTCAAGCAAGCATCATCGACCGAACATCTTCATGTTGCCAAATACGAGCCCTAATACCTCAATACCGAGCGAATCTCCATACTTGGGGAGTTGGGTATCTGTACACTTGGAAATGTACTAGTGAGTGAGTTAATCCACTCGTCCAAACCAATACTACTTGTTATGTGAAGCATACAATTTATATAGCAATCTTATTATTTTGAACCATATTAATTATAGTTCATATATTTAAAATATAGTGAAATAGGAAAGCATGTATGTTATACTTGATAACATAAGTAAAACAGGAAACATATAAACCACATCATTTATGAGTGACTTATTACCATAATCGATGTGCCCATCCTTGCACAAGACAGTGGTGAACACTTACCTCCCCTGCATAAGACATACGTTAGCATGCCGTCAATCTCTATGAAGGTCACTAGCTTTGTGAGCCATTTTGGACTATATCTTTGGTAAGACGACAATCACATCACGTGCGAGCTGCAAGCCCTACCGAAGGTCCAAAAATATCTCGTATTATGATGTGCCATTCTAGAGTAGGTTGCAAGCCTTCAATGAATGTCCCTCAATACTCGTGCTACCAAAGAACATTATTTCCTCCTAGGCTAACACGATCCCATTGTCCCGACGATTCGTTTAAGAAAAATCAAAACTTGTGCACATGTCTATGACCATGCAAATGCGTGAACAGTTTAACTATAAACACATGCATGGTACTAAAAACATAAGTAAAGCAATATAAATATTTACTTGTTCATTCCATCATTCTCGGGTTATCCACTTACTCTTTTAATGTTCTGATTGGTGACTCACAAGCCCCAAACATACCGAGACACCAAGACACAATCGACAGTTCTGGGAACTGCACCCCTTCCAATAGTTCTGTGGTATCGAACCATAACTCTCCACCTCTCCTACGAAGTCTACCATCACATACCGACAGTTACGTGGTATAGCACCACAACTATCTGCTTCTCCAACGAAGCCTACATAATCACTTACCGACATTTTTGTGGTATTGCACCATAACTATTCGCTTTGTCGATGAAGCATCTTACAACTTAAGTCTTGTGCACTGATACACTCCCCGATATAGTTACAGTTATTTAATATTCTATTCTCAGTGTTCAACATGCACGGTAACTTACATTTATTAGATATAATCTACCAGGCATCATTGATCAACAAACGTTGCATGACAACAAGGGGATTCATTTTATTAGGATGTGAAGGAGTAGAAAAGAAGGGCCAGAGCCCACCTAGCTATATCGATTCGCATTTCTCTCTGACCGAGTCGATATATCATGATTCCTCAACAATACGATCTGATACGATCCATGATCTTCTTAACTGGTATAACCATACCAGTACACCGTGCTCCCCAATCATCCAGTCCGACCAGATTAAGCAAGCCTGCATCACCGCTCAAATCCTTTGATCTCTCGTACCTCTCAGAACTAACCAATCGATTCCATCCATAAGATCGACTCCATGCCTCTGTCTGTAGCAGCGCAATACACTGATCACAAGGAACTCCATATAATACATGCACATAAAACCAAGTCTAAATCAATCATCGTCGAATCAACGAACCATCATAATGCATCGTACGAAGCGAAACATTACAAATATTGTTTTGATTTGATGAGTCAGGTTTATACTGCTCACTAGTGCATTCTCTAATATAATAACCCGCGTCCCTACAGATACCATGAATCTAGTGGACGTTCAGCATCACTAAAGGCTCGTCCAACTCCTTAGAAGCTCTTATGATATTTTTAAGCTTTCAATTCAATTTAGAAGATTTTCACTGAAGGATTTTTTTACTTTATTTAATAAAGAGAGATGATGTATGGGATAACGTATCTCATTTTTATGTTTCAAAGTTGTAAGCCGCTGCTTGAGAGCTCATGTTTTCGCGAGAACATCAACAAAGAGTTATTTCTTATATAATGTTGTTATTCAAATTTTCTATTTATCCGTTGTAAAATTCTATAAAAAGAACTATTTTATAAATGTGCACGAACATGTCTTGTACAAAGCACAATTTATGCTTATACAACATCACGTCTAGTGGCGACTCATCGATTTGAAGGAATCGAGACATGACACACATCTCTAAGTCAGACTATAGGCAGGAAAATAAACAGAATCACCTAGCAATCTCAGTCAATCATGTCCTACTGGTTGTTGTTATTAAATAACTAGGGTTATCATATTCATGATTACTAACAAATGCAAGTGATGTTCCCACTGCAGACTATCCAGGTTGACCTGGGACTCACAATGTCACTGGCAAGAAATAAACAAAATACACACTATATGATAACTTTGAAATGTGTCCCTCACGATAGAGAGCTCCATAACCATACATATCAGCCCTTGTAAGCCAATGTCTTGGATTTTGAAATATTCCTAGATATTTGTTTTACCAAATTAAACTACATATACCAAATTAAAATACATCTCCTGATTAGATACATTGATAATTTTAGACGAATGGCTACCCTACGCACCATGGTTCCCACAATAGAGATGGAACCGCCTTTGGAGACTAATCTTTGATGCATAGTCAAGTTAGCTTCGTTTAGAACCTTTATTATTATCCAGCAGGTTTGTCCCCACATTGAGTTCTTATGCATTGTTGGCCTTTTAAGATTATAGTTATATCTGGTTCTTTCTCTACTATTTCTATAGTTGTATAGTTATTGTGAATGAGCTAGGAATAATATGTTGTGCTTAAATATTAAGTATATGAAATGTAGATTGTAATTGAGGTATAGACAATGTACTATCGACGATGTTGCGTCGTAGGCTGAGCTTGACCATGTACTTGTATCCCAAAAGTGGGAGCATGACGTGACAAATTTTTATGGTGGCCAATATATGTTAGTCATAACCCGATTGAAATATGAACTTGATCTGGCCCGATTGTCACGCCCCGATCTCCCGCAGGCAAATCGGTCGTTTCCGCTAGGCGAGAATCACCGCGCCAGCGCTTCCGCGGAACGATCGCTTTAAACCCATCTGGGCGTGATGCCGCACTAGCGTGAACCACGTCCGCGCAAGGCTGAGGTTCATTGGCTGGCGGTAAGAGTTCTAAGCCACAGAGTCGCACAGATTGTCCGAGTGCAGTGGAGTCATGAACGCATAGCGATTTGGTAACAAGTTCACTGAGTCGACAATATATCGAAAGCATTGTATAACACAGGTTAAAGTAAAGCAACTCTTTATTGATATAACCAAGTGTTACAGGCGGCGCTTAGCCGAGATTACAAGTCGCTCAAGCCTCTCTCTCTGAAACGGTAAAAGCGTGCCAAGTGGCTACAATTGTGGAATGATTGTACAGGCGATGTTCAGGCAATGTTCACAACATTATATCTTGTATATGTGTTTCAGTTCCGGATGCACCGTTGCTTCGGAGTGATGTCCACGCCTTAGCACGTGCGTAGGAGGCATCCGCACCGAACGAGTTTTTCCCGCATCCTGCATACAAACTGATGGATTATCAGTACATTGAATGCACTGGTGGGGAAGCTACTCGCCCGCTCGACAAATCCAAACACGTAATACAAGTTTCGTGCACCAACTATTAAGTTGTGTTTCAAGTTGCCTTAGTGTAAACTCCCTCGACCAGATTTTAGCATTTTAGGATTTTTTTTAGCAATTTAGGATTTATTGCAATATTTTAATTTATTTTGCTTACATATCCTGTTGATTTGTGCACCTGTCCATCACCGAATTATTTGGAGCTTTACCTTGACTGTTATCCCCGAACAAAGTTCACATACCTCTCCTAGACATGCTAGTCTATTTTTTTGAACCTTGAGCAACTCCCAGATACTCTGTTTTGTGCCTCGTTTTAGACACACAAATATCGTTACAAACGTACGTATTTAAATTCCCAGATCTGTACCCACCTCTGTACCAATAGGGATTTGAGGCCCAACATGCACCTATTTTGCCCAAACAAAAATACGTTAATATTCTACACTGAGTATACTACATTTAGTATATTTATACCGCACTAAAATTATGACCCTACCTGCCTCTAAATAATTAGTAAACACCGTGCGCAGTATTTATTAATTAATAAATACGGTGACCCGTATCACCCAGAAAACCAGGCCCAGCCCCTGCCCAGGCTCACCCCCACCCCCTCAGGGCCCTCACACAGCCATTCCCCTCATTTCTGTACATTTTAGCATTTTCAGAAATTGGGTGTTTTTCCCAAACAATTTTGTAATTGTGCAATTTCCCAAAATAGGACTATTATGCAATTTATGAAATTATAGGGACTTTTCTGCAAATTTTCGTGTGAGGTGTCAGCCTCCTATTGGCCGGTGAACCTGCACTGTCCATTTGGAAGCGGGACCCACATGAAAATATCCGCAAATATCCTGAATGTGAAATTACCTATTTACCCCTAATTAATTTTCTATAAAAGAAATAAAAAGAAAACCCTAACCCTAACCCTAGCCGTCGGCTACCCCCCCCCCCCCCCGCCGGAGCAGCTCCGCCTCCCCATGGCCAGAGCCGACCCCGACCTCGCCGGCACAGCGCCGTGCAGACTCCTCCTCCTCACCTTGATCCTCCGCCGCCCTCTCCCAGCTTCGTCCTCGACGAACTCCCCCCCCCCCCGAGCCCCCTTTCCCCTCCGCCAGCATCGACCCCCCCACGTCTCTACCGCCACCCTCGACCTCCTCCCCCTCCTCCTCACTATGATCCTCCGTCGCCCTCTCCCAGCCCCCGCAGCCTTCGTCCTCGACGAACTTACCCCCCGAGCCCCCTTTCCCCTCTCGACTGAACCCCCCCCCCCCCCGCGCCGGCCTCGACTCCCCGACCTCCCCAAGTCCCCGTCCTCCCTCTTCCCTCCACCGCCGGACCGCCATCACCACCTGGCCATCATCAACCACCTCCACCATCTCCAGCTCCGCGCCACCCGACCCCCTATGCACAACCACCCCGGCTCGACCCCGCAGCCCCCATCCGGCCAGCACCAATACCACCACCAGCTTCCCCTACTCTCCTCCTCGACCGACCCCCCTTCCACTGCCCTCGCCATTCCCCACCGGATCCACCCCGAGTCTCCTCTCCCTTTCTCCCTGAACCGCTGCGGCCCACGCCCGACCGGAGCCGATCTCCCCCCTGCTGGAGCAGCTTCGCCTCCCCCCCCCCCCCCCCCCCGCGGTGAGCCGACTCCCTCCTCCGCCGACCCGGCTGTACTCTACACCCCCGCCTACTGCTGCACTCGACTCCAGCCTCGAGCCACCTCCACGGCGGCTCCGGCGATTCTTGTCTGGACTGCAGCACCCCCGACCGAGACTCCCCGTCCGGCCAGTGCAGCTCCTCCTGACCCGCAACAGGCCGACTGACCCGACTCCACCGTGTAATCTACCTCGTCCGGCCGGCTGAACAGCAGCGGCTCTGGAGCACCCCGCAGCGACCTCGACTCGAGCAGTGCCGGACATGACAGTACTGGACATAGCCCGGACACGACAGATTCAAATCAGGACACAGCACAGTGACCGGACACAGGAAAAATTCATTTCCACGGAGCCCTGTTCAGGTAACCCGTTCTCTCTCCTCGTCGTTCCGTTTTTTATTCCGTCAGTTGTGACACGTAGACTATGTAACCCTCTCGATGCCCGTGCAACCCGCTCGGTGCATCGCGTCCTGTGGCGATCGCGAACCGCGATCCAAAAACAGGAAAAACAATGCCCCATTTTACCCCGGAACTGAGTACGCCCCGCCAAACGGGATGACTTGGTCGCACGCGGTCTTCACCGAAACGTGCGCGCCGTTGATACGGACGTGCGGGATTTCGCAGAAGTTAATTTGGATGTGCGTGCACACCGGAATCAACGCGTATCCGCCGACAACGTTCCGTATCCGCCTGTTCTAGAATACGCTGTAACTTTGTGTACACACGTCGGATCGAAACGAAACTTGCGCCATCGGACTCGTAGCCATACGCTGGTCCTGTGACCCAAGTTTGGTTCGATTCTGAGAACGTTGACAAAATCCCGTATCGTGGGCTCCATTGGCTCCACTTGACGGGCGATCTTGTGATCGGCATATCGGAATCCAGTTCTGGACATTCCGTTAGGTTTATATCGACGTTTTGGACTTATTGACACTAAGTTTGGCAAATTTGGAGACCTTTGACCCTGACACATTTTTTGGTGCAAAGCGGCCCACATGTGGACCCCGCTTTGACCAGAAAATGTGATTCTTGCCCTTGTTTCCAAATTGGACTTAAGGACAGGCATTTTTAGCTATTTGATATTTTCTGAGACTGTTGGTGATGTTTATTTCAGCATCCGGAGACGTTCCTTCTGAGGCCATAGTTTCTGACACTTGGTATTTGACATCTGGACGTTACATTTTTGCAGCTCTCTTGTCAGGCAAGTATACCTTGCCTTGTTGTACTGTTTAAATCCAGTTATTTTAGTTACATGTTTATTTATTTGAAAATTATATAAATGTGCACGTCCGAGAAAATTCGGGTGCAGTCAACGAAGGCGTTGACGTTAGGATTTGTATCTGACCTAGTGTCTAGTAAACCCACATAAAGTTGTGGAGTTATTGGTATGACTTCCCAGGACTTGACACGTATCATTTCACTTCACAGAGTGAGCTCATGTAGGGACGCGTGTCCCATATTCGACTGGCCATCGGTGTGAGCAACACGTGTAACGGTATTTAGCTAGTTGTTTATTTCTATGGAGACTTGCATCATAGTAGGAGGTATCCACGTCGTTTTCATAACTTGTACATCTATATTGGGCGGGAAAGATACTAGTAGAAGTATGTGACACCCCCCTCCTTGAGTTTTTATACCTTCGGTACCAAGCTCCTCGGAGATGGCCGATTGCAGAGTTACCCATGTGTCTGGGGGCATATGACACATATACTAGCCAGTCCCGACGATTGGTGAATTACGTCAGCATATGTCAAGCCTACACATTCCTATGCGTACTATAAGGTCTTTAAATTGTATTCACTTAGATGGTTAGCACACCCCATTTATTTATTCAGTATTTACATTATGGCATATTTCTATGTATCTTGTTATGTCCCTCTGAGGACCTGATCCCTTTCCAGGTGTAGATGTTCATGAGTATTCGCAGGAGCGCAGATCCGGACATGTTACGTATATTCCGAGGAGGTCTTCTCTTCGAGCCTCGTGATTGTCAGATGTTGTTCTTATATGGTGTGTATCTGGTTCATTTTATATTCTATTTCGGCAGTGGATTTGTTTCCATCCGACTGTCATTCTTTAGATACTTATTATTGAGATCTAGTTACCTAGTTTTTGGTTATTCATGTATATGTGATTTCTGTGGATGAGATTTAGATATTATCCTGTGACTTGTGATTAGTCTTACCACTTATGAATTATTGTTCATTATACAGCGTACGCTTGTATTATGGTTTCCATATATTGGAGTTGCCATATATACAGGCGGCTGGCATGCTTACGTGTCCTAGTCCTACGTATTTTGGGACTGGGGCGTGACATATTTTTAGTGGTGGCCCATGCAGGTCATAGTATATTGTCTAGGTTACGTTACTGTACCGAGCAAGCCTGCACCTAGGATTAGAGCATAGGATCTCATCCATAATTGACTATGACTTATCTTCCTTCCAGTCTGTCCTACTTACATAATTGCATCCTGCTTGATTCATGTGCTTCCCTGATAATTCCTTAAGTATAGTCCCTGCTAGAATATAGGAATCCCTGTTGATAGGATGATAATTAAGGTAGTATTCCTATTAAGAACACAACTAGGGCTTTGACACATCATTAAGTTCAGACTACTTAATGAACCCTAGCCTTCCATATTACCTAATGAACCCTAGCATCACTACCTATAGATTAACTTACCATCATCCCTTGACGTATTTATGTATGACTTGAGAGTAGTATAAACACTACTAGGATTAGTTAGAGAATTGACCACAGTGTTGACCCTAGTCTTGAGGAACCAATAGTAATCCAAAGTTGAATACTAGGACTGAAACCTCATCCTATGTTGGATAACCAGAGTTTTACGCCAGAGACCCTTTACCCTTGCTGGCGTAAAACCCATTTGACCGTTGTTACAAACTGCCTAGTTGGCGTAAAAGCCAAATGACTTTCTTGTTGGCGTAAAAACCAAATTATGCAGGAGATTGTCTCCTTTACGCCACAGTTATGACAACCGCTACCCACGATCCCTTAGTCTTCCTTATCCTGCGTCATGAAAGCCACGTAGGTAACTGTCCTGCGTAAACTTGATGATTCTTGAATAAATAGATAACCAGCGTAGAGTAACCTGATTAGGCATAAAATATAATGATAGGATATGAGCGTATTTGTTACAGCCTTAGCTTTCCCCAGCCATGACCCAATCTCGTGCATTAAAGGCAAAGATACGCCTCGAGCCCTGTGCAAAAAGAAACAGCTTTTGACAGGACATCTGGTTTTGTCTCACCTCGAGCGTAAAAAATAACTTGTATCCAATAAAGTCACTAAACGACAACCTGGGTCTCCGTGCAAAATTCATCATCAAACCGTCCACTCGATCATTGTACAAGTACTTTTGTCAGATATCAGGATTCATTAATTTTGACTGACAAACTCATGAGTTTCTCGTACAACTTTACGCTGCAACGAATGGTAGACTTTATGCAGGAGATATTTACGCGCAGTAAATTTCTACGCACAGACTTATTACGCGGACAGCTCTGAAGCTCTACCTTACGCTTCTCTATTTTACGCGGATAGCTCTGAAGCCATGCGTTACACCAAATTATTTTATCTCTACTTTACGCAGACAACCTCGAACCCCTACTTTATGCGGACTTTCTTAAAATCTCTGTTTTAGGCAGACAACAAATAGTGTATATTAAGATTGTAGAACTTAGAAGACCATACCTCTTTTTGGTTAACTAGCAACTTAGACAAGGAGTTAGAATAATAACTGTAGAGATGGTAGAGTCTAGTATTTTTGTGAATTTGAATTGTTTTGTAATTTCTCATATCATAATCTAGCGTACTTATATTTACTGTACTACCTTGACTTATACTGCTATTATAGCCTAGTTTTGCAAGCTTATTCTTTATCAAGCTTGTTCATGATATATGTATTATTGGAGTACTACACTAATACATTTCAGAATCAGTGTATTATGGTCTGATCAAACATAGTGCACTTGGTTCGCCCTTCGCATAACTATTTTATGTGGATTGAGATATATAATGATTAGTAGACGAATGTACTTACCCTTTAGACATGTCTGAGCATATCGTAACAGCTACCTAACTGTGCTAATACGAATATATGAATAGGGATTACCAGAATAAGATTTCAATCCACAACTGCCTTGACAATTCCCATTTAAATTCTTTAAACGCCTTGAACCCCCATACTTCTAGTCTATTACCTCCCCCTTGAACTCTTGATTACTGTTTTTCGTCTTCCCTTATTTCGGAAAGATGAAACCTCGTGCTTAGTATAAATACAAAAAGTGTACTGTTTCTGTAGCCACTTCTGTTTGTTTCTTGGGTAATTTCCAACTCTATTATTAGATTGATTTCAATATATAAACTGTGCTATCTTTAGAATGACCTTCGCTACCTACCTACGTTTTATTACATTCCTGGTACGTGCATCACTATGGCAGTAGGAAATTTTTGCCTCGTAACTTTGGTCAAAGTGTTACAATGAAGAATGTATCATTTTGTTGTCAGGAGTCTAAATGGATTTCACCCGGATGGACAATTGATTGACTACTGAATGGACAGCAGCACCTATGACTAGGTTGACTTGTAAGGATCCAGAATTCCTATGGACCGACTCACCAAGTCAGCACATTTCTTACCTTTAGAGTTGGCCAGTATGCAGAAGCTTTAGCTAACTTATATATGAGACAAATCATAAGATTGTACGACATACCAGTCAGCATTTTATCAGACAAGGATTCGCGTGACCAGAGTTGGTGGTCAACACCGTAGAGACAGTTAAGTAATACAAGGACACTTGCGAGCAGTGCAAGACAAACAAAAGCAGTGGGCAGACCGTCATCATCGTCCCTTGGAATTCAAAGAGGACGATCATGTCTTCTTGAGGATATCACCTACTAGAGACACTATTCGATTCGGAGGACGCAGCAAGTTGAGTCCAAGGTATATTGGACCATTGACGTGCTAGAAAGAGTGGGAGTAGTGGCATATCAACTTGCGCTACCACCTTCCCTTGAGAGAGTACTTGATATATTCCACGTGTCGCAACTCAGACGATATATGACAGACAGCAGTCATGTTCTCAACCATTCGAAGATCACCATTAGGCCGAGCTTGTCATATCAAGAGCAACCCGTGGGAATCCTTGATCATCGAAAAAAGGTATTGAGAAATCAGTCTATTTCCTTGGTCCGCATGGCATGGAAGCATAGCGCGCCAGGAGAATCTACTTGGGAGCGTGTGAACGACATGCGTAAACGTTTTTCGAACATATTCGTAAACCAAGATATAAATTACTTTGTAAAATTATATCTTATGCCGTCTTTGACTTCTACCGTGGCTTAGTTTTAATTTCGAGAACGAAATTCTTATAAGTTGGGTAGATTGTAAACTCCCTCGACCAGATTCCAGCATTTTAGGATTTTTTTTAGCAATTTAGGATTTATTGCAATATTTTAATTTATTTTGCTTACATATCCTGTTGATTTGTGCACCTGTCCATCACCGAATTATTTGGAGCTTTACCTTGACTGTTATCCCCGAATAAAGTTCATATACCTCTCCTAGACATGCTAGTCTATTTTTCTGAACCTTGTGCAACTCCCAGATACTCTGTTTTGTGCCTCATTTTAGACGCACAAATATCGTTACAAACGTACGTATTTAAATTCCCAGATCTGTACCCACCTCTGTACTAATAGGGATTTGAGGCCCAACATGCACCTGTTTTGCCCAAACAAAAATACGTTAATATTCTACACTGAGTATACTACATTTAGTATATTGACACCGCACTAAAATTATGACCCTACCTACCTCTAAATAATTAGTAAACACCGTGCGCAGTATTTATTAATTAATAAATACGGTGAACCGTATCACCCAAAAAACCAGGCCCAGCCCCTGCCCAGGCTCACCCCCACCTCCTCAGGGCCCTCACACAGCCATTCCCCTCATTTCTGTACATTTTAGCATTTTCAGGAATCAGATGTTTTTCCCAGACAATTTCGTAATTGCGTAATTTCCCAAAATAGGACCATTATGCAATTTATGAAATTACATGGACTTTTTTGTAAATTTTCGTGTGAGGTGTCAGCCTCCTATTGGCAGGTGAACCTGCACCGTCCATTTGGAAGCGGGACCCACCTGAAAATATCCGCAAATATCCTGAATGTGAAATTACCTATTTACCCCTAATTAATTTTCTATAAAAGAAATAAAAATAAAACCCTAACCCTAGCCGTCGGCTACCCTCCCTCCCCGCCGGAGCAGTTCCGCCTCCCCATGGTCGAAGCCGACCCCGACCTCGCCGGCACAGCGCCGTGCAGACTCCTCCTCCTCCTCCTCCTCCTCACCGTGATCCTCCGCCGCCCTCTCCCAGCTTCGTCCTCGACGAACTCCCCCCCGAGCCCCCTTTCCCCTCCGCCAGCATCGACCCCCCCACGTCTCCACCGCCACCCTCGACCTCCTCCTCCTCCTCCTCACTATGATCCTCCGCCGCCCTCTCCCAGCCCCCGCAGCCTTCGTCCTCGACGAACTTCCCCCCCGAGCCCCCTTTCCCCTCTCGACTGAACACCCCCTCCCCCCCGTGCCGGCCTCGACTCCCGGACCTCCCCAAGTCCCCGTCCGCCCTCTTCCCTCCACCGCTGGACCGCCATCACCACCTGGCCATCATCAACCACCTCCACCATCTCCAGCTTCGCGCCACCCGACCCCCTGTGCACAGCCACCCCGGCTCGACCCAGCAGCCCCCATCCGACCAGCACCAACACCACCACCAGCTTCCCCTACTCGCCTCCTCGACCGAGCCCCCCTTCCACTGCCCTCGCCATTCCCCACCGGATCCACCCCGAGTCTCCTCTCCCTTTCTTCCTGAACCGCTGCGGCCCGCGCCCGACCGGAGCCGATCTCCCCCCCTGCTGGAGCAGCTTCGCCTTCCCCTCCCCCCCCGCGGCGAGCCGACTCCCTCCTCCGCCGACCCGGCTGTACTCTACACCCCCGCCTACTGCTGCACTGGACTCCAGCCTCGAGCCACCCCCACGGCGGCTCCGGCGATTCTTGTCTGGACTGCAGCACCCCCGGCCGAGACTCCCCGTCAGGCCAGTGTAGCTCCTCCTGACCCGCAGCAGGCCGACTGACCCGACTCCACCGTGCAATCTCCCTCGTCCGGCCGGCTGAACAACAGCGGCTCCGGACCACCCCGCAGCGACCCTGACTCGAGCAGTGCCGGACACGACAACACTGGACACAGCCCGGACACAGCCCGGATACGACAGATTCAAATCAGGACACAGCACAGTGACCGGACACAGGAAAAATTTATTTCCACGGAGCCCTGTTCAGGTAACCCGTTCTCTCTCCTCGTTGTTCCGTTTTTTATTCCGTCAGTTGTGACACGTAGACTATGTAACCCTCTCGATTCCCGTACAACCCAAAAATACGTACGACTAGGTCACGTAAGCATGCCAACCACCTGTATATATGGCAACTCCAATATATGGAAACCATAATACAAGCGTACGCTGTATAATGAACAATAATTCACAAGTGGTATAACTAATCACAAGTCACAGGGTAATATCTAAATCCTATCCACAGAAATCACATATACATGAATAACCAATAACCAGGTAACTAGATCTCAATACAGATATCTAAAGAATGACAGTCGGATGGAAACAAATCCACTGTCGAAATAGAATATAAAAGGAACCAGATACACACCACATAAATACAACATCTAGCCACACGTGGCCCGAAGATCTCCTCGAAATATAAGTAGCCTGTCCGGATCTGCGCTCCCACGAATACTCAGAAACATCTACACCTGGAAAGGGACCAGGTCCTCAGAGGGACATAATAAGATATATAGAAGCATGCCATAATATAAATACTGAGTAAATGAAGGGGGTGTGCTAACCATCTAAGTGAATGTAATTTAAAGACCTTGTAGTACGTATGGGAAAATGTAGGCTAGACATATGCTGACTTAATTCACCAATCGTCGGGACTGGCTAGTATATGCCACATATGCCCCCAGGTACATGGGTAGCAGGAATACCCCATCCTCCTCGGAGCATGGTAACGGGAACAAGAAAACCAATACCCCATCTCCGAGGAGCATGGTAACAGGAATATACTATAATACCCCATCTCCGAAGAGCATGGTAACAGGAATATATAAGGAGGGGGTATCCCATACGCCTACTAGATGTCTTCCCCGCCCAATGTAGATATACAAGTCATGAAAACGACGTGGACATCTCGAACTATGATGCAAGTCTCTATAGAAATAATCAACTAAGCTAAATACCGTTATACGTGTTGCTCATACCGATGGCCAGTCGAGTATGAGGCACGCGTCCCTACATGAACTCACTCTGTGATGTGTAATGATACGTGTCAAGGCCTGGGAAGTCATACCAATAACTCCACAACTTTAGGTGGGTCTACTAGACACTAGGTCAGATATAAATCCTAACGTCAACGCCTTCGTTGACTGCACCCGAGTCTGCTCGGACGCACACATTTATATAATATTAAAATAAATAAATATGTAACTAACAATAACTGAATTTAAATAGTACAACAAGGCAAGGTATACTTGCCTGGCAAGAGAGCTACAAAATATAACGTCAAGATGTCAAATACCAAGTGTCAGAAACTATGGCCTCAGTATGAACATCTCCGGATGCTGAAATAAACATCACTAACAGTCTCAGAAAATATCAAATAGCTAGAAACACCTATCCTTAAGTCCAATTTGGACACAGGGGCAAAAATGACAGTTTCCGGTCAAAGCGGGTACACATGTGGGCCACTTTGCACCGAAAAATATGTCAGGGCCAAAGGTCTCCAAATTTGCCAAACTTAGTGACAACAAGTCCATAACGATGATACGAACCCAACGGAACTTCCAGAATTGGATTTCGATGAGCAGGTCACAAAATCGCCCGTCAAGTGGAGCCTGTGGGGCCCACGATACGGGATTTTGCCAACGTTCTCAGAATCGAACCAAACTTGGATCACAGGACCAGCGTATTGCTATGAGTCCGATGGTGCAAGTTTCGTCTCGATCCGACGTGTGTACACAAAGTTGCAGCGTGTTCCAGAACAGGCGGATACGGGACGTTGTCGGTGGATACGCGTTGATTCCGGTGTGCTCGCACATCCAAATTAACTTCTGCGAAATCTCGCACGTCCGTATCAACGGCGCGCACATTTTGGTAAAGACCCCGTGCGACCAAGTCGTCTCGTTTGGTAGGGCGTACTCAGTTCCGGGGTAGATCGAGTCGTTATTTTTCCTATTTTTGGATCGCGGTTCGCGATTGCCACAGGACGCGATGCTCCGAGCGGGTTACACGGGCATCGAGAGGGTTACATAGCCTACGTGTCACAACTGACGGAATTAAAAATAGAACTACGAGGAGATAGAACGGGTTACCTGAACAGGGCTCCGTAGAATGAATTTTCTGTGTCCGTGAAGAGATGCGACACGACGTTGATCGTGTCCGGGCTGTGTCCGGGCTCTGAAATGCTGTTGTGTCCGGTTTGAGTCCAGTGGAGACTCGCCGGAGTTGGGAGGCTACACTGGCCGGGTCTGGGTCGGCCGGAGGAAGTTGCTGGAGGTGGTGGAGGTGGTTGATGATGATGATGGTGGTGGTGGGCGGCTTGCTCAGCCGAGGAGGAGAAGAAGAATCGAGGGGAAGAGGTGGAGGAGTCGGTCGAGGGTGGCGGTGGCAGGCTGTGGGTCGGCTGCTGGGGGGGAGAGGGTGGCTAGGGCGGAGTGGAGGAGGAGGAGGCGTCGGGTCGGGGGGGCTGTGATGGGGGTGGCGGTGGAGATGGGGGCCGGAGGAGAAGGGAGCTCGGGGAGAAGGAGGCTGAGGAGAGAGGAGGCTCGGGGGGGGGGGGGGAGTGATAGGGTTGGTGGTGGTAGCGAGTGGCGGAGGATCGTCGGAGTGGTAGGAGGAGGTGGAGATGTCGGTCGGAGCTCGGGGGACGGCGTCGAGCTCGAGGGGAGAGTGGAGGAGAGTAGCGCTGGAGATGGTGGTGTTGGCGGTGGTGGCGGAGGGAGAAGGGGCTTCGGGGAGAGGGAGGTTGGCGGAGGAGATGTCAGGCCGGAGCGGGGTGCTCCGCCGGAGTCGAGGGTGGAGGTGAGTCCTCAGGAAGAAGAAGAATGGAGGCAGGTGGAGGAAGAGAGAAGGTCGGGGCCGGCGGGGAGGGGGGGTTGACTCGCCGCGGGGAGGGGGTCGGTTCGCCGCTGGGAGGGGGTCGGCTCGCGGCTCCGGCGAGGGGGGGGGATCGGCTGACGGCTGGGGTTAGGGTTAGGGTTAGGGTTAGGGTTTTTCTATTTCTTTTATTTTATAGAAAAAATTAAGGGTTAAAATATAAATTCACAATTAAAAATATCTGTAGATATTTTCGGGTGGGTCCCGCTTCCAAATGGACGGTGCAGGTTCACCGGACAATGAGGGGGTGACACCTCACAGGAAAATTTCCAGAAAAGTCCCTGTAGTTTCATAAATTGCGTAAAGGTCTTATTTTAGGAAATTGCACAATTATAAAATTGTCTGGGAAAAATATCCGATTCCTGAAAATTCTAAAATGCACAGAACTGAGAAAAATTGCTGTGTGAGGGCCCTGGGGGGATGGGGGTGAGTCTGGACAGGGACTGGGCCTGGTTTTCTTGGGTGATACGGGCCACCGTATTAATTAATTAATAAATACTGCGCACGGTCTTCTCTAATTATTTAGAGGCAGGTAGGGACATAATTTTAGTACGGTGTCAATACACTAAATGTAGTATACTCAGTGTAGAATATTATCGTATTTTTGTTTGGGCAAAACAGGTGCATGTTGAGCCTCTAATCTCTATTGGAACAGAGATGGGTACAGGTCTGGAAATTTAAATACGAACATTTTGTAACGATATTTGTGCGTCTCATACGAGGCTCAAAACAGAGTATCTGGGAGTTGCACAAAGTGCAGGATAATAGGTTGGCATGTCTAGGAGAGGTATGTGAACTTTGTTCAGGGATAATAGTCAAGGTAAAGCTCCAAATAATTCGGTGATGGACAGGTGCACAAATCAATAGGATATGTAAACAATATAAATTAAAATATTGTCATAAATCCTAAATTGCTAAAAATAATCCTAAAATGCTGGAATCTGGTCGAGGGGGTTTACAATGTTCATGAGTATTCGCAGGAGCGCAGATCCGGACATGTTACGTATATTTCGAGGAGGTCTTCTCTTTGAGCCTCGTGATTGTCAGATGTTGTTCTTATATGGTGTGTATCTGGTTCATTTTATATTCTATTTCGGCAGTGGATTTATTTCCATCCGACGATTGTCATTCTTTAGATACTTATTATTGAGATCTAGTTACCTGGTTTTTGGTTATTCATGTATATGTGATTTCTGTGGATGAGAATTAGATATTACCCTGTGACTTGTGATTAGTCTTACCACTTATGAATTATTGTTCATTATACAGCGTACGCTTGTATTATGGTTTCCATATATTGGAGTTTCCATATATACAGGTGGCTGGCATGCTTACGTGTCCTAGTCCTACGTATTTTGGGACTGGGGCGTGACACTTATGATCAATTTCATGAAAGATTTGAATAGCCTAACTCGTGTGGCAGTGCGCCGTGCAACATAAGAGGAAATACGACGAGACTTACCATTTAGCCTTCCCTGTCCAAGGCAAATATTGTTAATTTGAGCACGGGCATGTATGAACATTCAGGCGATAGCATATGCAAATATGTATGGTTATATTGTTCAAGTTTAAATACACGAGGTAGACATAGTCAAGGATAAGGATAACATGCAACGAGAGCACACGATGAACACACGATGCGCTGCAAGTTATCCCATCCGCACATGATGACTAAGCCACATGTTTAATTGCACACGATAATCACTGGCTTGATGCCATAATGGACTAGTCATGGACATGGATAGCATGCAACGAGAGCTCATATTGGATACACGATAACACATGATGCATTACAAGCTATCCAGTCCGCACACGATGACTACACACGAAGTCTGCCCGGATCGGTGCCAGTGCCCCAGCACCGTCCGCAGAACTTATACCCTTATGCACAAATTATCCATGATCGAACACGATTATTAATTCACATTTCATGCAGTTGGGGCAACACGAGCACACGACAAGCAGTATTGCATGATTCATTTAGCCATTGGATATGCGCAGTCTCCTGGGCTGATGTAAGCCGGCTCGAGGGAGACTTGCACAGATCTGAATACCTGAATGAGTCTTGCCACATGAGTATGATTCTTTTACTTGACATGATGCAGTCCCCTGGATCGGGAACTGCCTTGGCGACCTTACGGTCCCGGATACTTGTAGGTTCATTCAGGCACAGAACGACTACTTAGTAGTCTCCCGGGGGTTTGGATGAGAACAAGGCAACATTCAAGCAGACAAGCATGCGTTTCTAAGGAACATAAGTAAACACGTTTGCTCGGACCTGAAGGTAAGCCGAGAGATGAAACCGTTAGGGACTTAGCATGCGAGGGTCTGAATATAAGCATTATTTTAATTTCCATGTTCTAGCATAAGCAATACAAGTTGGGATTTTTCCCTTAGCTAGGTGCGTTGGATTTATTAGCATGCAGGGGGTGATTCACCTAGCGACTAGCATGTATCATTCCAGATTTTATGTGTGCTGGCTAAGCAAAGACAAGTTCACCGTAGCCACCCACCTTAGCGATGATTCGCCTCGGTAGAGCGATACGTCAAGCGAGCCTCTGAAAGCCTAAGCCGGATTCCTGTAGGGACAAGTCTGGATATCCTTTGCTTCTCCTTTGAGGCAAAGCGGGTCAGGACAGTCGCATTTTGTCGCTTGAGCCGGCAGTCCGCTTGAGCGGAACGGGGTGTTACATCCTACCCAACTTAGAAAAAGTCTCGTCCTTGAGACTTACTAAGGACAAGCAGTACGTTTCAATCAATTTTGATTTAAAGATACAAGGCTGAGGCAAACCTACACAAGTCGTTGTACTTGTTCATTTGGATATTTACTTGCACAAGCATCGAAATTGGCATACCGCTTAGTCTGGATCGTGCGCACTTTCGAAGTGCACTTCTAGCGTGAGCACGTCAACCAGCTCAGTGATAGCGAAGTCTTAGCACTTGAGTTTCACCCTTTTCTTAAGTCTTGGATGGTGCATAAGTTCAACCAAACTTAGAGTTAGTGAAATCGGACAAGCTACTAGCGATACTCTCAAGGGTTCGCACAGGTTGGCACAAAGGCCACTCGCAGCACACAAGCAGACATATCAATCAAAACGCATTTTGAAAGTATTTAGACTTATTGTTGGAACATCCCATCGAGGCATTGAGAAAGAGCGTGCACATAACCCACGAATGAGCTTTCAAAACAGAGATATCGAAATGAAGTCCAAAGGCATAGAAGCCAGGCTCTGATACCAACATGTCATGCCCCGATCTCCCGCAGGCAAATCGGCCGTTCCCGCTAGGCGAGAATCACCGCGCCAGTGCTCCCGTGGAACGATCGCTTTAAACCCATCTGGGCATGATGCCGCACGAGCGTGAACCACGCCCATGCAAGGCTGAGGTTCATTGGCTGGCGGTAAGAGTTCTAAGCCACAGAGTCGCACAGATTGTCCGAGTGCAGCGGAGTCATGAACGCATAGCAATTTGGTAACAAGTTCACTGAGTCGACAATATAGCGGAAGTATTGTATAACACAGGTTGAAGTAAAGCAACTCTTTATTGATATAACCAAGTGTTACAGGCGACGCTTAGCCGAGATTACAAGTCACTCAAGCCTCTCTCTCTGAAACAGTAAAAGCGTGCCAAGTGGCTACAATTGTGGAATGATTGTACAGGCGATATTCAGGCAATGTTTACAATATTATGTCTTGTATATGTGCTTTAGTTCCGGATGCACCATTGCTTCGGAGTGATGTCCACGCCTTAGCACGTGCGTAGGAGGCATCCGCACTGAACGAGGTTCTTCCGCATCCTGCATACAAACTGGTGGATTATCAGTACATTGAATACACTGGTGGGGAAGCTACTCGCCCGCTCGACAAATCCAAACACGTAATACAAGTTCCGTGCACCAACTATTAAGTTGTGTTTCAAGTTGCCTTAGGATCAGTTTCATGAAAGATTTGAATAGCCTAACTCGTGTGGCAATGCGCCGTGCAACATGAGAGAAAACACGGCGAGACTTACCATTTAGCCTTCCCTGTCCAAGGCAAACATTGTTAATTTGAGCACGGGCATGTATGAACATTCAGGCGATAGCATATGCAAACATGAGTATGGTTATATTGTTCAAGTTTAAATACACGAGGTGGACATAGTCAAGGATAAGGATAACATGCAACGAGAGCACACGAGGAACACACGATGCGCTGCAAGTTATCCCATCCATACACGATGACTAAGCCACAAGTTTAATTGCACACGATGATCACTGGCTTGATGCCATAATGGACTAGTCATGGACATGTATAGCATGCAACGAGAGCTCATATTGGATACATGATAACACACGATGCATTGCAAGCTATCCAGTCCGCACACGATGACTACACACGAAGTCTGCCCGGATCGGATCGGTGCCAGTGCCCCAGCACCGTCCGCAGAACTTATACCCTTGTGCACAAGTTGTCCATGATCGAACTCGATTATTAATTCACATTTTATGCAGTTGGGGCAACACGAGCACACGATAAGCAGTATTCATGATTCATTTAGCCATTGGATATGCGCAGTCTCTTGGGCTGATGTAAGCTCGCTCGAGGGAGACTTGCACAGATCTGAATACCTGAATGAGTCTTGCCACAGGAGTATGATTCTTTTACTTGACATGATGCAGTCCCCTGGATCGGGAACTGCCTTGGCGACCTTACGGTCCCGGATACTTGCAGGTTCATTCAGGCACGGAACGACTACATAGTAGTCTCCCGGGGGCTTGGATGAGAACAAGGCAACATTCAAGCAGACAAGCATGCGTTTCTAAGGAACATAAGTAAACACGTTTGCTCGGACCCGAAGGTAAGCCGAGAGATGAAACCGTTAGGGACTTAGCATGCGAGGGTCTGAATATAAGTAGTATTTTAATTTCCATGTTCTAGTATAAGCAATACAAGTTGGGATTTTTCCCTTAGCTAGGTGCGTTGGATTTATTAGCATGTAGGGGGTGATTCACCTAGCGACTAGCATGTATCATTCCAGATTTTATGTGTGCTGGCTAAGCAAAGACAAGTTTACCGTAGCCACCCACCTTAGCGATAATTCGCCTCGGTAGAGCGATACGTCAAGCGAGCCTCTGAAAGCCTAAGCCAGATTCCTGTAGGGACAAGTCTGGATATTCTTTGCTTCTCCTTTGAGGCAAAGCGGGTCGGGACAGTCGCATTTTGCCGTTTGAGCCGGCAGTCTGCTTGAGCGGAATGGGGTGTTACACCGATCATATCCAAACATGACCATATCCGAACCAGACCTAAGTTCGAACTCAACTTGAACATGCTAAACACGTCCCAAACCAAAACCTAAACATGACTCGGACGAAACCCAACCTTACTCGAACCAAATCAGATCTATTTTGGCCTAAACCTGTCTCGTACCCAAACTCAACTTTGAGCCCTATGCCGAATGATTTCACAAACCCGAACCACCCTAGGAATGATGGATTTGTCTCATGAGGATTTCATGAAACTTAAGTCCATGATGTCAGAAATTTATTTATGAAATTAAACACACTAGTCTTATATTTTCAAGAATACTATATGCTATACTAAACAAGTAAATACAATACATATGAATTCGATGGAAGAGAATAAATTTTCCAAAAATGTGAATTTATGGAGAATATTACAACCGCATGGTTGATAGTTCGACTACGTAAACTCAAATAGGAACTCAAAATAAGAACTTACAATATAGTTATGATATGTGATCTTATTTTTCCGTTTAGCTCATTGAAACTAGACTTACTTTTTCTGTTTAGGCCCTTAACAAAAAATAAGAAATGAGTTACATGTAATTCAATGATTTTTTATTGTCAAATTTTAAAAATTAGTAACTAATGTGTTGCTCTAGGATTTTTGCGTCGTTAATGCTTCCTCGGCTGTTTACTTCTCTACTCTTATAATGAGGATGGGAAACGGCTCAAAATTGAGCCATCTAAACCGTATGTAAATGCTCCACTAACTATTTTTTTAAATAACTAATTATTTAATTACCTAATATTATTTATTTACAACTAAACAATTCTAACTCAAGTGGTTAAGATGGAAGCTATTTTTTTTTGGTTACTTGAATTCTATTCCTATGAACGATAATATTTATAATAATTTTACATTTAATTTTTTTTAAACAAAATTTACGTATGTGTACGTTACTGGTGACTATAAATTGTTTCAGTAAAGAAGAGTTACAAATCAGACATTTCAGAAGGACAATTCTAAAGACACTCCAAAACTTACTTAGACTAGCCTAATTTTGTTTTGGGTTATTTACAAGTTTGTCATCGAAAAAATTGCTCCAAGCACGTCAATTTTTTTTTCAGGACTGTCACAATGTTGACAGTCCTTTCAATTGGAAGAAAATTGAAAGGACTGTCAATATAGTGTCACTATGTGTCAACAACTGTCAACATAGTGACAATCCTAGGACTATCAACAATGTTGACAGTCCTTTCCATTAGAAGAACTGTCAACATAGTGACAATCCTATAGAAGGAGGAGAAGAAGAAGAAGAAGAAGAAGATGAAGAAGTAGCAGCAGCAACAGTAGGGACGGACGGCGGCGACGGGGTGCGGGGACGAGCGGCGGGGTGTGGGGGCGGGAGACGGCGTGGGCGAGCCGACGAGCGGTGTCGGCAGCAGCAGCAGCAGCAACGACAACAGCATCGGTAGCAACGGGAGGGGAGGGGGGGCAGTGGCCCTCGTCCTCCTCCTCCCACCGCCGTCTTCTTCTCCTCCTCCTCCTCCAGCCTCCGCCGGTTAGGATTGGACTGTCCTAAGTAAATTTTTGGACTGTTCCTTGTAAAAATTGTAAAAATCTGAATTATACTGAAGTAATGAACCGTCCTAATAAAAAAACATAGTAGGTTTAATTTGACTTTTAGAATGTAGCTTAAAAAATAGTCCAATTTCTGTACTTCCAGATTACATTTAATCATTGGTAGCATCACTCTTGTTGGTTCCTCTTGATTAGGATACCTGAGGTTCTGGCGCAGCGCACAGACGTGTGCATGTCCACACTCAAAAGTCCCAACCATATAGGTCAGGTCTGATTCAAAAAAAAACCCTCTCTCTCTCTCTCTCTCTCTCGCTTCAATGGAAATCTCTCGCGGAAAAAAGCTGGACCTTTACTCCACCGTCGTCATCCACGACTCCGGCGGATCCTCCGACGAGGACCCCTCCTCCCTCCCTCCCCTCCTCCAGCGTCTCCCCAAGGACTTCGGCGCCGCCGAGTCCTCCGACTCCGACTCCGACTCCGACTCCGACTCCGTGTCCGCCTCGATCTCCGGCACATTCATCGTCAAGAAGGACAGATCCGCCACCGCCACTGATTCCGTGCCCTCCCCCCGCCGGTCTCTCCGCTCACCATTCGACGACCTCCGCCGGGGCAGCCCCAGGGCCCGGTCCGAGATGTCGGGCGACTCGATGGGGGAGGCGTCGGTGTCGGGGACGTTCGTGAGGAAGACCGGCGGCGGAGGAGGGGGGTTCGGGTCGCCGTTCATGAGCGAGGCGGTGGAGAGCATGAGAAGCGGAGGGGGGAGGGAGGAGAGGCAGCAGCAGCAGCAGCAGCAGCAGGCGAGGAGGAAGGCTTCGGTGAGCTCGGTGCCGGAGAGCATCACGAAGGAGGACCCGACGGCCAAGTACGAGCTGCTCCACGAGCTCGGTGAGTGGTTTCTACCATTGAGATTTGGAAAAGAGAGATCTTTGATAGTATAACTGTTAAGGAATGTTGGATCTAACAAATAACAAGCATGGAAAATTTAAGCTTTAAACCTATGCAATTTTAAAAAAAATGTGTCCCAAAAATGACAGTAGCTGAAATGAGAATACTAATATGGATGGTTGGGTAGGATAATAAATGAGTGAAAATTCATTGGAAGTTGGTGGTGCAATGCAAGGATGAGATGAGATGAGAAAATCGTCTTGGTGAGTGATTTGATTATTGTAGGTTTTAGGTGAAATTTGGTTTTTGTTACTAAAAGGTCAGAAAAAGTGGAGTATTTTATAGTAATTGTGAAGAATGCTGACATTTTAAGTGAGGGTGAAGAGAGTTAAGGGAGAAGGAAAACCTGTTTGGTTTAGGGTGGGAGGTTAGGAGGGGAAGTCAGAGAGGGTTAAGTGAGGAAAAGTTTAACCATGTCTTGTCTATTTTTTCACTCCCAAATCGGAGGGTTAACAAGGGAATGTGAGGGCTTGTTGTTTGAAAAGTCGTAAATACCCATTATTTTGACAATGAATTAAAAGTCCATGCAAATCTAATTTTATACCACATGTAATAAGGATATTTTTATAATTATTGTATTTTTATTAATCCTCCTCCTACTCAAAATCTCCAATCCAAGCAAGAGTTATTAACACACCCACTCGCCTCGTCCGCGAGCAGTAAGAGCGAGCGGCCGAGACGACCGGTCCCGTAGGAAGCCCTCGCCACGTGCAAGCGGCTGATGGGTACCAATGTCGACAAGACCCGCTTGTGGGCGACAAAACCCCGCTTGCTGGCGTCCGTGACGATGATGAAGCTGCCCGTGCGACGAGGATCACACGAATGTCTGAGGAAACATGATGCCTGACACATTCTGAGCCCGGTAGGAAAAAAGAAACAAAAAAATAAAAAAATTAACACACCCACTTAACTCCCCCTCCTATCAAAAGCAAGGATTTTTGAGTCGGCCATTTATGAAGTGTTTAAAAAAATCATGGTTGGTAATTTTTTGGCAAATTCTAAAGGTACTATGTTTTTTGCTTAGGGCGGCTCATTACTTCAAAACAGTCCAGGCTTTTGCAATTTTTACTGGGGACAACCCAACATTTACTTAGGACAGCCCAACCCTAACTCCAACCCCACCTGCCGGAGGAGGAGGAGGAGGAGGACGGAGGAGGGAGGAGGAGGAGGCGACGGCGGGAGGAGGAGGAGGGCTGCCGCCCCCCGCCGCTGCCGCTGCCGCTGCTGTTGCCGCCGTTGCTCACCGGCCAGCCCTCCTCCCGCTCCCGCACCCGCACCTCGCCGCCCGCTCCCGCACCCCGCTGCCCGCTCCCACACCCCGCGCCGCCGCCCTCCCCTACTTCTTCTTCTTTTTCTTCTCCTCCTTCTATAGCACTGTCACTATCTTGACAGTCCTTCTAATGGGAATGATTGTCAACATTGTGACAGCCCTGAAAAAAAAATTTGACGTGCCTGGAGCAATTTTTTCGATTACAAACTTGTAAATAACCAAATTTTTTTTTGCTAGCCTAAGTAAGTTTTGGAGTGCCTTTAGAATTGCCCAATTTTTTGAGTGAAGTTTTGGTCGTCTCAACCTCCCTTTCCCCAAACCAGTCTAATATAATTTTGGATGTCTTTATAAACACCCAAATTTGGTAAATTTTGAGGATTTATCATAGTTTGAAGTATCGGCCGATACCGATCCGATACGGCCGATACCGATACAGTTTGGCATGTCCCGATCCGATACCGACCGATACCCGATACTGACCGATACCGATATTAGAGGTCTCTTTTCCGGTCAATTCGGCAAAGAAAATTGAATTAAAAAGACCAATTAGTAAGGTTGTAAAAGCATAGTAAGGTTGTAAAAGCATATAAAAGAGAAAAACTTATCTATCGCATATAAGTCAATCGACAAGGGTGACTAGTATTTCATTCAATTTCCTAGATACTGAAAAACAACACTGGAAATATTTTAAATTATGCATAAATGTATAAAATATATTTTCTAAAATGTTAATAATTTACTAATAGTTGTTTGCTTTCCGATACCAAAAACATCCGATACTCCGATCCGAAACCGCCGATACTACCGATACCGTCGATCCCGATACTCACAGGAATGGTCCGATACCGATTCCGATACCGATACTTTGAACCTTGGGATTTATATTATTTTATTCCATTTATACCCTCATCAAAAAAAATATAATTACAACTACCTAAAATAGTCTAATATCTTATTTCCTCTTTCTCGTATTCGCTGTGACCATGAATTTAATATCTATAAATAACAAATGTAAGAACAATTTTGGTTGGTCATGACATCAAACTGAGAGTGACAATATTTTTTTGTTGTGACATGAGAATAGACAATGATATAATCTAGCTTTGGGAGGACTTTTGTTTATACATGGATATATACGTAATTTTATTCTTTTAAAAAACTTTCAAAACTGTTCGCTAATGAATTATGAAGCATGAGTTGAAGTGGTTTAAAAGCCGCTACTTAAAGCCACCAAAAATCGAACCACTCATAATCGGTACTTTAAAAACACCTCATAATCGCTATCCTAACATTTGCCAAGCAGACCCTAAGTTTAACCTCGGCAATATTATCTAGGGCGAAGAGAGGTCTTTATAGTCAAATTAAGGGTTATTGAGGAAAATAGGGTTTGTTTCTATTTTTCTTCTTGCGTGCGTGCAGGGTTCTGTTGCTTGAAACAGCCATCCCTGAGTGGCCTTCGCCGGAAGGGTGGTTGTGGATGGGATGGTAGAGTGTGTGTGTTGGGGGGGGGGGGGCGAGGAAGAGTGGGTAGGGGATGAGGGTCACGATTGCAGTAGCGCACTGCTGCGAGAGCAACGAAATCCATAATGGGTGGCGGTGCGGGGTGATGCTAGGGCCAGAGTTAGGGTTTGGATGATGATGGGCTAAGAAGCAGGGACACTCCAAAATTTATGCCATGTCCGTCTAGTGTCGTGTAGGACACACGTATTGGATATTCCATGACACTTCGAAATACACTTGGACACACCAAAATAAGTGCCAAATTTGTATCACCATGTCTCTAAAACGTGTCTTGTCTAATTCGTGTCTGTGCAACTTATAAAGTATTAAAAAAGGTTTATGGTACTAGTGCGAACAAAAACAAAAGTTTGTGGTACTAATAATAGACGAAAGTTCATGGTATTTAAATGCAAATTAGCTCGAAGCACATTATAATAATAGGGTAGTCTGCAGAGTTGCATTTTATAAATGTGATTTCATTAAGAAGCATTTGATGGTTTGATTTTTGGTGTAGAGAGTGTGTACTCAATGCGCTTTGTTTTTTGTTAGGAAAATATATTTTCTATAGCACTTGTAAAGAATGTTAACAAAATATTGAGAACATTGAACTTTAAGATTTGATCTCTGCAATATGATAAGGAAAATGGAGGGTTTTTTTAGTCCATTTGAGGAATCCTGATTAAAATAGTTCTTTTTCCTTCTAAAACAGACTTAGAAATATTATCAAAATAGGATAGTTTCCAGAGTTCAATTATGAAAAATGCAATTTGATAAGTCAGTGTTTTCTCTAGTTAAAATATCGCTTTGCTTTTTGACCTTGCTTTGCTTTTTGATCTCTGCTGCAGAGAGTGTTCGAGGCAATGAAGTTTGGATTTTTAGGAAAAATAGATTTTTTATGATAACTGAAAGAATGTTAACAATTAAGAACATGAAACTTTAAGCTTTAATCCCTGCTAGATGATAAGGACCATTGTCATTAAAGGACGCCTAGGCGAGAAACGTATGGGTAAGAGATTGTGGCTCTTGTAAGGCAATCACACGTCTTGCTTTTGTTACGAACATGTGTGACCTTGTACAAGACATGGAAATTAGTAAAAAAAGGAGTTTGGTGGAGGTTTGTTTTGTTCTTGTTATACATGCACCTTGCTTTGCTTGCTCAAGCACACACCTTATGTTTATGCTTTGCGCCTAGGTCTTAAAGGACATTGGCACCTAAGTGCGGTTTTTGCTGACAACTATTATAAGGATAAGGGGATCTTTTCTGGTAAATTGAAGCTTTAATCGCTGATTTAGATAGTCTCAGTGTAGTGAAATTGGGTTATTGCTGCTATAAGATGAGGGAAAGAGATTTTCTACCTTAACCGTAAAGAATGATAATTTAAGAACATGAGACTTTAAGCTTTAAACCTCTGTTATACGATAAGGAAAGGAGGTATTTACATTTGTTTTTATTAGAAAATTTATTATAGAGTTCCCATGGGGATAATTTGGTGGAATTTGGAGAAACAAGTCTATGGTAGCTATATTGAAATTATTAAGGATATGTATGATGGAGTTACAACGACCGTATAACATATTAAAGAAACAAACCATTTCCTATTACGTTGGCTTACATCAAGGATTAAGATTAAGTCATTACCTTTCTGTGCAAGTTAGAGATGAAATTACTAGACATTTCTAGGAGGAGGTTCCATGGTGTATGATATTTGCCTACAATATTGTGATGATCAAGCATAAGATGCTAAAATAAAAGTGTAGAGAGAAACTTTGAAATCTAAGGATTTTAAAGTTAACATGACAAAACATAGTATATAAATGTAACTTCAACTGGAGGTCAAAGAGAAATTAGGTCAAATAGAAATGTGGGGAGTACATATAGATGTACAAGAGATTCTTAGGAGTGATAGTTTTTGGTATTTAGGATCAATCATTCATCTAGAGATTGAGAACGATATTGTGCATAGAATAAAAAGAGGATGGTTGATATGTATGAGTGCTTCTCTAGTACCTTGTGATCACAATACCCCTTGAAGTTGAAAGATTTTTTTTTATATGAGCTATAAGATCAAAATGACTTAAATAGAATTTAGTTTTTGAAAGTCGACGGATTTTCCTTTTACTATAAATTTCATTGTTGTCGGACCAAAAAGATTCTTCCAATGTCTCATTTCTACTTAATTTTAAATTTCTATTTCTAATTTATATAAATTTTAATTCTATATACATAATATATATTTTTTTTTCTATTTATGAAAATAAATAGAATTTCATTCAATATATTCAATGAAAAATTCAAGGACGACGATTTTCTATACGGATATGTGCATAAGAGTGAGACCCAAAAAAAAGGAATTCCTATTTTTATTGGATCCAGTTTAGATTATCCTACTCGATTTGGGAAGTTAAGAATATGTAAAGAAATTAGCGTAGCTAAAAATGAGCATGCTAAGATGTATGAGTGTCAATGCAATGAAAGGATAGGGATTAGCATGGTCCGTTTTGGTTTGGTTTTCATGTCAACCCTGAACCGGACCGGTATCCTTTACTTCTCTAAAATTAAGAACCGGACCGGACCCTATGAGCCTATAGATACGAACCAACCCAATCCATCAATCTCAGTTCAGTTCTTTTAATTAGTTCTACACATTAAACAAAACATGCTAAAATCTATCAAATATTTTTCTTAAATGTATTTAAATACTTAAATAAGAAACATGTCCTAAATTTGTTTAAGACATTTCCTAATCCAATATCAATCCAATTTTTTTTATCAATTGTCAATGACCAATCATAATTTTTAATCCATAAATAATTTTAGTATAGTTAATCTGGTTTCGGTTCCAAACGGGTTTTTTAGTTTTGAAATCCCGAACTGGACTGGAAAAATAATTAAAAAAACTAAAAAAAAGAACCTAACCGGATCAGACCGTGAGCAATAAAAACCCGACCAACCCAACCCAACCCATGGTTTTTCGGTTTGGTTCGGTTGTTTCTTGGTTCTTGCACACCCCTAGTCAAAGAAAGGATAAAAAATGAGTGTATTCGTTTTTCGTAGGAAGTCAGGGCTGGCTCCAATCAATGACAAGATGAGAGAAAATTGTTATAGTGGTTTGCAATTTTTGGGCATTTACGATGGAGACAAATAGATGCACTAGTAAATAGGTGATTTGCTGTCTTTGGACATGGCAATGTAGACCAATAGATGCACCAGTAAAGAGAAGCACTAAGGTTGTAGTTAAAGGAGCCACTAGGACTAGGAGTAGGCCTAAACGAACATTGGTTAAAGATGAAAAGAAGGATGTAGGATATGGTGATTGTAATGGTTACAGAGAACACGGCTCATGGCCCTTAACAAAGATGAATGAAAGAAAATGGTTCAACCAGTCGACCCCAAATATTTGGGATAATGGCTTTGTTTTCGTTATTAAAAGCTTTAATGTCTGCTGCTAATAAATAAAGAGAGGAGAGTTTTTTTAATAAAAATATTTTTTTAAGGCACCTTTATTAATTTACTTATTTTTTATGCTAATTGTTAACATTTAAGAACATGGAACTTTAAGCTTCATTAATTATTTCCCTTTCCCCTTGGGATATGGTTTGCTGCTCCTTATTGTTGTCTCGCCACCCCCTTCTTTTGTTACCCTTGAGATAATGCTATACATTATCGAAGTCAGTTTGGGCCATTTCCAAGAAACTGTGATAAAGCCAGATGTTATGCTAGCGCTTTTGTTAAATTTGAGTTGTGCACAACCTGTAGGTGTCGTGGATGCTAGAAGGTCTTAGTAACTCATTTTGATCTAAATATGTGTTATCTGATGAAGGCATGTAACTAAGGCCACTGTCCATATAAACACCTAGACACATGACTATGCTATTCCTGTTTCTATGTGCTTATTTCGCCTGCGTTAATCAGTTGAAGCTTGATAGAGTTCTCACATGTCCTTGCCAGGTGTTGAAGGGAGGCATAATCGGTCTCTTAGTTAGCTTTATAGTTTCATTTGCATTTCTAAGGAGCCATTCTACTAATTAAAGGGAGAAACGGATTCATTTGGCCAATCAATCTGGTATAGAGATTTTGTTCTTATAGTTGTTGCTGCTGCTGCTGTTTGGTTGCACTTTTCTTATATTGGCTGCTGATTTCTCATGCTATTGCTGCATTTACTGTTTCATTGTTATTTGTGTTATTTTGTTGTACTAGTTCCTGATTGTTCTCAAGTTTGAATTTTTATTTGTTTTTATGTTTTTTTATTCATGTATTTAATAAGCAATGGTTTTGGGAAATGATAGGCAAAGGATCATATGGTGCAGTTTACAAAGCTAGAGACATAAAGACTTCAGAGCTTGTCGCCATCAAAGTGATATCTTTATCTGAAGGGGTACAATACCTATCTCATGTTCCTTCAGCAAGTATGCTACTTTCTTTCCAACATGCCAATGAAAACCAAATTCAATCCTAGTTAGGAATTTGCTTAATGAAATTTATCAAGTTAGTTAACTGATTATAGTCTCTGCCTTCTGATATTAAGACCAGGAGGGACTCTGCACTTCCATCTCTTTGTTATATGACTAGTTGCTTGCAAATAAAATTTGCTTCTAACTTCTTTATTTTATATATTGCTCCATGGCCTCCATCCCTAATGGACAAATAGACCCTAAATTGTGGTTCATTAAGGTACCTAGTTGCAGTTTTACTGCTTTCATCATCATTATTATCGTCATCACCATCCAAACTTCTATCAGAATGGGGTTGGCTTATAGAACACTAGAAGATTCCACAATACAATTGATTTGTTTTTATGACCTGCTATCAACCTGACATCTAAGTCTTGTGTGTCGTTGCCAAATTCCTAGCCAAGCTAGTTATGAGCAAGAGAGAGGACTTCACATAAAACCTAGATGGCTAGTTGGAAGGTAGGTAGATCTACCTTCTTTTAGATCCTAGAAAGCTAATGAACTAATACTTTTGTTGAAAGTCTGCATATAAGTGTGAACTGGGGGAGTCTTTATATTATTAAAACATTATTTTATGGGTTTTGGACCTGATTGTTTGATGGCTAGCTTGACATGAGAATGGACCTTGTTATGAAAATATGTGATAATAAAGAAAAAACTAATAGTTCAAAGTAGACGATTAACACACAACCCATAAATCCACTAAAATTTGATAAATAAGGATTAAACAATCACTCATAATCCCCTCTAAACACTCAAAAACACCTAAAATCCTACATCTTTCCACTCTTATTTTCTCAAAAGAGTCACCCATATTTGTAAGCTAAAACCTAAACCCTAGAAAGAAAATCCTATCTATGCGATGTGTCTTAAACACTAAGAAACTAATCTAAACAAGTATAACTTTTCTCAAACTAATCCACACATGAGCTAAACTTTCATAATCTTTCAATCATCGAAGTCTCAGAAAAGTCCACATAAATCATCATATGTTGGTCGGGCCGCACCTTTGTAACACGGCAATGTCTTGGTCTGACAAAATACACAATGATCGATGGTGCTCGATCTTAGCAATTCATGCCTCACTTTGACTACATCCTTTACCATATCAAGTACCGAACTACAGACAACTATAGTCGACCCTCCCGCATGCAACATTCTTCTCCAACATAATATCCCAAACATGGATCAACTTGTTGTGAAACGATGCTGTCCGACCAACACATGGCTATGCTTGACATGAACATGGATCAACTTGTTATGAAAAGATTCGACAATAAAAACCTAATAGATCAAAGTAGACAATTAACACACAACCCATAAATCCACTAAAATTTGACAAATAAGGATTAAACAATCACTCACAATCCCCTCTAAATACTCAAAAACACCCAAAATCCTTCTTTCTTCTCTTTTTTTTTCAAAAGTGGCATGCATATTTTTGTAAGCTAAAATCTAAACCCTAGAAAACAAATCCTAGCTATCCAATGTGCCTTAAACACCAAGAAACTAATCTAAACAAACTAATTCTAATCCAAGCATAACTTTTCTTGAATTAATTCAGACATGAGCTAAACTTTCATAATATTTCATTAAAGTATCAGAAATTTCCACATAAATTACCATATCTTGGTCGGACCGCATCTTTGTAACACGACAATGCCCTGGTATGACAAAATAGACAATGATTGGTGTCGTTCAATCTTAGTAATTCATGCCTCACTTTGACTACATCCTTTAGCAGCAAGTACCAAAGTGTACCTAACTCCAGCCATCTATAGTCAACCTATCTGGCATGCAAGAATCTTCTCCAACATAATATCCCACAGAGGCCATCAACAACAAAAGACAAATAACCTTGCCGTCCATCTGTAGCATCTCCATCATCCAAATCATCTCCATCATCCAAATCATCATTTCTAGAAATTCCGCATTCAACAAAACTGGTTTATCCACACCCCCCCTCCCCTAATTTTCCTCCACATCGCATCAAGCCCCGACCTTCGGGGCCTCAGGATGATCGTAGTCACCTTCTCCATCGTCGCCTTTGGAACTCCTTTGCTCATCATCTTTATCGCATGACCGCTGCATCAAACCATGCTCTAATACGAATTTGTATGATAAAGATGCAACAACGACAAGTCTTTCTCCCAAATTTTTGGTGTTAGCTATGACAAAGATGTGACAACGAAGAAAAAAGATAATAGATCAAAGTAGAGGATTAACACACAACCTGAAAATCCACTAAAAATTCATAAATAAGTACTACATTCACTCATAATCTTATCTAACAATAAAATAAAACTATAAAAAATTCGGAATCCTACATTTTTCCTCTCTTATTTTCTCAAAGGAGGCACCCATATTTAGCCTAAAACCTAAACCCTAAAACGAATCCTAGTTATCCAATATTTCTTAAACACCATGAAACTATTCTAAACAAGATAATTGTAATCCAAGTAGAACGTTTCTTAAACCAATCCAAACATGAGTTAAACTTAACACAACGTATATGAAATTTTTTGGTTAGAGCTTTTGTGAAGATCTTTTTGCAATGCAAGCTGCTCTGAAAATCTTCTTTAATGGATCATTGTTGTATTTTGAGGTAAACATTGCTTCTCTTGACTGATTCTCATTATATGTATAGATCTTGAAATAAGTGACGTGGAACATTGAAGAATTTAATATGGTACATAGTACACTGCTTTACCTCAGTAAGAATATGTTGGATACAGTATACCAAATTGCCATCAATATTTCTTTTTCCTGGCAGTTGCATATATATGATGTGTAATATTATGATCAGGAGGAGGGATATGACGAAATCCAAGGTGAAATTGAGATGTTGCAGCAGTGCAGCCATCCAAATGTGGTACGATACTTTGGAAGCTATCAAGGAGAGGAATATCTTTGGGTATGCTCAGGTTACACCAAAATGCACAAGCATGCGTTTTTCAATTTGGATAATATGCTTCT